>WNWK01002689.1:0-125000 GCA_009830355.1 Cherax destructor
CAGCTACTGTGAAAAGCTCTGTTACACAAGGCACAGTACTCGCTCCCATCCTGTTCCTCATCCTCATATCGGACATAGACAGGGATATAAGCCACAGTGCCGTGTCTTCCTTTGCAGATGACACCCGAATCTGTATGACAGTGTCCACCATTGAAGACACTGCAAGACTCCAAGCAGACATAAACCAAATCTTTAAATGGGCTGCAGGAAACAATATGAAGTTCAATGATGAGAAATTTCAATTATACTCAAGATACGGAAAACGTGAGGAAATTAAAATCTCATCGGAGTACAAAACTAATTCCACTACACAATAGAGCGAAAAACAAATGTCAAAGACCTGGGAGTGATCATGTCAGAGGATCTCACCTTCAAGGACCATAACACCGTAACAATCACATCTGCTAGAAAAATGACAGGATGGATAATGAGAACCTTCAAAACCAGGGATGCCAAGCCCATGTTGACACTACAGATCGCTTGTTCTATCTAGGCTGGAATATTGCTGCACACTAACTGCACCTTTCAAGACGGGTGAAATTGCTGACCTTGAAAATGTGCAGAGAACCTTCACGGCACGCATAACTGCGATAAACCACCTCAATTACTGGGAACGCTTGAAGTTCCTAAACCTGTACTCTCTAGAACGCAGGCAGGAGAGATACATTATTATATACACATGGAAAATTCTCGAGGGATTAGTACCAAACTTGCACACGAGAATCACTCCCTACGAAAGCGAAAGACTCGGCAGGCGATGTAACATCCCCCCAATGAAAAGCAGGGGTGCCACTAGCACGTTGAGGGACAACACAATAAGTGTCAGGGGTACAAGATTGTTCAACTGCCTCCCAGCATACATCAGGGGGATTACCAACAAATCCCTGGCTGTCTTTAAGCAGGCACTGAACAGGCACCTAAAGTTGGTACCTGACCAGCCAGGCTGTGGTTCGTACGTTGGACTGTGTGCGGCCAGCAGTAACAGCCTGGTTGATCAGGCTCTGGTCCAACATGAGGCCTGGTCACAGACCGGGCCGCAGGGGCGTTGACCCCAGGAATTCTCCAGGTAAACTCCAGGATATTGGATTGCTAACTTTGGAGTTAAAAATACAAACAAAGTAGGTGGCATCTTGGGAAAGAGAGCTTATTAAAAAACCCATGGAAATAATCCACTCTGGCTTTCTTGGGTTCTCCATAACTAAGCACTAAACCCATAAGGGTCATTTCCAGCATTAATAACCCAAATAAGTTTTCTTTATTTTTAGCAGCAGGCTCTCTTTTGTGGTTAGTATTATTATTATAATCCTAATTAAGTGCTAAACCCACAAGGTCTCCTGAGATAAAAAATATCAAACCTATATGGCAACATTATATGAATGCCAATAAACCAATTCCTAGCGGTAAATATCCTCCCTGGGGTGTATTATTATTATTATTATAATCAAAAGATCCCTGGGGTGTAGCTCACAATGTTCTTGAAATTTTCTCACTTTCTGTTTGTCTTGTCCTCTGACACTTTGTATATTCTTGTGTTTCTTTTGATAATGTACTGTAATTGGATAGTATTGTACTGTGTAAAAATAATAGTAATTTTGTAAAAGGTAAGCTTTAAAAAGTCAGTTCAGATATTTAATATTTTATGATCCTCATATTTACATTATTATTATTATAAATATAACTAAACACTAAACCCATAAGGGTCATATAGCGCTGCATATTGTTTACAGGATTGATTTTTACAGTCTTATTTCATTTTAAGGACACCCTTTAGTTGGCCTGAAGCTTAACAAAGATACAGCCCAATGCAGAAGAAAGGACAGATTACTTTCTGGCATTCCAGCGCCTTCAACGCTGTCTTCATATTTAGCCAAGCAGCTGACTGGATTATTAGATAAGTAAGTCCTTTTTTAATACACATGGGGTGCAGTTCTTTTAAATAATAATGTGATATGCTAAACCTATGCAACTCATTCAGCATATATGGTGGATGGAGGCTTGATCCTCTACTAGGTAATGATAGAGATGGGCCACAGGGCACTTTAGAGATACAGTAATTTAGATTTTGTAGATTATTATTATAATCAAATAGAAGCGCTAAACCACAGGGGTTAGATTTTGTAGATCGAACTAGTTTTGTACTGTTCGTATATGAACGGCATACAGTACCAACAAGATGGCATTTACAGTGTCATCTGTGTTATGTGGCTATAATTAAATATTTTAATGCAGTTTTCCGTGGTGAACTGTTAAGGCATGCCTGACTTGGTATAAGACCTGATCGCTCATGTTGAGAAGGCTGGGATGCTATATGCACCACCATAGCAAACATTAGCTGGAAGCAGGTGGTTGTGTGCTTTATTGGGGTGCCCATAAGGTAAGAGGTATTAAGAGCTATCATGTTATTTTGGGGTATTCCCAGAGGTTGCTGCAGTGTGCTGAGGCACTGGTAAGGCAGGTGAGAGAACTTGGGAATGAATAATAGTTTTGAGAGCAGCTATGTGGTATAGGCCCTGGGAAACACCAGGTTACCATTTTATTGGGATTCTAAGGCAAGGCCTTGAGATTTTGTCATTGTATTAATTGGTACTGAAATGAATAGCATGTGCCATGAGAAGTAACATGGCTCACAAATTTAATTTTATAAATCAACCTTGTAAATGCTATTATTATTAAATAGTATATTTTGTTAGAGGGACATGTAAACTGTCGAATCTGCATGCCTTTGGCAAGACAGTGAGTGTGAATGATGGTGAAAGTGTTTCTTTTTTGGGTCACCCTACCTTGGTGAGAGACAGCCAGCATGTTGTACTTTGGCATACTCATCAGTAGTGCTATTTGTCATAGTATCTTTACAGGTTTTTTTCGGAGTTTTAGTAAGTTATCCACTTATTATTATATAGAACCTCATACACATAAAACCCTAGACATAAAATAACAGTGGATATAAAAAGGACAAGTAATTTATAGTTAATGAACCTGAGGCATTCAGAAGGGGTGGTTATGACTTCACATTTTGGCAGGTTTAAGAAGTCATTGTGGGCTAGAAAAAGTTTGATATGAAGCCTGGGAGTGTGGGTAATAGGTGTAAGTCCCTATGAAACATTAGGAAGGTCATTAATGTAGATAAAGAATAGCAGAAACTCCTGGACACTACCCTGTGGAACCCCAATGCTAATCGAATGGGTTGCTAAAGAACAGTTAATGGTCACATGTTGATGTGTCACTCGAGTAAGATTTCAAGTATGAGAGAGTATGTCCTTTTATTTCACGATGTTCTAATTTGAGCAAAAGAATGTTGTGGTCTACTATGTCGATTTTTTTTTTTTTAAGTTTTTGATCCAAACTAACCTGACATCTAATATATACAGTAGTAAAACCTAGGTATAACAGACTCCTATGCAATGGGTATCAGATATAACAGACAAAAGTTTTAGCTGGACAAAGGCTTGGTGAGTCTGCTGTATAGCAGTGTCTGATTGAATCATCAATGCAGCGGACCAAGTCTGTTGCTTTGCAGGTTTGTCCAGTATGGTCTGTGTCCAAGACCTGTCCATTTTCTTGGTTCTCAGTTTGTTATTGTGCACATAAACACTCACATACTATCTTCATTTGGTTTCCAATTTTCCCTGGAAATATTTACAGTTCTTTTGTTAATTTATTACAACATATTGTATGTACTTAGTCAATCAGCCGAGCTGCTTTTCGTACGTTGGACTACGTGCGACCAGCAGTAACAGCCTGGTTGATCAGGCGTTGATCCACTGGGAGGCCTGGTCGTGGGCTGGGCCGCGGGGGCGTTGATCCCCGGAATACCCTCCAGGTAGACCAGGAGGTTTACAATGAAATTATTAATGTGTAAAATTATGGAGAATAGTAGTAATGTTAAGAAGTACTTTACCATTTGTTCTCTTTCAGGAATGTGATAATTAAAAGAATTGAAGAAGGGTGTGATATTCCTAATAAAGAATCTAAGGACATCTTTGAAAGTCAAGAATCAATACGTCTCCTCAGAAACGTTATTATTGAGAGGACTGCCTTGCAAGATGATGTTCCAATGAAAAGAAAAATAATCAAGTATAAAAAGTTGTGCTATTTTGACAGTTCAGATGAGGTAAGTTAAAAAATGCACTTTTAAAATTATTACTACAGTATATTCATGGGGAGCGCTAGACTTGTAGAGGTCATACAATACCTGGGGAGAATAGGAGGTAATTATGTTCAGATCAAGCAAGGGAAAGTTACTCAATTTTTTTTGGATCAAAACCATCTCTCTGACATCAGTGAATATTCCTTGAGGGGATTAACACATGAAAATATGCTAAACCCATGAGGATCATACAATGCTATGTTATGTGAAGGGATTCAGGGAAACTGGTTAGCTGGACTTGAGTCTTGGAGGTGGGGAAATACAGTGCCTGTACTCTAAAGAAAGGGTGGGGATATTTGAAGTTTGGAGGGGCATCTGAACTGTAGTATCTACGTGCTTCTGGCAAGACAGTGATAGTGAATGATGGTTCAAGTGTTTATTTTTCGGGTCACCCTTCCTCAGTGGGAGATGGCCAGTGTGATAAATAATAAACACACTCTGAAGAGTATACAGTAGTAGTAGAGGCGGGATCCATACATAACTTTGAGTAGGTACGATAAGGCTCTTGGAGCAGGGTGTGTACCTAGTGGCGGTGGTGGTCAGCAGCTATGGCTCAACCCCGCCAACCACATATAGGTGAGTACACAGACATGCACATGCATGCACGCGCACACACTGGAGATATGTGAAGTGTTGAGATGAGCTGATGTCACCTGCAGTAATGTTGCTCTGCCAAGTGAAAACGTCAGTTTCAAATTAGGTTGGTCAATAAGCTGACTTCAGTATTTCTCCACATAGTTTTATTTAATATTCTCACCAGCTGCGACTGTGGGGGGCCAGTGTTTCAAAAATTAGAAATGAACCTGATTGTGTGATGGTGTTAGTTGTGGCAATCAGAGCAGATACTTGGAATAGTCTATTCCATCTGCTTCCTTGGTAACCAGTTTGGCACTGGGAAAGTTCATCAGATGTGTTTGTATTGCAGTGAAAAGTACAGTTGTTTGTGTCATGCTTGTTCTCTGATCCTCCTGTTCAGGTACCTTGAAGTTTCACTTGCTTAAACCTGTCACACCCTGCAGAAATTACATAGATGCCAGCAGTGGTGTGTTTGTATGTGGTTTTCTTTAAGTTCTTTAGTGTTGAGGCTATGGTGGCAACCCTTATGGCTTTGGTTAAGGATTTGGAGAGATTATTTCTTGTATTAATATATAGGTAGAACTATGTATCTACTGTGGTTGGAATATTGTCTGGAATTATGTATTTTCACTGCTCTTTTCCTGCAGTTAGTGATGAAGTGTTGTGGATAGCAAAGTTCAAAATGATTTACTGAATTATCTTGTCACAACAACAGAGAAATGCATGGGATTAGTGTTGGTTTCTTCCTTAAGGTCCACAGGATTATTTATAACCCACATTCCTAGACGAATGAAACTGAATTTTTAAAGCTTTCCTTGAACTTGGCTATCAAAACACTTCTTCACTGACTACATGAAAAGAGCAGAGAAAAAGATAATACACAATGCCAGACAAGATTCCAACCAAAGCCAACATCAGGGTAGCGACCATAGTTTCCAACACAAAAAGGGACCTAGGAAGTTGTGTCCAAAAACATCACTGTCAGCATCTACATGATACCCTGTGGAATAATATAATCAAATACTGAATCTGAAAGAGAAATGCAGCACCACAGGGAAGGATGTGTGAAGGGTAGGAAGGGAAGGGCAAGAGTTATTGGTGGTAAGGGAGAGTGAAGGAGTTAAAACTACATCGAAGTTGGTGTACTTAGTTTCTGCTAAGAAGTCAAGAGTCTGCATCAAAATGTGGGACTTTCAGTGAGGAGGTCATAGTGTGTTAGGGCAGTGGCAATGTTGGAAGTGAATTCTGTGTAGGTTGTGACAAGTTTTACATAGGTAATGCTTCTAAGGACCTGAACACAGTCAACAAACAGAGGGGGCCTTCCAGAGAGATGACATGAACACCTGTACTATTCACTACAACACAAAAAGATCTGATGAACTTTCTCAGTGCCAAACTAATTAGCAAGGAAGCTTAGAATCTGCTCTGTCATGATTACCACCACCACACAGAAATCAACTTCATTCCTAATTTCATGAAACCCTGGCCAAACTCATTCTCACTGAATATGACAATACTTTTACATAAAACTACACAAAGTAATACAGGTGACATCAGCTTCACACCTTATACATACTCATTTTACCCAAATTGCCTGGTGGGTAATGTCTCAATAAATGTCCTAATACTGCATACTTGTCAGCATTAATTACCACTTGTAACCTCAGAGTGAATGGTATATGAAATTAAACTTTGTCTTGTTTTATAAATTATAAATATTGCAAAATTGTAGTAAAATTATTTACAGGACAGTAATAATAATAGTATGTTACAGGATGAGATGATCTCCAGATGTTCATCTTTGGCAGTACCTCCTCAGTGGATTCTTGATAAGCAGGATGTCTACCCATGGCCTCATCCAAAAAATGTTAGGTAAGATTTGGAACTTCTACCATTCAATCAAGTTCAACCCACAGGTTATATTTATGGGAAATGCCATAAAATTTCGGAGGCAATACAACACCTAGGAAATAGGAGGCAATCCAAGGTAAATGACAGGTTCACTTCTTTGGATCAAGAGCTCCTCACCAATATCATGGACCATCTTTGAGGATGTCAAAATTTTCTTTTTTAGTACAGAGTTTGCATTTACATGTGTTGGTAGAAAATGCTGCTTTTCTGAAAATTTAGTTAAACCCATGAATACAATCACATAAATCCCACCTTACAAGGGAACAAGAGATATGTACCTTATCAAAATGTACTCTATTAATGTAATACTAAACTGGTTATTAATGATATATGAAATAACTTTTCTCATACTTTTTTTTTGTTTCAGATATTTAGAGAAATACAAGGTCAAAGAAAAGAGAGCTAATGGAATCATCTTGGCAACTCCTTTTGAAGAGTCAAGTGAAAGTG
Organism: Cherax destructor; assembly: GCA_009830355.1. Classification (NCBI taxonomy): domain Eukaryota; kingdom Metazoa; phylum Arthropoda; class Malacostraca; order Decapoda; family Parastacidae; genus Cherax; species Cherax destructor. The sequence continues at coordinate 7,085 of WNWK01002689.1, forward strand.
CTGTAATGGCTTCACTAGGGGATTCAAGCCAGAAAATAGATGGCATGCTAAATTGTGCAGTGATTAAGAAGGATTACAGCCATGTTCAAGAACCTTCAGAAGCCAAGAGTTACATCCATTGTATAATGAAGGAATCAGAAAAAAGTAAAATTAAGAAAAAATACAGAAAGGTAATGCATGACTCTAAATCAGACACAAGTGAAATAAAGGAAGATATTCCACATAAAACTGAAAAACAATATTGTGAAGGAACTGGTGGTAGTGTAAAAAAAATTAGGAGCCAGTCTAGAAAGCGAGGCATAAAGAAGAAAAACAAAAAACAGTAATAACATCGCAAATTGAGATAGTCAAATATTTATACTCAATTTATGGGGAAATGTTAAACTTGTAGGGAGTCTATAGAGAAATTTATAATAAGTACCATTAACATTATTGCAGTCATGGGGTAGGTGCTAAACCCTTAGAGGGTCATATATATAAAATAGCACAAATATTTAATGCCCAGGCTTTTATTATCCTTGAGTATTAACAGGTACAAATATAATAGTGAAACACTAGCCTGTTGAAGTTATATAATATCTGGGGAATGCAAAGCAATAAATCAGATTGAATCTATGAATGAGAAAGATAGGTCTTATTCCTTGGATCAACAGCTCCTCACCAGCATAAAGGCACCTTATTCAATAGCACATGGTAATAGTGAAGTAATATTAAACTAAGGACTAAACACAGTGTAATGGTGAAAGGGAAGGTGGCAGTAGTGTTGAAGGAAGAATATCAGAGAAAGGATCATCACTGATGTAACAAACTTGTTAAGAGATGAAGAGAGTGCAGTAAATGTGGAACCATCAGAGTGAACAAGACAAACACACAGGTGCTGAAGACGGTATGTAAAATTAAGTTAGCTTATTCTGTCATTTAGGGGGAAAGGCTAAAACTAGAAGTCAATACAGCCCCTGGGAGATGAAGGTAGGTCAAGTGTTTCATGACTTAACCCCATAAATATAAAAATCTGATGAATAGGACAATCAAGAGGCATTTGACTGTTGACGCTGTATAACCCCTGTGGTTTAGCGCTTCTATTTGATTATAATAATGATTAATAATTTGACTGTTGGGATGATCTGACAATCCTTGTAGCAGCAAGTATTGTCAGATCATCCCAACACTTGGTGCACCAAGTGAGTGGGTGTACCAAGTGTTCTAACTAACCTTTTAATTAACTTAAATAAATATGGAATAGGTTAGTAAGACACTTTTCAAAATTGCTAATATTTGCTCCATATTGAAGTGGTTACAGGCAAATAACTAGATCATTAAACAAGCCATAGGCCCCTTGTGGATATAAAAATGCGTAACAGTTGATCATACAAAATCGCATCTCAAACTTTTTTTTTGCTTTTAACAGAAATACAAATATAGACATCAAAATAAGTGCACTCAATCATGCAAAAAACTAAGAGAAATTACATATGCAGTGGGCTCTACCTTATCAGTTGAAATAAATTTATAGAATGCTAGTTTAGTAAGACTTTCTTCTGTAGACATACAAGAGCTTAAATTCCATTTTCAGAAATGCAATTCAAGAAACATTTACATGTTATGAAAGCCCTCTAGCTTTAGAAAAAGCAAGCACATTCTACTATTTAAGTAAAAATATACTGTACTGTAATAATTTTTATCGCTGATGAAATATGATTCTTCATAAAATTCAGAAAATAGAAACAAGACGTTAACAATTGATAAACACAGGCTACATCTATTAACGAGATACCCATTACAGCATCAGGAAATGTCCATGCCTTATTACCCAAGTATGACCTGGATTATATCTAAATTCTACAAGATATGCTTTAGTTCTTGACTACTGAAGACATACTGTAGTATTTCGAGAATAATGAGTACCATCAAAAAGTCACTGGCGCTGTTTACATATCAAAACCTGAACATGTCAAGTCCTAACCAGGGTACCCAAACCATACTGTGCATTTGCAACTCTCCATCAATATACAATACTTTCAATCAAAAGCACATCCTTACTCCATAAATGAATACACTAGAAGGGATGTGACACGTCAAGTTTAAATTACACGTGGTTTGTAAAATAGGCATCAAATACTCACACCAACTCACGACAAAACAATGAAACTATTATGACTGTTTGCCACCAAGTTTGCCCATATATTCAAGAAAATTACTTCTTTCTAGTGAATATTTATCAGTGGTGTTCAAACATAGGAAGTGCAACTTTTACAAATAATGTATTTTTCGACTGTCTCTCCTGCACATTTTGTCTAATCAGTGCATATATGTAATAATTATATAATTTAAAATCAATAAGACTCACAAATTGCATGACATCCAATGTTTAAACATCACCTATATAATCATTTAACAATTCTGCCATACTGAATCTTGGTACTCTAATACATTTTCTCTTAATTTTGCTTCTTTACACGATTAATAATTAAATAAAAATTATATATAGCATGAAAAGAAATAAAAAAGAACTTCAAAGATTAATAGCTAAACTGTAATAGTGAAGTTGAGAATAGAGGAAAAATTACTTCAAATGTCACTTACAAGCCTCTTGTCTTATTCTTAATCAAAACCTGCCCACCATTATTTGATTCTAGGAACATCCATCCTTGGGAGTAACCACTATCACATGTCCTGCCAAACTCACATTTATTACAAGTTTACATTCTACTGTACTAACTAATGCATGACATTCCAATTACCAACCATTTGTTTTGATTACTAACAACCTGTAAATCAGGAACACTTAAAGTAATGCCTTACAAAACTGCATATATGTAGTACTGTATAACAATACCATAAACAAGTATTTATTACCTGACCAGAAACTCAACAACTGGATGAAAGTTAAGGAAGGACTCAGCTTCAGCCATGCCAAAATTATACTAAACAGATAAAACTGGATACATTTATAATAGATCAGTGTGGTTGCTTTTGGAAGTCAATTTAACACATCAAAAATATTAAAAGATAGGCAAATATGTTTTGTCTAAAAACAAATATGAAAAATTTAAAAAAAAAAGCTAACTGACAAACTCCCCTCTATCCCGTCTAAAGATGAAAAGCCTAAACTCTGCCACTTCAAGATATAAGCTTTACTGTGTGTTTGTTGTGTGTGTGTTTGTTGTGTGTGTGTTTGTTGTGTGTGTGTTTGTTGTGTGTGTGTTTGTTGTGTGTGTGTTGTTGTGTGTGTGTTGTGTGTGTGTGTTGTGTGTGTGTGTTGTGTGTGTGTTGTGTGTGTGTTTGTTGTGTGTGTGTTGTGTGTGTGTGTTGTTGTGTGTGTGTGTGTGTGTTTGTGTGTGTGTGTGTTGTGTGTGTGTGTGTGTGTTTGTTGTGTGTGTGTTTTTTTGTGTGTGTGTTTTTGTGTGTGTTGTTGTGTGTGTGTGTTTGTTGTGTGTGTGTGTTTGTTGTTTTGTGTGTGTGTTTGTTGTGTGTGTGTGTGTGTGTGTTTGTTGTGTGTGTGTGTGTGTGTTTGTTGTGTGTGTGTGTTTGTTGTGTGTGTGTGTGTGTTTGTTGTGTGTGTGTGTTGTTGTTGTGTGTGTGTGTTTGTTGTGTGTGTGTGTTTGTTGTGTGTGTGTTTGTTGTGTGTGTGTGTGTTTGTTGTGTGTGTGTGTGTGTGTTGTTGTTTTGTGTTTGTTGTGTGTGTGTGTGTGTTGTTTTGTGTGTGTGTGTGTTTGTTGTTGTGTGTGTGTGTTTGTTGTGTGTGTGTGTGTTTGTTTGTGTGTGTGTGTGTTTGTTGTGTGTGTGTGTTTGTTTGTTTTGTGTGTGTGTGTTTGTTTTGTGTGTGTGTGTTTGTTTTGTGTGTGTGTGTTTGTTGTGTGTGTGTGTTGTTGTGTGTGTGTGTTGTGTGTGTGTGTGTGTTTGTTGTGTGTGTGTTTGTTGTGTGTGTGTTTGTTGTGTGTGTGTGTTTGTTGTGTGTGTGTGTTTGTTGTGTGTGTGTGTTTGTTGTGTGTGTGTGTGTTTGTTGTGTGTGTGTGTGTGTGTGTTTGTTGTGTGTGTGTGTGTTGTTGTGTGTGTGTGTGTGTGTTTGTTGTGTGTGTGTGTGTGTTTGTTGTGTGTGTGTGTTTGTTGTGTGTGTGTGTGTTTGTTGTGTGTGTGTGTGTGTTTGTTGTGTGTGTGTTTGTTGTGTGTGTGTGTGTGTGTGTTTGTTTGTGTGTGTGTGTGTTGTTTGTGTGTGTGTGTGTGTGTTTTTTGTGTGTGTGTTGTGTTTGTTGTGTGTGTGTGTGTTGTTGTTTGTGTGTGTGTGTGTGTTTGTTGTGTGTGTGTGTTTTGTTGTGTGTGTGTGTTTGTTTGTGTGTGTGTGTTTGTTTGTGTGTGTGTGTTTGTTTTGTGTGTGTGTGTTTGTTTTGTGTGTGTGTGTTTGTTGTGTGTGTGTTTGTTGTGTGTTTTTGTTGTGTGTGTTTTTGTTGTGTGTGTTTTTGTTGTGTGTGTGTGTTTGTTGTGTGTGTGTGCACATATTTTTGTGTGTATATATGTATATATTTGTAGATGAAGAGGATACTACAGGTCAACAAGACAAATCTTCACTCATTCTCTCACACAAAGAAAAAGAAAATGTTCCTAACATTAACTTCTTGGTGGGTATTTCTGCTTAATTCCCATGTTTAAATTTATTGTCATTTCTCTCCAGTTAAGAGCATAATTTCAATATCTGATAAGCAACATTCTCAAAGAGAAACAGAATGAAAGCAACTACTTTTTGGTATGAAAGAGCCAAATCTGGACTCATTACCAACGTGTGTGTGTTTACATCATACATAAACTTGCCTAACCAGTGGATACTTATTTCCTTATTGTAACTACTGAGCACATGTTAATTATTACACGTCACAAGCCCTTAACTTTGTTCACAGCACTATTGTTGTTGTCCTCACACAAATGCCAGATAATAGAAAGTGTTACAGTAACAACGAATAAGAGATTCATGAAGCTGTTACTGCCTTGTACGAGCTGCAAAAGGTGTTGCACAGGATGCATGGGGTGAGCATGTGCACATATGCAAGCACAAGCAATGTTCTTGTGGCAAAGCACTTTCATTATGCAATGACTTAACTAGAGCTTAGCTTGCCTAGCGAGAACTGCTGCCTTCAGATTATGTCATCAAAAGTACGATATATAACTTTATATAGACTAATGCAGCTTTCTTTGAGGACAGGTAAAGGGGTGGCGTGTACAGGCCTCTCTTGGCTGGTCAATCAGTGAAATAGGGCAGGAATAGTTTATTAAAAGGCTTTAATCTTTCTAAGAAGTGTAAAAATAGACAAGAATTCCCATGAGGCTAACATTACTACAACAAAACATGCCTCACATTTATCTAAATAACAATAGGAAATGAACTAGTTGCCATTATCTAATCTAACCATTTAGAAGAAATATATTTGATACTTGCAGTACTTTCCACCACTCCCATTATGGTGAACCAAAGAACTGATGATGCAGGTATGTGTACAGCCAATAAGCTCTTACAATGCCCTAATACTCAAGTTACCTGTGATTGGATGCATGAACTATTGGGGTTTCAAATGCCACACCTTCTTGCTAAGACAGAATTATTTAAATAAGCAGATTAGAAAAGGTATGTGATGGTAAGCAATTCATGTACTACTTGTGCAATTTTATATGCAGGTCAACTGATATATTGTTTAGACTGGCAACCTAGTTAGCCTATTTAAATGTGTACCATTAACTTAAATTCCTAAAAACTACATCACAAAGTTCACTTCTCAATCCAGTACAAGAAGCCAATCCCAAAAAATTTATTATCTAATAACTAGCCTCCCTCCCTCCCCACAAAAATCGTTATCTAAGAGACTAATATATTTATACTCTATATATGCTGCATTGTCTTTTACTCAATTATCAGTCAAAAAAGTCCCAAGGAACAATTTAAAGGATGAAGTTCTGACTTGTCACTGATAACAGAATTACTTCACTGTAACTGTCAGTTTTGAGTGATATTTTATGTTAGTCCGATCAAATGTATATAGTTACAGTTATAAGCTAAAAAGTTACTATGCCAATTAAATTTGGATACATTAACTTCTGATAAAACCGTTGTCCCAGCTTACTAGATTTTGTATTGCAACTGATGGCTACTAATATTTCCTTTAGCATAAAACGATTATCTAATATAATCTTCCATTTTTGTGGTTAATTTTGGCATTGCATATGCAAGACTGAAACAGATATTAAAATTTTAAACATCACTAGCTAAAACAAGTAGAAGGTTAGTAAGGATAATGATCGTATGTAGGGCCAACTGGCTAAGTGGAACCACACACCCATATTGGGTGAATATGAAGGAGTATAACTACCACAGCCTGCTTGTATACCTTAAACATTTTATATGATAATGTCACATTATAATAAATCAGATCCACATGTGTTAGTCTGCATTTATTTTTTTCCCTGTCTTTTGAGAATTTGATCACCTCATTGTGCCCTTGAAAGTCACTGTAAGAATCCAAACATACAATTTAATTCTGCTCTAGGGATTCATAAAATCTGACAATAATTTTGCCTTTATGTGATAAAAATCAATTTAGTGTACTAGAACCTCCTGCACAGCTGACAACATGTTGCAGAGATGTAACAATCAGCATTGATTAATTATGAGCCCCAACTCATTTGGGGCTCTTATAGCTTATGTGTGAATTAAAATCCTACCTATGTTATAGTACAAAGGCTACATGAGTGATGCCAATAGCTCTAGTGATTTTGATTGCACATCTTAAAACATTATAGAAAGGTGACAATACTAAGGAATGTATGTTGCTGGAGATATACTGTACTGCCACTCACTAGTGTTACAGGCATATATTAGCCACTAAGCACTGAATTAATTACTTTTACACAGAATATCTCGGATGATAATCCTGTTTGATGCAGAGTACATGTATACTTGCTACCAATTACATATACCACTTGTAATTTTTATGTGTACTTCTATTAAGAATTACCCTGTTTGTAACAATATTTTTTATTCTATTAAATAAGTGAAAGCAGTCTACAATCCCTGAACAGACTGGCTGTAAATCTTCACAATTCATGAAGAGACTGGCTGTAAATGATGTTAATAATTCACGAGCAGATTGGCTGTAAATATTGTTAACATTCTATGAACAAAGGGGCTGTAATTTTTAATATTTCATAAACAGAATGGTTGTAAATATGACATGACTGACCACTCTGTAAACAGTGTTTTTATATAAAAAAAAAAAATGTACACATTGTCTACACTTCAAGAAAAAACTGGGGTGCAAACCATATGTATTAGGGTGAATATCACATACTGATTTATCTTTCTAGCTGTGACACACTTAACAAAACACCTGCATAAGCCAGTCAACATGCCTATTTCCTAGCAATGTAAGTTCTGGTTATTCAAATTCCAAAATAAAATCCCGCTGCTGACATATTTTAGCTTTCTAAAGCAAATGCTATTGTCACTTCATATACTTCTGACAAACGTATCCTCAACAGGCCTTTACCAAATAATCAGTCAGCTGAGACAGATTTTTCTCTGGCTCTAATTTCTACGACCCCATCAGTGCAAATGCCTCATATACCAGACACCTCGGCAAATATTGCTGCAACTTTAGCTTCTAAAAATTAAGCTTAGGTACAGAAAACCTCTAGTATTTTTTAAATGTATAATGTCACAGGCCACTAGAAATGTTGATCATTTTAAAAACACGGGGACATAAAAATTTAAATTACTCAAACTGAAATTGCCAAGTAAAATTTGCCATTTTTTTTAAACTCCATGATACATCATTGTTTAAACTGTACATTATTAATGACATACCACAGCATAATTTTTGCCGTATATGCCCTATATTGCTAATTTAACGTCAATTTTTTATACAATTTAATTGCAAATAAAGCCATTTCTCATTCTAATTAAGAATTAAGAGAATTCCTTACACCTTTCCAATAACTAAGCGGAGTTTCTTGTGATATATTCCAATGGGACATTCCTAATTATGACATCTGATTGTTAGGGATTAGTTTTTGCTCTTAATTTCTTATTTCTGGACGGCAGTGCATTAAACTGAAGCACTGAATTTCTTTCCCTAGGGTTAGCAAGTTAATAAACTGAACGATGCAAACTGGCAGAGTAAAAGGTCTATTGTTGGATACAATATGGCTATTTAAATTAGTAAGTTTTTTATAAAAAATGTCCAATCTAATGAAATTTATATAATTCTTTTTGTTATACAATTTAGGCAAACACCACAAAGTACCAATGGCTTCAGATAAAATATACAAAAAAGATTAGTTAAGAATTCGGTAAAAGAATTTGACAGCATCTAGCATATAAAACTTGACCAACCTTGACCATGTTCTCTTATTCGTATTGATATCAATCCATTTACTGGCTTTGACATCACAATCAGTATTGATATGGAGACATCTAGGACTGCAAGAAGATACCCTTCACATATAATGAAGTTATAAGTTTTTTCTTTTTAACATCTGTCTGGCAATTCATCAGTGTGTACACCAGCCCTCACACACCCACAGCACCTACTGCTAGACTGGGTTTATCTCAACAAGGCTTTGATCTCGTCCTTCTCTGCAGCATCCAAGTAACTCGTGCCATCGGGTGCAGTGCCATTTTTGTCGGCTCCCTGTAGAAAAAAATATAACTGAATTAAAACAAAATATAACAAAACAGGATGCAATGAACTTAAAGAGAAACTCAGAGCAGGAAGATTCATGCAAAACTTAGATGAATGAGGACAACATAATTGATGCCAAGCATCAATTATGTTTTCAACCTCTGTTTTCGTATGCCCTAATTTTCGTACGATTCGGTTTTCGATGACTCTTTTTGTCAAAATTTTGTCCCATTTTTCGTACATCCGCTCAGTTCTTGTACAGTTGAAAATGGTCCATGCCAAACTCGTCCGCGTGACTTGGCCACTCATATCCCGAAATCGACCGCCCACACAAAGCATCCCATGCTTTGTGTGGGTGAAGAAATTGCTTCAGAGGAGGAGGAAGAGAGGGGGGAGAATGTGCCTTCTTCAGTGATTAAGGACATGTGTGCAAAGTGGAATGAGTTGCAAAGTTTTGTGGAGAAATATCACCCTAACAAAGCTGTTGCAAGCCATGTCTGCAACATGTTAAATGACAATGCCTTGTCCCATTTTAGGCAAATCAAAGACGCCAGAAACAGACCCCTCTGGACAGATTTTTTGTGCGTCAGGGGTCCAGTGACTCAAGCTGGTCCTAGTGCCAGTAAAAGACAAAGCAGGGAAGTAACCCCGGACAGGGCCTTGATACCTGAATTCCTTATGGATGGGGATTCCCCTTCCAAACAATAACCTCTCCTTCTCCCTCTCCTCTCCTTGCTGTCTTCCATACGCTAACAAGAGTCTTCAATAAAGGTAAAAGTGGTGTTAAATGTTCATTTATCCATTTCATTAGTCATTTATATTTATTTCTAATTGTTTTCTGTATGTAAAACTATAGTTATTCTCTATAAAATGTATTTTTTGTTAATATTTTTGGGTGTCTGGAATGGATTAATTGGATTTACATTATTTCTTATGGGAAATATTGCTTCAGTTTTCGTACGATTCGGTTTTCATCAGACTTTTTCGAATGGATTAATCACAAAAACCGAGGTTCCACTGTACTAGTAAATAAGGAAAAAAAACCAAGACCATGACAAGTGACCAAAAGCTACTGAAGAAAACTACTAAGAAAAGAGTTATTGTTTTTTAGTTATGCTGAGAAAGAAAACAGTAGAAATATTAAAGTAAAATGAGATAATATAACTGGCTAAAGAAACCCAAATAAAATTTTTTTTTAAATTATGCTGGGTGTAGAAGAAACAGCTGATGAACATAGCTAAATTCACCAAACACAAAACATTTAGAGTTTGTGCAAGATACTAATGCTTTAGTGAGGGTTCTGAATTACCAGACCAGTCTCGCTCAAAGAGAATGCTAATCAAACAATGCTAATGGGAGTAAACAGCCTACCTTGAGTTGGAAATTCCGAACTATGTGAACAAAGTGAATACTGCACCGTGCTTTGGAAAGAACCCCACAGCCTGGAGGTGTTGATTCACCTTCTTTGATCCAACTTACTTTAAGGACAGAACTTTTCTTAGTGCCTTCTGAGGCTTGTTAACACTACTCACCACTATTTACTATGGAATAAAGTTAAGGTCACATGACAAATATTACTATTGAATAATAATAATTTACTTTTTCAACACATCGGCCATCTCCCACTGAGGCAGGGTGACCCAAAAAAGAAAGACATTTTCACCATCATTCAACACTTTCCCCATCATTTACACGTAATCACTGTCTTTGCAGAGGCACCCAGACATGACAGTTTAGATGTCACTCCAAACAGCCAATATCCCAAACCCCTAATTTAAAGTGCAGGCATTGTACTTCCTATCTCCAGGACTCTAAGTCTGGCTAACTGGTTTCCCTTCAAAAAATATTACCCTACTCACACTCCAACATCTCGTCAGGGCCCAAAAACCATTCATCTCCATTCACTCCTATCTAACACACTCACAAATGCCTGCTGCATGTCCAAGCCCCTTGCACATAAAACCTCTTTTACAAAGGGATTCAGGGAAACTGGTTAGCTGGACTTGAGTCCTGGAGGTGGGAAGCACAGTGCCTGCACTCTGAAGGAGGGGTGAAGATACATTGCATCTTCTGAACTGTAGTGTAGACATGCCGCTGGCAAGACAGTGATGAGACAAGTGATGATGAGTGTGTTTCTTCTTTTTCGGGTCACCATGCCTCTGTAGGAAACGGCTGATGTGTTAAATCTCCCACCGAGGCAGGGTGACCTGAAAAAGAAACACTTCTACCATCAGTCTTGCTAGAGGCCCGCAGATACGACAATTCAGATGTTCCTCCAAACAGTAAATATCCCAACCCCCTCCTTTAGAATGCAGGCACTTATTTCTCACCTCCAGGACTCAAGTCCCATTAACTGGTTTCCTTAAATCCCTTCAACAGTTCGTCAGGTCCAAAAAGCCATTTGTCTAAACTTACACCTATCTAACGTGCTTGCACATGCCTGCTGTATGTCCAAGCCCTTTGCACACAAAACCTCCTTTAACCCCCTCCCTCCATCCTTTCATAGGACGACCCCTACCCCACTTTCCCTCAACTACAGATTTATACACACACATACACACATGCATGTGTTGACCCTGGAGTTCACAAGAAAAATTTGACAAACTACTTCCTGGGGAAGCTATTCTAGAAATGAAAGAAAATAAAAAGTATTATACATATAGGAAAAATGCATAGAAAACAATAACAGCAAAGAATGATTTGACTCCTAGAACTGTAATAGCACAACTTTTACACTGCACCCAGTGACACCAAGAAACAATACAAGAAATGCACAGTAAGGAATAACACAGTAAAGATATACACTTACTGCTTCGAGGAGGACTTTGACGCATTGTGTGTGACCTTCCCAGATGGCTGCTAGTAGTGCAGTGATTCCGTGTTTATCTGTTGACTAAAATAATACAATATTTAAACATCAATTAAATTAAGACTGGAACACCACAAATTATAGCTATACTATAAATAGGTACAACCATTACAAATAGGTAATTATAACAAAAAAATTTCAGTTAGAATTATATTCTGTATTTTAATAATGTAATAAACTAACAATTTAACACCAATTTTGCTAGATTTAGATACCCATTCTTACTATTCATAGTTCTCTTGCTTAACTCTATTCAATTACCAAGTTGTTGTGATCAGTTTACATTAATAGCATATATACTTTTGGGAAGACAACAACTGAATGACCTGTGGTGAACGTGTTCTTTAGGTCACCAGTGCTGCCTTGGCAGGAGACAGCTGTATGGTTCAAAAAAATATACACACTGGCTATCTTCCACCGAGAAATATTGACCTAAAAATCCACAAACATGCTGTGTTGCCAGCAACTGAATCACAATTCAAATGACCTTCCACACTAACATCCCCAACCCTCCTCATAGCAGAGGAACTCTGCATTTCCCATTTCCAGGATTCAGTTCCAGGTAACTTATTTCCCTGAATCCCTCCTTCATGTTACAGTACCTTACTCAAATGTCAAGTAGAAAAAAATACACTTGTCTCCACTCACTCCAACCTAGCATGCTGATACAAGCTTATAATAATAATAATCATAAAAATATAATAATAATATCTTTATTTACTACAAGTACATGTACAAGGTATACAAGTCTAGCTGACATCAATGACATACTACTAGTATATAGAAAGCCGCTTGTTATGCAGAGCATTTCAGGCAAATTAGGTCAATTTTGTCCCAGGATGCGACCCACACCAGTCCACTAACACCCAGGTACCCATTTTACTGATGGGTGAACATAGGCAACCAGTGTAAAGAAACACATCCAATGTTTCCACCCCTTTGCCAGGAATCGAACCCGGACCTGGACCCTCACAGTGTGAAGCGAGAGCTTTTGCCACCAGGTCATGGGGCTTGCTAGATACTCAAATCTCTAGCACTCATAACCTCCTTAACCCCTCCAAAATTTCCTGGGATGATCCCTACCCATCCTTTCTTTCATTATGCAACAGTTATGGAGAAATATGTATAAGATATACTTTAGTTTTTGAACTGTAGTATTGGTATACCTCTGGCAAGGCAGTGATGGAGTGATGATGAAAGTGTTTTCTTTTTCAGGTCACCCTGCCTCGATGGGAGACAGCCGATGTGTTAAAAAGATATTCATTTATAATTTTATTTTTTTCAATATATTAGATTCTATTACCTATATTACAATTTTGGGAAGCATTGTACATACTACGGATGTCACAAGAAATATTATAAACTAATTTGCCCGTGTTCATGCCTAATAATAAAACTGAACATTTTGCCTATACCTGGAGTACACCTTGAGAGGGTTTCGAGGGTCAACACCCCTGTGGCCAGGCCTAGTTTATTATTTTTCCCATAACGTTCATTTCAGGTTGGCAATACAGCGTCTCCTCACTTAGCAACATATTCGCTTACCAACGATTCGGACTTACGACATGCTCTCTGACCAGTATGCATACCTAAATAATGTATATTAGATCTGATTTCCTCTATTCTGTTTATTACAATATACAGTACACTACGATGGGATCCACCTCTGGTGCAAATTGTGGGACCTACTGTATAAACATTTAAAAATATACTAAAAATGTTATAAACGGTGCAAAGGCGACATTAAAGCAATATCAAAGATGGTTGACACAAACCCACAACTATTATATTATGCTACTCGCTGAGCGACGAATTTGTTTACCGGCATGGTCTTAGGAACGGAACTCCGTCGTTAAGTGAGGAGAGGCTGTATTACATTATACGTACTATAACTCACCTCCACATTAGCTCCCTTCTCTAGTAGATATTTGATGATGTCTAGTTGGCCATAGTCAGAGGCAAGGCAGAGTGGTGGGCGACCCTCAATTGCTAGATTGACGTCGGTTCCTTTCTGGAAACAAAATAATTCAGAATTAGGTTATTTAATTCATGGTAATCACTACAGAAATAAAATTAGAAAGATCATATTGTGCAATAAGTGCTGTGGACCTTGCAACTGGGGACTTTGCAACTGTAAGTCCACAACTACATCAGAAAAGTTTTCCTTTTCTTATAAAGACGTATAAAGTAGTATATAAAAAGAAAAAGGTACAGCATATTACCTAGTTGATATAAACAAGAGGACAATGTATCTCATGAAGCTCACAGTATGCACAGTATTTTGAGCAAATATAAACCTAATAAACTTCAAAAGAGTAATAAAGATGCTATATTTACATACTGTAGAGGTACAGATATACTTCTCCCTATTAATCCATTAAACTGAGGGTTTACCATGTATTCAAGTTATGTCCAATTATTCCTTATACATGGGCATTAAAAAATCAACACACTTGAATATGCATGCTTGCTTTCAATCAAATACAGGTTCTCAAAAATGACTGAGAACCATATTATGTAAAACTTTCACTCAGGGTAGTCAAAAAATGTTGAATACTGATAACATCCATCGGTTAAAATAATATTCCCAGCATTTATGAAGCCATGAGTTTTGTCCTCCCAACCTTCCCATCAGGTGTTGTTGTGAAGCAACAGGGTAGCCTTAAATTCAATACAGTAGTTCCATATACAGCCTCTCCTCACTTAGTGATGTATGTACTTGTTAACCGACGACTTGGACTTATGAAGGGCTCTCTGACCAGTATGCATACCTAAATGATGTATATTAGAGCTGATTTCCTCTATTCTGTTTATTACAATTACAGTACACTACTGTATAAACATTTAAAAATATACTAAAAATGTTATAAAAACTGCTTATAATTATTAAAATCAAAACTAAGTGCTAAATCACTGCTTATAAAAATAAATACTGTACAGATAAATAAATACAATAATCTCAATTTAATGCATTAATTGGAGGGAGGAAGAGAGGTTGTCTGGTAATGCCAAATATCCAGTAAATCTGAACAAGATGGTTTTGCTAGGAATGTAATAAAAATGGACAATTCTATAATCAAGGGACTTTATTCACTGTTTTTGAAATAAATTTACCCAGCAGATTGTAGTAACAGACAATACTATAAACAACAGATTGCCCGTTTTTCCTGAAATCGCTTTATCCAGTGGATTTGTCCATTCATTCTGTAATTTGATTGGGAAATGCTCAGCACAGGCATCCCTATATTCAGTTTCTTATGACTTGGGAAGTTATATGAGAAAGTGAAATTATTATTGTCCCATTTATCATGTACTGCACTTTGGTGTGGGATTCAAAACTTAAACTATCACAAATCCATCTACTTGGGATGTTAAAAATGGTGTCCATTACCAACATACAGCTGCCCTGCCATATTCACATCCTCCTCCTCCACATAATGCAATGCAAAAGCAAAAATAAACTTCCACCAGGATGTCCCACCCACAGAAGCCTTTCCTGGTTCCACCCTGCTCTATTCCCCTCAATCTCTCATGGGACTCTCCCTCTGAACACCAAGTCTACACTTTCCTCCCCACATATCACTTGCTTGTTTCTTCTGAGAAATCCGTCCTCATTCATATCCTGTAACTTCTTTAGGAAGTTCGTAAATTTTACAGGACATGAATGGACAGAAATGGCTGTTCAGTCTTCTTTAATGAATTAGAAAAAAAAGTATCCACTGGTTGTGGCATATGCTACCATGCAGCCCATTTCAGGTATTCACCACTATTTATGAAGTCTTACAGGCAGTAAACTGGTAGACAACCATCTAGGAAGATGCAGTAATGTCATAAGAGTATGAAATTCAAGCAATTAGATTTGGCACTTTCTTTTGCCATTTCTCAAATTAAATAGTAATTGAAGATTACAGTACAGAGTTTCGCTTACAATTACCCCTATACATTTCCATTTATTTAATTTTCATAAGACTTAAAAGATATATATTCAAATACGTAGTACTATATTTTCACTCTGCCTCATTCCATGTGGTATTTGCCTACAATGTACTGTATTGCCCATCATCTGCAATTTGAGTTGTTCTGTACATTCTTAAAGATTTTTAACACACTGGCCATTTCTCACTGAGGTTGGGTGACCTGGAAAAAAAAATTCACTCATTTATTTCTATCACTAACTTGCCCAAGACATAAGAACATTACAGTTCACATGACCCTCCAAATTACAGTATATCCTCCCCCCTCCTTCAGAGTGAAGATACTGTACTTCCTACCTTCAGTACAGTACCTTCACTTTGAAGGAGGTGAGAATACTTTAGTCTAGGTCATTTGAACTGTAATGTCAGCACACCTCTGGCAAGACAGTAATAAAACGAATGATGGTGAAAGTGTTTCATCTTTCTTGGGTCACCAAATGGTAAATGGTTTGGTACATTCCTTCAGGAAACAGAAAAGTAGCAGAGTGGTCCCATACAGTCCTTAAGTGCACAGGGAAGGTAGCTAAGTTGCATATATTTATTCAGAATTCAGGGATAGCAAACAAGTAAAATTCCTTCGGAATCCTGGGATGGCATACAAGACAACTTGTCTCAGAGTGATATCTCACCTGGCAATACAGTTACATGGCCTTTTTGTTGTCAATACAGAATATACAATGATAGCTTACTTCCTTTTAATTTAAATACAAGTTCAAGTCTGGTTCATTAAAGTATGCATACACTATACTTGCATGTATGAATATGTATTGTTGGTTCTACGTGGCGACAATGTAATTCGTCATTTGAGAGGTAAATGATTTCACATTCAAAAATATCTAAAATAACAAGCCTATTTGCTTATTTTGTTTTTAGATATACTGTACCATGTGATAAGCAACTGCATATGTGATAACTGAGAGCTTATCTGTTACCCGAGTGACACATCTAAGTAGAATGCCATATTGCAACATCCCCCATATTTCAGGCTTTTACTTAAGTTTCTATTTCTTTCAGGAACATATCCTGTAGAATTATTACATTCACGAGGAGCACTAAACTCATAGGGATCATACAGCACATGGGGAAATGGGAGGCATTCAGGTTTGATCAGAGAAGGCAGCACAGGTTCAATTCATTCAATCATAAGCCCCTCACCAGCTTCAAGGACTCTCCCGTAAGGGCTATTCTTTAGAAGCTTTGCCTTCTAGTATGTATTATTACTATATCTCCTGTACTTCAAGCTTTGACTTTGCATTTCTCTGATACCCTCTCTGTTTCAGAAACCAAGAAACGGTTGCAAATTTGATCAGATGCTGGACAGTAAAAGTACAGTGGAACCTCGGTACTCAAACTTAATTCATTCCAGAGGGCTGTTCGAGTGCCAATCTGTTCGAGTATCGAATAAATTTTTCCCAATCAATTTTCTTTTTGGTTGGCTGTTATCACTAATCTTCGTAGGCCCCATGGTGACTTATTTATACAATATAAAAAAACACCAAAAAATGAGAAGAAACACAAAATAGTTTACAGCGAAGTTCTGGCAGGTCGTGTTTGTTTAGTCGAGTGCTCGAGTGCCGAGCTTTGTTTTAGTAGGGTGCTGTTCGAGTACCAAGGTTCCACTGTAATAGCTACTGTAGTAGTATGTTAAAAATCCTCTTTTGAAATACTGTAATATATTTTATTTATAACTACATTTAAACATTGGCAATACTCATCTATAAGAACTGCCAATGTTTAGCACACTAAACTGGACCCAACAAAGCCCTGTTATCTGAAAACAAATTAGTTAAAAGCAGTACAACAATCAGTGTTTACTGGGAGAAGTGCAAATACAGTACCTTTTTTGCCAAGTATGTAACTCATCATGATTCTTCAAGCTCCCTAAACCTTATAATTTCATATAAAGCTGCATTTCTATCTTACTGCAATGTTAGAAAATATATTCATGGGGAAGCACTTAACCCCTAAGGATCATACAGTGCATGGGAAATCAGGGGTACTCAGGTTTCACCCAAAGAGGAAGCTTGCTCCAATTCCTTAGATCATGAACCCTTCACCAGCAATACCTGTTCACCAGTATAAGCCACCCTCCTCAACCCACAAATTATACAGCACTTATTTACCAACATAAGCCACTCTCATCAAAGGGACTGAACTGGTAGAGCCAACAAAGTTTTAACCCTTTTGCTGACTGTGCAGTAGTATTACAGCTTTGAGGTCATTGTCAGTGTCGTAGTACTACACCGTGAGCTCAGCTCACTCAGATAAGCTGTGAGCGGTAAAACTGGGCCTAGATAGGAGAATGGGTCTACGTGATAAGTGTGCACCACACAAAAAAAAATCCTGCAGGACACAGTGCATGAGAAAAAGCTGCGACATTTTTGGTTTAAAACAGTGACTTTGCAAAGTATTTCTGTATGTTTTTTATGGTTGTATTCTCGGTTTCTTAGTCTCATTTGATAGAATGGTCGGTCACACCATTGATGACTTATGCAAGGAGGATGCTGAAAGAGTACATGTCAGAAGCAGATGTATACAGTGGTACCTCGAGTTACGATATTTTTTCGTTCGAGAATGCTGTTCAAGTGCCATTACCAAACGAATTTATCCCCATAAGGAATAATGTAAAATAGACTAGTCCTTTTACACCCCCAAAAATATACCTACAAAAGCATTTAAAAAAATAAACTTACATAAAAGGGCGATTTTGGGGACCATCGTAACTCGAGGTACCACTGTACCTGGAAAGGGTTTCAGGGGTCAACGCCCCTGCGGCCTGGTCTGAGACCAGGCCTGGTTGGTTCTCCATCGTAGAGTTCAGGAAACACATGCAGCGAGCTTCTGGGGTTTTTGTAAGGCTTTTGGTGGCACCCTTGAAGGTGGCACAACCACATAGTTGATGAGACTAACATCAAGAGGCTGGCTAGGTGTGGTCAAACTGAAGGAGATGACAATGGTATCTAGCATGATGTCATTGTGAATGGCACCAGCAGCACGGACTTCTTGTAGCCGCTGGGCGTAAGGGAAGGGTGATCGACACCATATTTTAAGGGAAGTATTTTATGTACTGTGTATTTATTTTACTTTTTTATCTGCTTTTTTTATGCTTAGCTGTATTGAGCACTTAATAAACGATAATGTAAAGACGCTATCAGGTGTTTTAGATGCATTCGATAATGAAAACACTGCTCTTTTTCCATCTGCCAGAAAATTTCGCTCATCACACGGGATTGGGAAACGAAGTCGTACAAACGGGGCCCTTCTGTACTTGGAAGGGAACTGATTTCATAATGCAAACTTTGCTTTTATTGCAGTCTTACAATAATTTAAAACAATTCATCAATTACAGGGACATACATTTCATGTTAACAAAAGCCACATAAGAATAACACTAAAAAACTTCACTAGGAAAGGAACGTTGTAAGGAACATATTTTAACCTGGCCTGGGGTACTCATGTTGAGTCCATGATAGTATGAGCCACCAAGTCTGTGGTATACTTGGAGGGTGTTCTGGGGGTCAATGCCCCTGTAGTCCAGTCCAAGACCAGGCCTTCATAACCTCCCAGGTCCCGCATTGCTTGGGACAATGATCATGGCCTAACCCCTCTCCTCTAGATCAATCAAAATGTCCCTTGGCTGAGTAAATTAGCTGATCTGATCTCAGGAAGGTGTCCTTCAAGCCCCTAATATTCCCCTTTGCTACCAACCCTGCCCCCCCACCCCTCACCTCCCTCTAGTAACCAGGCAGACACCAACACAGCATCTAGCTGAACTGAATTAGTACAAGTATCTTCGTGTACTGATTTGGAGCTTATTTCTAGAAATAGTCAAATATAACATTTAAAAATAGGATAAAATCGTATACATCAAATACAACAAAATAAACAATAATAATAATGTTTATCCACAAAAATTCACATTACATAATGTGGATTTCTGACAATTAAAATGAACATTCTCATATCAAGAACAAGAGTAATTAACATTCTCGCACCAAGAGCAATCAACATTCTCACACCACGAGTAATCAACATTCTTACAACAGGAGTGATTAACAGATCTGAAGTTTTCCTACTTTTCCTCAGCCACTGTTGCTAGATGTACCATGGCATTTTCTTTTAATATGTTTCGTTGTAATTAGGCATATATTTCCACAGGTTTATGAAACTCAACCTAGTATAACCTAGATTAACCTAGCTTAGCTAAAATAAATAGGGTTTGAAGAAAAATATACAAAATTTAATATGTAAATGTGAATAGGTTGTACTAAATACAGTACTGTACTCAAAACAAAATGAGTTAACTAATTCTATTATACATGTATATGAAGACCACATGACTAATGATGACACTTTCACACTCACTTGGACCGTGATGTCCAACACAGTCCTCCCGGATCGTGACGCCCAACACCGTCCCCCGGACCTTGATGCCCAACACCGTCCCCCGGACCGTGATGCCCAACACCGTCCCCCGGACCGTGATGTCCAACACAGTCCTCCCGGATCGTGACGCCCAACACCGTCCCCCGGACCTTGATGCCCAACACCGTCCCCCGGACCGTGATGCCCAACAGTCCCCCAGACCGTGATGATCAACACAGTCCCCCGGACCGTGATGCCCAACAGTCCCCCAGACCGTGATGATCAACACAGTCCCCCAGACCGTGATGCCCAACACGGTCCCCCAGACAGTGGACCTGGACCACAACAACTAGGCAGTCCTGGACCACAACAACTAGGCAGTCCTGGATCACAGCAACTACAGTGCCAGACCACAAGACAGTCCTGGACCACAAGAACAAGACAGTCCTGGACCACAAGAACAAGACAGTCCTGGACCACAAGAACAAGACAGTCCTGGAACACAAGAACAAGACAGTCCTAGACCACAACAACAAGACAGTCCTGGACCACAACAACAAGACAATCCTGGACCACAACAACAAGACAGTCCTGGACCACAACAAGACAGTCCTGGACCACAACAAGACAGTCCTGGACCACAACAACAAGACAGTCCTGGACCACAACAACAAGACAGTCCTGGACCACAACAACAAGACAGTCCTGGACCACAACAACAAGACAGTCCTGGACCACAACAAGAAAGTCCTGGACCACAACAAGAAAGTCCTGGACCACAACAACAAGACAGTCCTGGACCACAACAACAAGACAGTCCTGGACCACAACAACAAGACAGTCCTGGACCACAACAACAAGACAGTCCTGGACCACAACAACAAGACAGTCCTGGACCACAACAAGAAAGTCCTGGACCACAACAACAAGACAGTCCTGGACCACAACAACAAGACAGTCCTGGACCACAACAACAAGACAGTCCTGGACCACAACAACAAGACAGTCCTGGACCACAACAAGACAATCCTGGACCACCACAACAAGACAATCCTGGACCACCACAACAAGACAATCCTGGACCACCACAACAAGACAATTCTGGACCACCACCACAAGACAATCCTGGACCACCACAACAAGACAATCCTGGACCACCACAACAAGACAATTCTGGACCACCACAACAAGACAATCCTGGACCACCACAACAAGACAATCCTGGACCACCACAAGACAATCCTGGACCACCACAACAAGACAATCCTGGACCACCACAACAAGACAATCCTGGACCACCACAAGACAATCCTGGACCACCACAACAAGACAATCCTGGACCACCACAACAAGACAATCCTGGACCACCACAACAAGACAATCCTGGACCACCACAACAAGACAATCCTGGACCACCACAACAAGACAATCCTGGACCACCACAACAAGACAATCCTGGACCACCACAACAAGACAATCCTGGACCACCACAACAAGACAATCCTGGACCACCACAAGACAATCCTGGACCACAACAACAAGACAGTCCTGGACCACAACAAGACAGTCCTGGACCACAACAACAAGACAGTCCTGGACCACAACAACAAGACAGTCCTGGACCACAACAAGACAGTCCTGGACCACAACAACAAGATAGTCCTGGACCACAACAAGACAGTCCGGGACCACAACAAGACAATCCTGGACCACAACAACAAGACAGTCCTGGACCACAATACCAAGACTGTCCCAGACCACAACAACAAGACAGTCCTGGACCACAACAACAAGACAGTCCTGGACCACACAACAAGACAGTCCTGGACCACAACAACAAGACAGTCCTGGACCAACAACAAGACATCTGGACCACAACACAGTCCTGGACCACAACAACAAGACAGTCCTGGACCACAACAAGACAGTCCTGGACCACAACAACAAGACAGTCCTGGACCACAACAACAAGACAGTCCTGGACCACAACAACAAGACAGTCCTGGACCACAACAACAAGACAGTCCTGGACCACAACAACAAGACAGTCCGGGACCACAACAAGACAATCCTGGACCACAACAAGACAATCCTGGACCACAACAACAAGACAGTCCTGGACCACAACACAGACAGTCCTGGACCACAACAACAAGACAGTCCTGACCACACAACAAGACAGTCCTGGACCACAACAACAAGACAGTCCTGGACCACAACAACAAGACAGTCCGGACCACACAACAAGACAGTCCTGACCACAACAACAAGACAGTCCTGGACCACAACAACAAGACAGTCCTGGACCACAACAACAAGACAGTCCTGGACCACAACAACAAGACAATCCTGGACCACAACAACAAGACAGTCCTGGACCACAACAACAAGACAGTCCTGGACCACAACAACAAGACAGTCCCAGACCACAACAACAAGACAGTCCCAGACCACAACAACAAGACAATCCTGGACCACAACAACAAGACAGTCCGGGACCACAACAACAAGACAGTCCGGGACCACAACAAGACAATCCTGGACCACAACAACAAGACAGTCCGGGACCACAACAACAAGACAGTCCGGGACCACAACAAGACAATCCTGGACCACAACAACAAGACAGTCCTGGACCACAACAACAAGACAGTCCCAGACCACAACAACAAGACAGTCCTGGACCACAACAACAAGACAGTCCCAGACCACAACAACAAGACAGTCCCAGACCACAACAACAAGACAGTCCCAGACCACAACAACAAGACAGTCCCAGACCACAACAACAAGACAATCCTGGACCACAACAACAAGACAGTTCCAGACCACAACAACAAGACAGTCCCAGACCACAACAACAAGACAATCCTGGACCACAACAACAAGACAGTCCTGGACCACAACAACAAGACAGTCCCAGACCACAACAACAAGACAGTCCCAGACCACAACAACAAGACAGTCCCGACCACACAACAACAAGACAGTCCCAGACCACAACAACAAGACAGTCCCAGACCACAACAACAAGACAGTCCCAGACCACAACAAACAAGACAGTCCCAGACCACAACAACAAGACAGTCCCAGACCACAACAACAAGACAGTCCCAGACCACAACAACAAGACAGTCCCAGACCACAACAAGACAATCCTGGACCACAACAACAAGACAGTCCTGGACCACAACAACAAGACAGTCCCAGACCACAACAACAAGACAGTCCCAGACCACAACAACAAGACAGTCCCAGACCACAACAACAACAAGACAGTCCCAGACCACAACAACAAGACAGTCCCAGACCACAACAACAAGACAGTCCCAGACCACAACAACAAGACAGTCCCAGACCACAACAACAAGACAGTCCCAGACCACAACAACAAGACAGTCCCAGACCACAACAACAAGACAGTCCCAGACCACAACAACAAGACAGTCCCAGACCACAACAACAAGACAGTCCCAGACCACAACAAGACAATCCTGGACCACAACAACAAGACAGTCCTGGAATACAATACCAAGACCGTCCCAGACCACAAGACAGTCCTGGACCACAACAAATATCACAAAGTATTAAGAAATAAACAGAAAAACCCCGGGAATATCCGTCATAAAAATGTAGTAAGTTTAAGTTACTATTGACTAACATTATCATACAATTATCTGACGAAATAACAAACATTATTTGAGACGATAGACATTAGTTAAAGGCGATAGATCACAAAATAAATCACATTGACAGTTGTAATAGTACTTTCTAGAAGGAATAATATGTGCCTATGTAATGGGGCAATAAACGCACATAGGCAAATGTCAAGGAAGAGGCGGATTTAGACGTCAAATGGGGAAAATGGGGCATCATTAATGGGGGTAATGGTAGAGGAATGATGGGGAAAAGGCCAGGGGTGACTGCCATCCATCTCAGGGTGATTTATGACCATCAGGGCGAGAAAATAACACAGGTTTTGCCTCACAGCTCGGGCAGGAAGGAGGGGTGGGTGGTGTTATTTGTCTCGGGCTCCTGCGGCTTTTATTCACCTCCTTACCTTCTCCACGGCCTCCATCACCTGGTCCAGGTCGCCGTTCTTCAGCCCCCACACGAACTCGCTCATCACGGCTGCTCAAGGGCCCCAAAAAACGCCAACTTAAAAATAAAAACGAGAGACGGCCACTCTGCCTCACCCACTGAGTCACTGCGACCCCAACATCTGATTGACTCGCACTCACACTCCTACCACAAACTCTTGTAAAAAACGATTTTACCCCCTAAATTACACCCAGAGACACTCCTCCTGGGGTGCATTTTTATCATAGCTCGTAGAGACATGTCTAAGACATCCGTACACGTAATTATTCACGTCTGTTAACTTTGGTTCACGTTGTGAATAACTCCGGGTATTATTGGAAAACGAGGGAAGGGTCCAGGCATTTGAAAAAAAAAACAGTTGTATAATTCTCTCAATCTACTACTAACATTATAAATAAAATATTATGTTTACCTCTAGACTAGTGGCACATGTCAGTATAAGGTCCCACGAGTATCCTCTATTTAAAATAATATAAAACTGGATTAAAATATATTTCTCCGTGACCGGCACCGCATATATCAATCATATACAATTTAATAATCATATTTTCGGCTATAAAGCTAATGTAAAACTCGACTATTAGTTGAAAAAATAAGTCAAATAGATAAAATGATCTGTATATTCACTAAAATATGCATCTCTGTTGTTTTTATAACGACTGAATTCTATTTTTTGTGGGTTTAATTAATCTGTCTACTACACGAGGGTCAGTAAGAGTGCAGGTCACCTGGTGACTATCAGTCAAGGATGATTTAATACACTCTCAGTGTATATACACTGAGAGACATACACCTCTCAGTGTATATAATGATTACTTTCCTCTTAGTCACACAGATAAGAGTTACCGGGGCACACTACATCCGCTTCTGTCATATCCGTAAATTATTTTATACCTTTATTTTCAATTATATGTTTTAATATAATAATAATAACAATAATACAAGTAATAAAACAGTAGTAGTGGTAGTAGTAGTATTGGTGGTGGTGGTCTGGTGGCTAGAGCTCTCGCTTCACACATGGAGGGCCCGGGTTCGATTCCCGGCGGGTGGAAACATTTCGACGTGTTTCCTTACACCTGTTGTCATGTTCACCTAGCAGCAAATAGGTACCTGGGTTGTTAGTCGACTGGTGTGGGTGGCATCCTGGGGGGACAAGATTAAGGACCCCAATGGAAATAAGACAGACAGTCCTCGATGACGCACTGACTTTCTTGGGTTATCCTGGGTGGCTAACCCTCCGGGGTTAAAAATCCGAAGAAATCTTATCTTATTTTATCTTTATCACTTAAAAATTAATGATTTAAAGTTTATTGAGTTATTTACCTGACACCAAAACAGAGATTCCTACTTCTTCTCAAGATATAACTGCACCACCAGGCCTTGACTTCTTACAGAGGAGTGGACCTATGCCTCACAACCCTGTATACCGCTTCATTTACCCTCTTCAGCGGGACTTCATGTTCAAGACTCAAGCCATCTTCAATAAACAAAACCACATGGAACATTCCTGCATGCAGTGCTATCAGCTAGGATAAGCTCAGAAAAGTCAGACAGGTGCCTGCTGGAGGCAACTTCGATATAGCTACCGTGGCTATACTCACCAATAACGACCTCACCATGAAGCGGTCCTTCGCGTCTGTTTTGTTTGTATGGTGGGCGTCTACACCTGTCCCTCTGGACACTGTCCCTAATGCCATGGCATGCCAGTGGCTCTCCTTGCATTACAGTTTTATAATTGTTTTATAATTGTAACTACCAATAACATTGTACACTTGTAACATGCATAGAAATAAAAATTATTATTATTATTATTATTATTATTATTATTAAATATGTAGGAAAGACAAGCACAAGTCTGTCTGTCTGTATGGGTAAACATCGAGGCGCCTGCAACAAGAACGACTTGTACAACACCTGTCATCCATAGAAAGTCCACTGGACACTTGATACCTGGAATGAGACACACTCATGTGTCATCCATAGAAACTCCACAGGACACATGATGCTCGGAATGAGACACAACTAATCATTTTTATTCACCTTACACATCGAAGGTGAGAGGAAGTCTGGGTGAGCGCCGTCACTGCCGCCCTGTAACAAAATTCTAGAAACTACAGCATATCCAGAAGAGTGACATACATGACTCCGGACCAGGTTATGCCCCACAACACTGAATCCTGAGCGACCTGACTGCGTCTCAAGCAACCTTACTCGTTCTTACAAGTCACTAGCCTCTACGTACTCTCATTACTGACTGTTGTATGTTAGAAGTGATCAAGGTTCTAGAACCGAAACGTTTCCTGATAAATATATCCTAGTGTTTTCCCCACGAGTCTTTTTATACGAAATAACAGAAGGTTTTAAATCATGATTGATTTCTAGTGTATCTTACTGATAGATTTTTAATAATAAGATATTACAAGAACCACAGTGGAAATAAGTCACTTTGACTTTCTGGGTTTATTCTAGGTAATTTAAACATGTTAAACTATGTATGATAATTATACTTATGTGTACCTGTACCTAAATAAAGTTATTCTGTAACATAAGTGGCAGAAGTAAATTAAAAAAAAAGCCCAGATTCAACTTCCTCCTTTGTTGCTAAATATATTTGATTTTTTTTTCTCAAAGACCAAAAGAGGTAAACATTGCCACGTGGATCAGCTGACAGAGGTAAATATTGTCACGTGGATCAGCTGACAGAGGTAAACATTGCCCACGTGGATCAGCTGACAAGAGGTAAATATTGCCACGTGGATCAACTGACAGGAAAATATTGCCACGTGGATCAGCTGACAGATGAGTCTCGTAACGTGGTTTTTCTTGACTAATCTGACAGCCTCACTGTGCATACTTACCCCAATTTCCCTCAACCAGTCATTACATTATGGTAAATACAGTAAAGCCAAGTGTTTAAATAAAACACATGTGCAACACCTAAGTTTTTTTTTCAATCCAAAATACAGATTGTATGTTGGTACTCACCTATTTGTGGTTGCAGGGGTCGAGTCACAGCTCGAGGTGGTTCAGACTGAGAGACTAAACACCTCTCCACGTCTTTCCTATCTCCAGTAAATATATGTAAGAAAACACTTGCAGGCAAAACATCTTTATAAATAAGGACACCCAGGTGTTGCACATGTTTTATTCCTAATACAATCCTGTGGGGGGATACTCCAAATACTACAATGGTTCATAAAGGGGTCCAGGAACTAGGCTCCAGCGTCATCTCGGATGTGTTCCTGTAGTAATAGGCTAATTAATACATTTAATATTTCTTTGGCACTATCACTCTCTAGGCTGGAATACTGCTGTACACTAACTGCCCCCTTCAAGGCATGGGAAATTGCTGACCTGGAGAGTGTATAAAGAACTTTCGTGGCACACATAAGTACGATAAGGCACCTAAATTACTGAGAACGGTTAAAGGCGCTTGATCTGTATTCCCTGGAGCTCAGGCGAGAGAGATACATGATAATATACACTTGGAAAATCCTAGAGGGATTAGTACCAAACTTGCACACGAAAATCACTCCACGTGAAAGCAAAAGACTCGGCAGAAGATGCAACATTCCCCCAATGAAAAGCAGGGGCACCATGAGTACACAATAAGTGTCAGGGGCCCAAGACTGTTCAACTGCCTTCCAGCATACATAAAGGGGATTACCAATAGACCCCTGGCTGTCTTCAAGAAGGCACTGGACATACACCTAAAGTCAGCACCTGACCAACCAGGCTGTGGTTCGTACGTCAGTTTCCGTGCAGCCGGCAGTAACAGCCTGGTTGATCAGACCCTGATCCACCACGAGGCCTGGTCTCAGACCGAGCCGCGGGGGCGTTGACCCCCGAAACCTTTCCAGGTAAACCTCCAGGTAAATGACCATGAATGCAATATATATATATATATATATATATATATATATATATATATATATATATATATATATATATATATATATATATATATATATATATATATATATATATATCAGCTGGCAGCTGTCAGTAGTGTCACCTGGTCCAGCTGATGAACGTAAACATGGCCAGGTGGCACAGCTGGTGGAGGGGTAAATATTGCACAGGTGACCATCTGATCGCAATAACAAAGGAACGAAAACAAATAATTTTATCGGAAAAAAGCGTCAAATAATTACACTAATTCTAAGCCACTTCTACAGTGGTGCAATGTATGATGATGATAATGATGATAACACCAACAATAATAATAATAATAATAATAATAATAATAATAATAATTACAACACCAATAATAACAATAATTACAACACCAACAACAACAATAATAATAACAATAATAATAACAATCGTAACTCCATACAGTGGATAGTAAACTATCAACATACAGTGGATAGTAAACTATCAACATACAGTGGATAGTAAACTATCAACATACAATGGATAGTAAACTATCAACATACAGTGGATAGTTAACTATCAACATACAGTGGATAGTTAACTATCAACATACAGTGGATAGTTAACTATCAACATACAGTGGATAGTTAACTATCAACATACAGTGGATAGTTAACTATCAACATACAGTGGATAGTTAACTATCAACATACAGTGGATAGTTAACTATCAACATACAGTGGATAGTTAACTATCAACATACAGTGGATAGTTAACTATCAACATACAGTGGATAGTTAACTATCAACATACAGTGGATAGTTAACTATCAACATACAGTGGATAGTTAACTATCAACATACAGTGAATAGTAAACTATCAACATACAATTATTTAGGAAATAAACAACGTCACGTGGAACAGCTGATTAAGATAAACAATGTCACGTGGATCAGCTGATTAAGATAAACAGTGTCACGTGGATCAGCTGATTAAGATAAACAGTGTCACGTGGATCAGCTGATTAAAGTAAACAGTGTCACGTGGATCAGCTGATTAAGATAAACAATATCACGTGGATCAGCTGTTTAAATATAACAAAATGCCTTGGCCGCTCAGCTGATTAAAGATAAACATTGGTACATGGATCAGCTGATTGAAGATAAACAAAGTGATTTAAGTCATCTAGGCCAGTACTGTCTTGCTGCTGTCATGGTCAGCCAGAGTGCACATCCCTATCCTCCATTCCTATCCTCCATTCCTACCCTCCATCCCTACCCTCCATTCCTACACCCCATCCCTACCCTCCATTTCTACACTCCATCCCTATCATTATTCCCCAATGAAATAAGTCACTTTGACTTTTTTGGGGGTTTTCTGGGTAATTTACACATGTTACTATGGTGCAATAAGATCACAGTAAACAGGTGATATCACAATATACAGGAGAACCACTGTGGAAAAATAGCGAAATTCCAAGAGCTATAGCGAAATTCTAAGCCAGCCAGGGTTATCCCGGGTGGCTAACCCTCCCCAGGTTATCCCGGGTGGCTAACCCTCCCCCAGGTTATCCCGGGTGGCTAACCCTTCCCCAGGTTATCCCGGGTGGCTAACCCTTCCCCAGGTTATCCCGGGTGGCTAACCCTCCCCCAGGGTTATCCCGGGTGGCTAACCCTCCCCCAGGTTATCCCGGGTGACTAACCCTTCCCCAGGTTATCCCGGGTGGCTAACCCTCCCCCAGGTTATCCCGGGTGGCTAACCCTCCCCCAGGTTATCCCGGGTGGCTAACCCTTCCCCAGGTTATCCCGGGTGGCTAACCCTCCCCCAGGGTTATCCCGGGTGGCTAACCCTCCCCCAGGTTATCCCGGGTGACTAACCCTCCCCCAGGTTATCCCGGGTGACTAACCCTCCCCCAGGTTATCCCGGGTTATGAAGTTTTTGAAGAATCTTAGAGAGAATCCACACATGTCCTTACATACGTGAGTCTGGTGACCTGTGGGTTTATATTCAAATTAAAATTAAAATTCTTTATTTCTGATAATATTACAAAGTGGGGTTTACATATATTATGGTATTAGTACATTTTATGAAATACTTATTACTTATACTAGATCTTACTCTATAGTGACACAATAATTATACTGGTATTAAGGTTAGTTAATTGTAGTAATTAACTAGGTTTACAAAATTGAGGTAGTTCAAAATATTTAAGAATTTAACAATTAGTTTATATATTAATGGTGAAGGTGATATTTTGGCATGATACAGTTTCTATATTGGAGTATCTTAGTCAAACTTATGACTAGCTTGAGAATTATGAAGCAATAGTTGTATTAGAATCTTGGTTAGTCGTGTGTAAATTAAGGGGAATCACAGATATCAATAAGTGTATTTTGTTGTGGATATGTGCAAGATAAAGTAATTTACATGTGGTTAGCTACCGGTAAGTGAGATAAGATGTTTTTTAACGGTGCTTTTGAAAATGGAGGTTGTCTGCAGTTCTAGAGTTTTCAGGAAGGGAGTTCCAAAGTTTAGGCTCTATTATGTACATTGAATTTTTTAATAGATTTAGTCGGACACGGGGAATGTCAAAGATGTTTGTGTCTGGTATTATGTCTATGGGTCCTGTCATAACTGTCAAGAAAGTGTTTTAGTTCAGGGTTAAAGTTGGTATTTATGGTTCTGTAAATGTAGATTGCAGAGTAGTAAGTATGGATGTTCTGGACAGTGAGTAGGTTTAGGTCTGTGAAGTGGAGGGGGTGCTGCCTAGCGTTGGATTGCGTGATAATTCTTACTGCCATAGCTGCTTGAGGGTTGGGGTAAAGTGGATTAGGCCTACTGGGGATACCACTATATAAAAAAAAAACGAACCATGTTAGAATGTTTACCAGCTATTTATGAATACAATAAGTTGTGCAATAAGCGTTATAATGACATGCAACTCATTGATGTAATGTAATGATGTCTCGCCAGTGTCGGATGATGCATGCCAACCATCAATGACACTTGATGGCAGCTGAAAGTCAAGTGGCTCTCATTTATACTTCCACTCCAACCTAATGAACTTCTCCCCCACATGCTTCAAAAACCTATCAATACTGAACAAACTACCATCACTGCACTCTAAAGTAGACAGTGCTATTACAACAATTCTATGGATTGTGGTGATAATTTAGTATAGGCATGCTAGTTTTATTTACACTTTAGTGGTTATAGTTTTGTTAAGTGAATTGCTGTAATAATGTCTACTTTAGAGTGTAGGGATGGTAGTTTGCCCAGAACAAAACAAAAACTAGAAGAAATTCACGACTACACTCCTTTGGGTATGGGGCAGCTGGTTGATTCTCCAAACTTCTATAATGTGATGGCCTTTAAAGAGAGTGGGGACTCAAGTGACTGGCTGGGAGACGTATTGATGACATTCATCAGCTGATTTATGTAAACATTAAACGTCACGGGGATCAGCTGATGGAGATAAATGGTGAGGGAAATTGTGACAACTAATTGAGTGCTGGAACCAGAGGGGTGACGATAATGAGATTGAGAGGGTGTGAAGGAGAAGTAAAGAGAGAGAGAGAGAGAGAAGAAGAGAGAGAGAGAGAGAGAGAAGTAAAGAGAGAAAGAGAGATACAACCCCATCCCTTGCATCATTCGTATCATTTTTGCCATAAAATGATGAAAGTTGTGAAATTAACAGAATTGAGAACTCATTCCTGGCAACACTCGTCTAGACAGTAATTTACACCATTTTAAATTAATTTAAGTACAGGTACACATAAATACAGTTACACAAATTATCATACATAGAAACATATGCCAAACACCCATAGGGGGGAGTTGAATGATAGCTCTAGGCCTTTCGTGTTGCAATAACACATCATCAGGAGCTTGCAGTGTTGCAGAAATAGAGTAGGAAACCTTCTTGGACTTCCTATTAATTTCTGCAACATTGGAAGCTCCTGATGATGTCTTGATTGCAACACGAACGGCCTAGAGCTATCAATCAATCCCCCCCTGTGGTTGTTATGCACCTTGCATCGCCTATTCACGATTATTGCATAGTAATGTCTGAATTATATAGAATAACTACAAAAAAGTCAGACGTTCAAAGCAGAACGCTACGTGTGAATGTGATCCTTCCCTCTGAAGTCATTAGATCAATAATTGCCTTGTACTTAGCTAGTAATAATCTCTCCTGCATTTTAGACCATCACTGCCTCCTGCACTGAGGCAGATAATGGGCTTAGTAAGTTTACTCTGGGACACATTAATACACTTACGTAGATTATCATATACAGCAACTTGTGTGTAGACTACCCAGGATGACCCAAAAAAAGTCAGACAAAGTGACTTATTTCCATTGGGGTCCTTGTAATACCTTATATTCCTTAAACAGTAACAGGAGACATACTAGGAATAAGGTAAACTGAGTTATTTACATTAACATTAAAGGCAGGATTAGATGACAGTACATGTATGTTAGTTATTACTCTCCTGCCTTTCTGTAGCTATATTCATTAGTTACCTTTTGGCTCTCATTTTGAACTAGCTCACACTGTGACTGGCTTTAACATGTGCAAAAAGTCCGTTCCACTCCTTTATTGCTGTACAATATAACGAGTTTGAAGCCTGGCCACTGACTGTGGGTACAATATAACGAGTTTGAAGCCTGGCCACTGACTGTGGGTACAATATAACGTGTTTGAAGCCTGGCCACTGACTGTGGGTACAATAAAACGTGTTTGAAGCCTGGCCACTGACTGTGGGTGCAATATAACGTGTTTGAAGCCTGGCCACTGACTGTGGGTACAATAAAACGTGTTCGAAGCCTGGCCACTGACTGTGGGTACTACAAAGTTGTGCTCTCTTTCCCTAGTACTATTCTTGTTTGGTTCTCAGCCTTGACCAACTTGGCAGCAAGAAATTCTGGACAATGTTTGCTACCATTTTTATAAACGCGATTTAAATTTAGTTGTTTTACTCTGTCTTCAACAGTCAGCACATCCAGTTGTTGTAATTCATCCTGGCTACATGCTCTCTTGGACCCAGGTTCAGGATGAATCTCACCATTTTGTTCTGGCTGATTTGTAGTCTAGCTTTCAGTTTTTTTGTTAAGGCAGAGTGCCATGAAGAGCAAGAGTAATATATATGGCACTGTGTGAGAGCTAGATATAGTGTCCTGAGAGCCTCAGTAGGTAGACACTGTGCCTCAGTAGGTAGACACTGTGCCTCAGTAGGTAGACACTGTGCCTCAGTAGGTAGACACTGTGCCTCAGTAGGTAGACACTGTGCCTCAGTAAGTAGACACTGTGCCTCAGTAGGTAGACACTGTGCCTCAGTAGGTAGACACTGTACCTCAGTAGGTAGACACTGTGCCTCAGTAGGTAGACACTGTGCCTCAGTAGGCAGACACAGAAAAGAGGCACTAAACTATAGACCGGTGTCACTTACATGTATAGTGTGCAAAGTCCTGGAGAAAATCATCAGGAAAAGAATGGTGGAACACCTTGAGCGGAACAGGATAATAAACACCAGACAGCACGGATTCCGGGAAGGCAAATCCTGTGTAACAAACCTCCTAGAGTTCTATGATAAAGTAACAGAGGTAAGGCAGGAGAGAGAAGGGTGGGTTGATTGCATTTTCCTGGACTGCAGGAAGGCCTTCGACACAGTTCCTCACATGAGATTAGTAAAGAAGCTGGAAGAACAAGCAGGTATAACAGGAAGGGCACTGGAATGGATCAGGGAATACCTCAAAGGGAGGCAACAACGGGTCATGGTGCGTGGTGAGGTATCACCTGCGGTGTACCGCAGGGGTCAGTCCTAGGACCAGTGTTATTCCTGGTATATGTAAATGACATGACGGACGGGATAGACTCAGAAGTGTCTCTATTCGCGGATGATGTGAAAATAATGAGGAGAATCACATCGGAAGAGGACCAGGCAGGGCTGCAAACAGACCTGGACAAGCTCGACATCTGGTCTAGCAGATGGCTTCTCGAATTCAATCCCTCCAAATGCAAAGTCATGAGGATCGGAGAAGGGCAAAGAAGACCGCTGACAGAGTACAAGCTAGGCGGACAAAGGCTACAAACCTCGGCAAAGGAGAAAGACCTTGGAGTGAGTATAACGCCAAGCACGTCTCCGGAGGCACACATCAACCAGATAACTGCGGCAGCATATGGGCGTCTGGCAAACCTTAGATTAGCGTTCCGTTACCTTAACAAGGAATCGTTCAAGACACTGTATACCGTGTACGTCAGGCCCATACTAGAATATGCAGCACCAGTCTGGAACCCACACCTGGTCAAGCACGTAAGGAAACTAGAGAAAGTGCAAAGGTTTGCGACAAGGTTAGTTCCACAACTCAGGGGTCTGTCCTATGAAGAAAGGTTGAGGGAAATAGGACTAACAACACTGGAGGAAAGAAGGGTCAGAGGAGACATGATAACGACATACAAAATACTGCGGGGAATTGACAAGGTAGATAGTGACAGGTTGTTTCAGAGAGGGAACACAGAAACAAGGGGACACAACTGGAAGCTGAAGACTCAGATGAGTCAAAGGGATGTCAGGAAACATTTCTTCAGCCACAGAGTAGTCAGGAAGTGGAATGGACAAGAGAAAGATATAGTGGAGGCAGGAACCATACATAGTTTTAAGACAAGGTATGATAAAGCTCATGGAGCAGGGAGAGCAGAGACCCAGTAGCAGACAGCGAAGAGGCGGGGCCAGGAGCTGAGTCTCGACCCCTGCAACCACAATTAGGTGAGTACAATTAGGTGAGTACTGTGCTTATCTGTAGAGGAACTTCAGTCTGTCATTCGTTTTCTTTACTACACTGTTCCCCATCAGTTCTCCTGACATGCATGGGTCAAAGGGGATTCCCACATACTTTACTGGGGAAACTGAAGTGATGGGATCCCCATTACACCGGACATTAAAATTATTCACCCTTTTCAGCTTATTTTTCTCGATATGTAACAATTATCAGGTGGCTACTAACCATTTCTTGCAGATACTAATATAAATTAACCTATCCAACCTTACTATTTCGTCTAAGTAAATAAGAATTATGTTTAAGTGTTATCTACAAAATGAAAGCTAACTTAAGGCTACACGAGGACATATCTTGAAGGCATAATATTTTTTTTTTGTTTTAAGCAAGGTTTACCTTGAAAATAGTATAAAAAACAGTAAGTTGGTATTTTATACTATTTGCAACACAGCTGTTAGACACTGCAGCACGACGCTACCTTGCTACCGAGGACATAGTTTAATATCTTTATTATGCCCCCCATACCCATGGTGTGGGTGGTAGTCAATAGATTACAGAGGTACATAATGGGTCCAGGGACTGGACCCCAAAGTTATGATAGCTGAGCAAGTTACAAAGGTTATGAACTCAGGTAGATCTGGTCACAATCATGACAAGTTACAAAGGTAATGAACTCAGGTAGATCTGGTCACAATCACGACACGTTACAAAGGTAATGAACTCCAGGTAGATCTGGTCACAATCACGACACGTTACAAAGGTAATGAACTCCAGGTAGATCTGGTCACAATCACGACACGTTACAAAGGTATTACAGGTATCTTATCTTATCATAATAGAGGACATATAAACAAAGAGTTACCAAATGTTTGTCTTTGTGTCTTCTTTCCTTCTTCATATTACTGGAAGTGAGGATATTTGTGTGTGTCTAATACACAGCACGACACAACCTCTCTGTATGTAAGTAATGTTGCAAATGATGGCATTTTTGTGTGTATGTACTATTATGAGTGAGAAGGGTTGGATCCCAGAGGGACCTGCGTTCTTCCACTAGTGGATCCCGTCACCTACAACGTCTTCCAGATCTTCCATCTCACCTTAGACAGTATTTAAGACTCGATTCTCATGCTTCACCTTCATATCGTTCCAGACCATGGAGCTGAACTCTTCTCCAGGCTGGGGGACTGACCACCTTGTTCCAGACCATGGAGCTGAACTCTTCTCCAGGCTGAGGGACTGACCACCTTGTTCCAGACCATGGTGCTGAACCCTTCTCCAGGCTGAGGGACTGACCACCTTGTTCCAGACCATGGAGCTGAACTCTTCTCCAGGCTGAGGGACTGACCACCTTGTTCCAGACCATGGTGCTGAACTCTTCTCCAGGCTGAGGCACTGACCACCTTGTTCCAGACCATGGAACTGAACTCTTCTCCAGGCTGAGGGACTGACCACCTTGTTCCAGACCATGGTGCTGAACTCTTCTCCAGGCTGAGGGTCTGACCACCTTGTTCCAGACCATGGTGCTGAACTCTTCTCCAGGCTGAGGGACTGACCACCTTGTTCCAGACCATGGAACTGAACTCTTCTCCAGGCTGAGGGACTGACCACCTTGTTCCAGACCATGGTGCTGAACTCTTCTCCAGGCTGAGGGACTGACCACCTTGTTCCAGACCATGGTGCTGAACTCTTCTCCAGGCTGAGGGACTGACCACCTTGTTCCAGACCATGGTGCTGAACTCTTCTCCAGGCTGAGGGACTGACCACCTTGTTCCAGACCATGGTGCTGAACTCTTCTCCAGGCTGAGGCACTGACCACCTTGTTCCAGACCATGGAACTGAACTCTTCTCCAGGCTGAGGGACTGACCACCTTGTTCCAGACCATGGAACTGAACTCTTCTCCAGGCTGAGGGACTGACCACCTTGTTCCAGACCATGGTGCTGAACTCTTCTCCAGGCTGAGGGACTGACCACCTTGTTCCAGACCATGGTGCTGAACTCTTCTCCAGGCTGAGGGACTGACCACCTTGTTCCAGACCATGGTGCTGAACTCTTCTCCAGGCTGAGGCACTGACCACCTTGTTCCAGACCATGGAACTGAACTCTTCTCCAGGCTGAGGCACTGACCACCTTGTTCCAGACCATGGAACTGAACTCTTCTCCAGGCTGAGGGACTGACCACCTTGTTCCAGACCATGGTGCTGAACTCTTCTCCAGGCTGAGGGACTGACCACCTTGTTCCAGACCATGGAGCTGAACTCTTCTCCAGGCTGAGGGACTGACCACCTTGTTCCAGACCATGGAGCTGAACTCTTCTCCAGGCTGAGGGACTGACCACCTTGTTCCAGACCATGGAGCTGAACTCTTCTCCAGGCTGAGGGACTGACCACCTTGTTCCAGACCATGGAGCTGAACTCTTCTCCAGGCTGAGGGACTGACCACCTCAAATACTTTTTTCCTCCAAAGTTGATGGACTGATTACATCATCTTTATTTCACTACTATGCTGCCTCTGTAGCTGACTGAAGAAGCCTACAGTGTAGGTGAAATGTTTTACCAGTAGAGATACCCAACTGTTGTACATGTTCTTATTCTGCAAGATTTACCTTAGTTTACGCTTGTATAGTTTTCTCTCAAACACCTGGTGTGGTGTTGCCAGGTAGCTCTATTTGCCTTATATATGATCACCTTACACACACACACACAAAAAAAAAAAAAAAGGCCAAGCGTCCATCGACAAGTGTCTTTGACAACTATTAACTACTATTACTACTACAACAGGAGCTGTGACTCGACCCCTGCAACCACAACTAGGTGAGTACACACACACACACCAGTCCACTAACACCCAGGTACCTACTTACTGATAGGTGAACACGGACAGTAGGTGTCTTAAGAAAACACGTCCTAATGTGGCCACACGTACCGGGGATCGAACCATGGACCAAATGTGTGAGCTGAGTGCGCTACCAACCAAGCTACGGATAAAGTGAAAGAAAAAGCTTAGGCCTAGAGGCCTACTGGGATACCAATAAATGTATATTCAGTCTCAAGAGTGAATGAGTTGCGGGGAGATCACTTGCGCAGTTGTAAGAGTAGGCATGACTGGACCAAAAGAAGCAATGATGAGAATGGTACTCAGAGGCAGGACCAAGAGCCGAGACTCAGCTGGGTGAGTGCAATTGTGAGTATAAATATGTAACTGTGTCTCTGTGAGTACTACTCTGTACTCACCTAGTTGTGGTTGCAGGGGTCGAGTCACAGCTCCTAGCCCCGCCTCTTCACTGGCCGCTATCGGGTCACTCTCCCTGTTCCATGAGCTTTATCATACCTCTGCTTAAAGCTATGTATGGAACCTGCCTCCACTACATCGCTTCCCAAACTATTCCACTTCCTGACCACTCTGTGACTGAAGAAATACTTCCTAACATCCCTGTGATTCATCTGAGTCTTCAACTTCCAACTGTGTCCCCTTGTTGCTGTGTCCCATCTCTGGAACATTCTGTCTTTGTCCACCTTGTCAATTCCTCTCAGTATCTTATATGTCGTTATCATGTCCCCCCTATCTCTCCTGTCCTTCAGTGTCGTCAGGTCGATTTCCCTTAACCTCTCCTAATAGGACATACCCCTTAGCTGCGGGACTAGTCTTCTTGCATACCTTTGCACTTTATCTAGCTTCTTTACGTGCTTGGCTAGGTGTGGGTTCCAAACTGGTGCTGCATACTCC
Source organism: Cherax destructor (assembly GCA_009830355.1). Lineage (NCBI taxonomy): Eukaryota > Metazoa > Arthropoda > Malacostraca > Decapoda > Parastacidae > Cherax > Cherax destructor. The sequence continues at coordinate 45,435 of WNWK01002689.1, forward strand.
AGTATGAGTACTACTCTGTGAGTACTACTCTGTGAGTACTACCACATACACTTGTATCACATACATCTGTATACATACGCTTGTATACATGCATCGAACACCAAGAATAAGACATGAATAATACAGTATAGTGTATAAAGCATTCAACACACACACGTTGCTGCTACAATACACATTGATGAATATATTAATGAAGGAGGCTGGTGTATAGTGGTTGTATTTGCACTCACAAGTCGCTAAACACACACACACACACATACAACACACACACACACATATATATATATATATATATATATATATATATATATATATATATATATATATATATATATTCTCCCATGAGCATGATTCATACAATAGAATATATATATATATATATATATATATATATATATATATATATATATATATATATATCAATGTCCAGAACCTGTCATATATTTTCTGGAGTTGTCCACTGCCTGACCGCTGGGAAAGGGATTTCTTTTCGCCTGTCAAGAAAGCGTTCGTGAAGCATGGAGCCGGATTTGTAAATACTACCACGAACGGTAGTATTTACATACCCGCTGTTACACTGTAAGAATATTAATAATAATAATAGTGTACTAGCACAATAGTGTACTAGGCAGAGAGGCCTAAGCTAGTACAACCACTACCCCTCTCTCTCCTGTATACCACTTCACAGATTCGAAACCCGTTTTGCCCGCTCCATTAACTCCTGAAATATTGGGACCCAGAGAGAACATTTAGCCAAACCTATGCCCCGAAGTTCTCGAAAAAAAATATATATTCCCCCAGGCGCGTTCGTCGTGCTGTTTTTTTAGAAACCGGCTTGGTTTGTTTTGGTTTCTGAGTGAATCCGACTCGTAGTTATTATTTTTTTTTTACTGAATCCGACTGCTGTTTGTCTTGTTTTTGAGTGAATCTGATTGTCGTTTGTTCCGTTTTTGAGTGAATCGGACTGCTGTTTGTTTATTTTGTTTTGTTTTAGAGTGAATCCGACTGTCGTTTGTTTATTTTTTTTGTTTTTGAGTGAATCCGACTTTCGTTTGTCTCGATTTTGAGTGAATCCGACTTTCGTTTGTCTCGTTTTTGAGTGAATCCGACTTTCGTTTGTCTCGTTTTTGAGTGAATCCGACTGTCGTTCCCGTGTTCTATATTTCCTATATTTCCAGGGGTAACTCATACCTTTATTAGCTACTTTGTTGACAGCAGAAATCCCTTTGTTGAGAGAAAGTCATCCCGTTCTCTTGCATGTTTATTGCCACACAAAGAAAGTCTTGCTACAATTCTCTTTCTCTCTGTCGGTCTCTCTCCCTGTCTCTCTCTCTCTCTCTCTCTCTCTCTACCTTCCCTCCATTAACCTGAAAATAATTATCAACAAACAACTATACTCACAATTATCACTGACGAGAAGTCAACAGAAACTATAAATGAAAAATACGTCAAGGAATTAAAAAAATGTAATTATACTATAATTGGGACACAAGAGTCCTCACAGATGAAAAATATATTTTTTGGAAAAAAAAGGGTCGGGGGTCCTACAAGGTAGACTGTTACCCCCTCTTCCGATCCCCCCCCCAAAAAAAAAAATGAAAGTGGACAAGGACACGATTAATGGACGGAGGATCGAGCACTTGAACGACCCACCCCACACACAGGTTTAGCGCTTCTTGAAGTACATTACGAGCAGTTAGGGGAAAAAAAATAGGCATGAGGTATGTGGCATATAACTTTTAGGCCTATAACTGTGACTGGCTCACCATCAGAGAAGTGCTACTGTACGAAGGTGTGTGTGAGTGGTCTGAGTGTGTGTCTGATTGACTGAGGGTATGATTGGCTGAGAGTATGATTGGCTGAGAATATGATTGGCTGAGGGTATGATAGACTGAGGGCATGATTGGCTGAGGGTATGATTGACTGAGGGTATGATTGGCTGAGGGTATGATTGACTGAGGGTATGATTGGCTGAGGGTATGATTGACTGAGGGTATGATTGGCTGAGGGTATGATTGACTGAGGGTATGATTGGCTGAGAGTATGATTGACTGAGGGTATGATTGGCTGAGGGTATGATTGGCTGAGGGTATGATTGGCTGAGGGTATGATTGGCTGAGGGTATGATAGACTGAGGGTATGATAGACTGAGGGTATGATAGACTGAGAGTATGATAGACTGAGAGTATGATAGACTGATAACCTAACAGGCAAGAAACTAACAGGGCATATAGCCAGTTAGTGAAGGCACACAGGATGTGTGCTAGCGTGTGATGCAAACACAAATCACTCACTTGGTTCACGCCACATTATTGTAAATACCTCGTTAAAGCTGTCAACTTGATCTGTTAATACAGTGCGACCCTCTAACTGGACCCAGTGTGTGTGGCTCTGTAATGTTCTAACTAGCGCCCACACGGAGGGTATGTGGTAGCTACGACACACAGGGAGAGTATGTGGTAGCTACGACACACAGGGAGGGTATGTGGCTAGCAAACTAGCGAGTAACTATATAGAGAAGAGAACAGATTCGAAATCTGAGTCATCTATCTCTCTATCCTCTCTCTTTCGACAGCCTTGACTACTAATATGACTCCATAACACTACCTGCCCCCACAACACTACTCCACATCACTACCTTCCTCCACAACACTACTCCATAACACTACCTGCCCCTACTATACTACTCCACAACACTACCTGTCTCCACTACACTGTCCTGCTTCACACACACCACTAAACCCACTACTTATTACCTCCGCCACTGCAGCCACACATAAACCCACTTTACTCTCCATTACCGTTTCCACCACTGAGAAATTTTAATACATAATGTATAGTTACACTCTGCCAGAGCGCGCCCAGCATGATACATCACCCGTCTTAATATTCACCATCATTCAGGCAATGACTGTGTTGTGTGTAGTTTGTTGATATTACGGTTCAAATGTCCCTCCAGGACTGTAACATTCTCACCCATCCTTCAGAATACAGGCACTGTACTTCCCACCTCCATGACTGTAACATTATTACTCATCCTTCAGAGTGCAGGTACTGTACTTCCCACCTCCATGACTGTAACATTCTCACCTATCCTTCAGAGTGCAGGCACTGTACTTCCCACTTCCAGGACTGTAACATTATTACTCATCCTTCAGAGTGCAGGTACTGTACTTCCCACCTCCAGGACTGTAACATCCTCACCCATCCTTCAGAGTGCAGGCACTGTACTTCCCACCTCCAGGACTGTAACATCCACCCATCCTTCAGAGTGCAGGACTGTACTTCCCACCTCCAGCACTGTAACATCCTCACCCATCCTTCAGAGTGCAGGCACTGTACTTCCCACCTCCAGGACTGTAACATCCCCACCCATCCTTCAGAGTGCAGGTACTGTACTTCCCACCTCCAGCACTGTAACATCCTCACCCATCCTTCAGAGTGCAGGCACTGTACTTCCCACTTCCTGCACTGTAACATTCTCACCCATCCTTCAGAGTGCAGGTACTGTACTTCCCACCTCCAGCACTGTAACATCCTCACCCATCCTTCAGAGTGCAGGACTGTACTTCCCACTCCTGACTGTAACATTCCCACCCATCCTTCAGAGTGCAGGCACTGTACTTCCCACCTCCAGCACTGTAACATCCTCACCCATCCTTCAGAGTGCAGGTACTGTACTTCCCACCTCCAGCACTGTAACATCCTCACCCATCCTTCAGAGTGCAGGCACTGTACTTCCCACCTCCAGGACTGTAACATTCTCACCCATCCTTCAGAGTGCAGGCACTGTACTTCCCACCTCCAGGACTGTAACATCTTCACCCATCCTTCAGAGTGCAGGTACTGTACTTCCCACCTCCAGGACTGTAACATTCCCACCCATCCTTCAGAGTGCAGGTACTGTACTTCCCACCTCCAGGACTGTAACATCTTCCCCTCATCCTTCAGAGTGCAGGTACTGTACTTCCCACCTCCAGGACTGTAACATTCCCACCCATCCTTCAGAGTGCACAGCACCTTCGCTCCAGGAAAGGTGCTTCCAGTGAAGGTATCTTTGGACCTCCTCCTTTTTCCCACAACATTACAATCTGCTGATGACGTGTTAATTGCAATACGAAAGACATAGAGCTATCATTCAACTCCACTCATGGTTGTTTTGTATTTTGTATCGCTTGTTATATATATATTGAATATTTAATTACAATTTCTCTTCCCCCCCCCCTAGCACAATGACCTGGTAATTCCATTTTCGTTCTGACACTTTTATGAAGTCGTTTTCATTTTTTTCAGAGCGATTTATATTTTTTTTTATTGAAAGGTTTGTATATTAAAAAAAATACGAATAGTTTTCGAAATGTATCGCTTTGTTATAGATGTTATTTTGTAAGATATTAAGTGAAATATTGTTGTTGTGTACTCACCTATATGTGGTTGCAGGGGTCGAGTCATAGCTCCTGGCCCCGCCTCTTTACTGGTCGATACTAATTCACTCTCTCCCTGCTCTATAAACTTTATCATACCTCTTCTTAAAGCTATGTATGGAACTTGCTTCCACTACATCACCCTCCAGATTATTCAACTTCTTGACAACTCTAAGGCTAAAGAAATACTTCCTAACATCCCAATGACTCATCTGGGTTTTCAGCTTCCAATTGTGGCCCCTTGTTCCTGTATCCCATCTCTGAAACACTCGAGCCCTGTCCACCTTGTCAATTCCTCTCAGTATTTCATACGTTGTTATCATGTCTCCCTGTCCCTCCTGTCCTCCAGTGTCGTCAGGCCGATTTCCCTTAACAACTAGCCTTGTTGCAAACCTTTGCACTTTCTCTAATTTCTGGACGTGCTTGACCAGGTGTGGGTTCCAAACTGGTGCTGCATACTCCAGTAGGGTCCTGACGTACACGGTGTACAGAGTCTTGAACGATTCCTTACTGAGGTATCGGAACGCTATTCTCAGGTTTGTCAGGCGCACCTATAATTCAGATACCACTAATTACCGAATATGAATAAGTCGTTCGTACGATTTTTTCTACTTTGGTGATCAGCACAGTGTTGTTGAGTGAGCAATTGCAAGAGATGCGTATTGGTTACCACTGTGCAATAAGATACACTTCAAACTTCTGATGGAGTTAATAAATTAGACACATATGCAACACTTGAGTATATTTATTGAGGAGACTTTTGGCCACACACAGTGGCTTCATCAGTCCTATACAGAGGAGAATGGTGAAGATTAGGTGTTTTGAGGTAATCAGTCCATCAATCTTTTTAAGATTGAGGGACTGATTACCTCGACTCCAGGTTCAGGGACTGATTACCTCGACTCCAACTTGAGGGACTGATTACCTCGACTCCAGCTTGAGGGACTGATTACCTCGAAACACCTTCTGATCTTCACCATTCTTCTTCGTACTGGACTGATGAAGCCAGTGTGTGGGGAAACGTCTCCACGTCGATATTCAAGACCCATGTTATTGCAGTAATCAAGTTCTTGATCTAGACTGAAGTAACGACTGAGTTCAACCTCCCCTGTCCGGTAAGCTGTAATTTTAACCTATTGTAGACAGTTGTTTTAGTCTGGATGCTAAAACTAGCGATGTTTACTTGTCAGACTGAGGTGATGTTTGCTTGGTAGACTGAGTTGATGTTTGCTTGTCAGACTGAGGTGATGTTTGCTTGTCAGACTGAGATGATGTTTGCTTGTCAGTCTGAGATGATGTTTGCTTGTCAGACTGAGGTGATGTTTGCTTGTCAGACTGAGATGATGTTTGCTTGTCAGACTGAGGTGATGTTTGCTTGTCAGACTGAGGTGATGTTTGCTTGTCAGACTGAGGTGATGTTTGCTTGTCAGACTGAGATGATGTTTGCTTGTCAGACTGAGGTGATGTTTGCTTGTCAGACTGAGGTGATGTTTGCTTGTCAGACTGAGATGATGTTTGCTTGTCAGACTGAGGTGATGTTTGCTTGGTAGACTGAGATGATGTTTGCTTGTCAGACTGAGATGATGTTTGCTTGTCAGACTGAGGTGATGTTTGCTTGTCAGACTGAGGTGATGTTTGCTTGGTAGACTGAGGTGATGTTTGCTTGTCAGACTGAGGTGATGTTTACTTGTCAGACTGAGGTGATGTTTGCTTGTCAGACTGAGGTGATGTTTGCTTGTCAGACTGAGGTGATGTTTGCTTGGTAGACTGAGGTGATGTTTGCTTGTCAGACTGAGGTGATGTTTACTTGTCAGACTGAGGTGATGTTTGCTTGGTAGACTGAGATGATGTTTGCTTGTCAGACTGAGATGATGTTTGCTTGTCAGACTGAGGTGATGTTTGCTTGTCAGACTGAGGTGATGTTTGCTTGGCAGACTGAGGTGATGTTTGCTTGTCAGACTGAGGTGATGTTTGCTTGTCAGACTGAGGTGATGTTTGCTTGTCAGACTGAGGTGATGTTTGCTTGTCAGACTGAGGTGATGTTTGCTTGTCAGACTGAGGTGATGTTTGCTTGTCAGACTGAGGTGATGTTTGCTTGGTAGACTGAGGTGATGTTTGCTTGTCAGACTGAGGTGATGTTTACTTGTCAGACTGAGGTGATGTTTGCTTGCAGACTGAGTGATGTTTGCTTGGCAGACTGAGTGATGTTGTAGACTGATATGTTGCTTGTAGACTGAGGATGTTTGCTGTCAGACTGAGGTGATGTTTCTTGTCAGACTGAGGTGATGTTTGCTTGTAGACTGAGTGAGTGTTGTTTGCTTGCAGACTGAGGTGATGTTTGCTTGGTAGACTGAGGTGATGTTTGCTTGTCAGACTGAGGTGATGTTTAGCTTGTCAGACAGTGATTTTGTGCAGACTGAGGTGATGTTTGCTTGGCAGACTGAGGTGATGTTTGCTTGTCAGACTGAGGTGATGTTTGCTTGGCAGACTGAGGTGATGTTTGTTTCAGACTGTTTTTGCTGCAGACTGAGGTGATGTTTGCTTGTCAGACTGAGGTGATGTTTACTTGTCAGACTGAGATGATGTTTGCTTGTCAGACTGAGGTGATGTTTGCTTGTCAGACTGAGGTGATGTTTGCTTGTCAGACTGAGGTGATGTTTACTTGTCAGACTGAGGTGATGTTTGCTTGGCAGACTGAGGTGATGTTTGCTTGTCAGACTGAGGTGATGTTTGCTTGGCAGACTGAGGTGATGTTTGCTTGTCAGACTGAGGTGATGTTTGCTTGTCAGACTGAGGTGATGTTTGCTTGTCAGACTGAGGTGATGTTTGCTTGGCAGACTGAGTTGATGTTTGCTTGGCAGACTGAGGTGATGTTTGCTTGTCAGACTGAGGTGATGTTTGCTTGGTAGACTGAGATGATGTTTGCTTGGTAGACTGAGGTGATGTTTGCTTGGTAGACTGAGATGATGTTTGCTTGGCAGACTGAGTGATGTTTGCTTGCAGACTGAGGTGATGTTTGCTTGTAGACTGAGTGATGTTTGCTTGTAGACTGAGGTGATGTTTGCTTGCAGACTGAGGTGATGTTTGCTTGGCAGACTGAGGTGATGTTTGCGTAGACTGAGTGATGTTTGCTTGTAGACTGAGATGATGTTTGCTTCTGGCACGACTGAGGTGATGTTTGCTTGGTAGACTGAGGTGATGTTTGCTTGGCTAGACTGAGAGTGATGTTTGCTTGCAGACTGAGGTGATGTTTGCTTGTCAGACTGAGGTGATGTTTGCTTGAGACTGAGGGAGCTGAGGTGAGGTGATGTTTGCTTGGAGACTGAGGTGATGTTTGCTTGTAGACTGAGGTGATGTTTGCTTGGTAGACTGAGGATGATGTTTGCTTGAGACTGAGGTGATGTTTGCTTGGCAGACTGAGTGATGTTTGCTTGGCAGACTGAGGTGATGTTTGCTTGTCAGACTGGGTCAGACTGCTTGCAACTGTAGCATGATTCTTCACTGCTCTCCAGTTGCATTCTAACTTATTCTGCTACATGATCCCTCCCTCCTTCCACTCCTCCTCCCTCTTGCCTTCAACTTTCCTTTCTGACCTATGCTCCTTCAACTGACTCCTTCCTCCATCAGCTCGCTGGAAGAGGGTATTGAACAGTCGAGAGCTTGGTGAAAGATATTAAGAATTCCCAAGGTTTGTTGCTTAGATGAAGGAGTAGAAGAGGGACGAGGAAGAGGAAGAAAAGGTAGAGAAGGAGGGAGGAGGGAGGAAGGAGGAGGAAGGAAGGAGGTGAAGGTGAAGGAGAAGAAGGAGAGAAGGGAGGAGGAAGGGAGAGGGAGGAAGAAAGGAAGGAGGGAAGTTAAAGAAAGAGATATCAAATATCTCATCTCCACACTCCCACAATCCCTCCCTCACACTCCCACAATCTCTCCCCACAATCCCACTATCCCTCCCCACACTCCCACAATCCCTCCCTATAGACCCACAACCCCTCCCCACTCTCCTTAAATCCCTCCCCAAGGGGGAAACGGCCTTAGAGAATATGCTTAATTATAACATGTGCAAATAGCAGAAAACAGGTGGGGAGAGGGTGGGGGAGAGGGTGGGGGAGAAGGAAGAGGGAGAGGGGAAATAGGAAGAGGGGAAAATGAAATAAATATATGATGATCTGGGGAGGAAATTCACATTAGGAATAAATTTATAATGAATCTCTTTGCAGGCAACAGTAGCAACGGTAACAACAGTAACAACGGTAGCAATAGTAGCAGTAGCAACAGCAGCAATGGTAACAGCAGTAGCAATGGTAACAACAGTAACAACAGTAACAATGGTAGCAATAGTAGCAGTAGCAACGGTAACAACAGTAGCAGTAGAGACTGTAGCAACAGTAAGATCAGTAACAGTAGCAACAGTAACAGTAGCAATAGTAACAGTAGTAACAGTAACAACAGTAACAGTAGCAACAGTAACAGTAGTAACAGTAGCAGTAACAACAGTAACAGTAGCGACGTAGTGGAGGCAGGAACCATACATAGTTTTAAGACGAGGTTTGATAAAGCTCATGGAGCAGGGAGAGGACCTAGTAGCAATCAGTGGAGAGGCGGGGCCAGGAGCTATGAATCGACCCCTGCAACCATAAATAGGTGAGTACAAATAGGTGAGTACACTACGAGCTGAGGGACTGACCCCCCTCATCTTCTACTGGCTACCGTTCATGTCTCCGTATTGCACCGATAAAAGCCACTGGTGGGCGAAACGTCTACAAATTAAAGGTACCAAGATGCTGCACATGTGGAAGAGAAGGAGGAGGAGGAGGAGAAGATTTGTGAAGAGTCGATCAGTCGTATAATCCTTTGACGTTCTTATAGGCGAGACATCCGGATCTTCCTGGATTCATTATCCTAAGAGAGTGAGAGAGAGAGAGAGAGAGAGAGAGAGAGAGAGAGAGAGAGAGAGAGAGAGAGAGAGAGAGAGAGAGAGAGAGAGAGTAAAGAGGAAGAAAGATAGAGAAAGAAAACAGTTCAAGATGATCTTCAAGGCAAGGAATAAGTTGATCAAGAGGGATCTGTGATGTAGGTAGGAATTTAGGCTGTGGTGCTAGCTCTTTCTCTCTCTCTCTCTCTCTCACTCCAGCAGAGAGTCAGACAACCCGTCACATAGTCAGGTGACCACTGAGATCAGAAAATTCCCCTGGATAATTCCACTCTGAATGACCTAAAAGTGTCCCCAGTATATATTCCCAGCCCAGGAAAAAAACCGAATTATCCGTATACACATAAGGGAAACCTAATCAACATAATTACAAGGAAACTGACAGGTGTGTCGTGTAGAGTAGTGCAGTGCCCGGTGAGGGAGCGAAGTGAACATTTAAGCATGGCTGACTGGCATTCAATCACCAGCTACTGCGAGATTTGCAACTACGAAACGACGTTCTAACTATACTGACAGTACCTGACCATCATATGAACTGCAACAGTGTTAATGGGAGGGAAACACAGGAGAAACAGCTAAATCTACAAAACTAACTCCAAGGAAACTGTCAGGCTATAGAGGCGGTTTCTCTCCCTCAGTGCCAAATGCTAGAAGGAAGTGGATTAGTTAAACAGCCAAGGATACTTTTTTCAATAGCTGACTTCCATATTAACTGACCAGTGTACATTAGGAGGGAAACATAGGAGAAAACGCCATATCTAACGACAAAACTCCAAGGAATCTGTCAGGGGCAGTGGCCGTTTTCTTTTTTTCCTCACTGCTTTTAAAAATGGCCGACACATCAACTCTACTAGGAATCAGACAACAACACGACGAGCCCCGCTAAATGGGATTGATGGGGCTTTGGACGGACATCGTCGGACTGTGAAGTGGTGATTTCTAGAGTAGCTACTAGGCCATTGCTAGGTGTCTGATAGGATCAGTGGTTTCTTTTAATAAAAATAAAAAAATAAAGAAAAGAAAACAAATTTTTGTGTGAACTGACAGAGTGAAGAGTAAACATGGCTGGCTTAAGAAGGGTTCAGGCTGCCATAAGTATATGTCCTAAGTATATGTGTAGTAAAGAAAGCGAATGCCAGACTGAAGTTCCTCTACAGACAAGCACAGTGTCTACCTACTGAGGCTCGCAGGACTCTATGTCTAGCCCTTATACAATGTCATATTGACTACGCTTGCTCTTCATGGTACTCTGCCTTCACAAAAAACTGAAATATAAACTGCAAATCAGCCAGAACAAAATGGTAAGATTCATCCTGGACCTGGGACCAAGAGAGCATGTAGGCCAGGATGAATTACAACAATTGGATATGCTGAATGTTGAAGACAGAGTAAAACAACTTAAATTGAATCAAGTTTATAAAATTGCTCACAGTGTCCAGAATGTCTTGCTGCCAATTTTGTCAAGGTTGGGAACCAAAGCAGTCATAGATTAGCAGCGGCAGCGGCAGCGGGCAGTAAGAACCTTGTCCTCTAATTTTACTTCCACCTGAGGTTCCCAGCAACCCTGTGATGGCCTAATCAAGACCCACATAACACTAACATATATGGATACCCAAAATGATATAAATCAACTGCAGAAATCACCCAAAAACACGCAAATCACCAACTAATAGGACTCTAAGTTACCACCACCTGCCCCGCTGCCACTGAAGTGATACTCCACAACACTCACCCATTCCCCATCGTCTACTATTAATCTGAAGCCACGGTCAATGGCCAAGGGTCAGAGCAACAAAAGGGCCAAAGGTCAGAGCAACAAAAGAATATCCAGTAACCAGCCAAGGACTCCTAACATCACAGGTGAGAGCTTCAGAAAAAATAAAAGCACTAACGATGCAATAGTAAAAATGATAGACCTGCTTTACACAGCACTTGAAAATAAGGAATATCCATTAGGACTTTTTATTGACCTAAGGAAAGCTTTCGACACAGTAAACCACAGCATCCTACTCCACAAACTTGACCAATATGGTATATGAGGTCATGCACTTGCATACTTCAAATCCTACCTTACTAATAGGTACCAGTATGTCACCATTAAAGACACAACCTCCACGACACGACCCCTTGATACTGGAGTACCACAGGGAAGTGTCCTTGGTCCCCTGCTCTTCCTCTTATACATCAATGACGACACGACTTATGTCATCTCTCAACCCAATCTTGCCACGTCATTGTTAATGACGAATTAATAAAAATATTTACATGGATGACAGCCAATAAACGTACACTCAACACTGATAAAACCTTCTATATTATGCTTGGCAACAGAGCATGTGATGCACAATTAAACATTAAGATCAACACTACACCTATTGCTAAACATAATGAGGGCAAATTCCTGGGCCTTCACCTTGACAGTAACCTGAAATTCAGCACCCATATCCAACACATAACAAAGAAAGTGTCCAAAACTGTTGGGATCCTCTCTAAGATACGGTATTATGTGCCACAATCAGCCCTACTCACACTATACTATTCACTCATCTATCCCTACCTCACATATGTCATTTGTGCATGGAGATCAACAGCAGAAAGACACCTAAAACCAATAATAACCCAACAAAAAGCCGCAGTAAGAATTATCAGAAATCCAACGCTAGGCAACACCCCCCCCCACTCTTCAAAGACCTAAACCTACTCACTGTCCAGAACATCCATACTTACTACTCTGCTATCTACATTTACAGAACCATAAATACCAACTTTAACCCTGAGCTAAAACACTTTCTTGACAGTTGTGACAGGACCCATAGACATAATACCAGACATAAACATCTCTTTGACATTCCCCGAGTCCGACTAAATCTATACAAAAAATCAATGTACATAAAAGGGCCTAAAATCTGGAACTCCCTTCCTGAAAACTCTAGAACTGCAGACACAACCTCCATTTTCAAAAGCACCGTTAAAAAACATCTTATCTCACTTACCGGTAGCTAACCACATGTAAATTACTTTATCTTGCACATATCCACAACAAAATACACTTATTGATATCTGTGATTCCCCTTAATTTGCACATGACTGTAACCAAGATTCTAATACAACTATTGCTTCATAATTCTTAAGCTAGTCATAAGTTTGCCTAAGACACTCCAATATAGAAACTGTCATGCCAACACGTCACCATTTCCATTAATATATAAACTAATTGTTAAATTCTTAAATTTTTATACTACCTCAATTTTGTAAATCTAGTTAATCACTACAATTACCTAACCTTAATACCAGTATAATCATTGTATAGAGTAAGTTTGCCTGATTTACTCCAATATTGGAGCAAACCTAGTATTAAGTCTGCCCGAAATGTCTAGCATGCCTAGCATGCCCAGGCATGCTAGGCATGCTAACGGCCATCTTTGTAATTATAGTCCTTAGTCCTTAAAATGTAAAACACACATTGTAATTCTTACAGAGAAATATATCAATTTGAATTTGATTTACTAGGTGGAGAGAGGACAACTTTGTAGTACCCACAGTCAGTGGCCAGGCTTCAAACACCTTTTATTGTACAGCAATAAAGGATTGGAACAGACTGCCTGCACATGTCAAAGCCAGTCATAGCATGAGCCAGTTCAAGAAGAGAACCAAAAGGTACCTAATGAATGTAGCGACAGAAACGTACCTAATGAATGTAGCGACAGAAAGGGAGGAGAATGCATTTTTATTTTTTTTATCTAACACACATGTAAATGTAAATAACTCTTTTTACCTCATTCCTAGTATATATTCTTTATAGTATAAAAACATATATCTCCTACAGTGTATAATATTAAGGTATTAAATGGACCCCAGTGGAAATAAGTCACTCTGTCTGACTTTTTGGTTATCCTGGAGGGTTCTCTACACATATGCTGCTATGTATGATAATCTATGTGACTGTATTTGTGTATACCTGAATAAACTTACTTACTTACTTATTTACTTAAACTGTAGCATAGCAAGCAGACATTACTGCAGTGAGAGACTCGTGTGTGTAATCCAAACAATATCGACAGCAGACTCGTGTGTGTAATCCAGACAACAGTGACAGCAGACTCGTGTGTGTAATTCAAACAAGAGTGACAGCAGAAACACACTTCTCCATCTTCAACAGTGCCAGCACAGCTGGCCCTGGTGGCCAAGGTGGAGTGGCCCTGCACCCTGACAGTAAACTCCATGGCACAGCACGTCAAGAGGCACGATAACTAATGACAACAATGGCCTTCACATCAAGAATTAATGCTGAGACTCGCTACGTTATTACCCCAGACATAATCAACACAACGACACCCTTCTATGAGTAAATTACTAGAGTGAGTATTAATAAAGAGGCAACAATAATTGGAGACTTTAATGACCCCTAATATAAATCGCAGTAATCTCCGGTGGGAAGGCAGACGCCACAGTAGCTGGGCTGGTAGCGCACTCAACTCACACACTGAGGTCCGTGGTTCGATTCCCTATACGGGTGGAAACATTGGACAGCATACATGGAAAGAATAAAAAGTGTAAAGAATAACCAGACTGAATCACAGGAGAAGTTGAGATAATAAGCCAAAAAATGTAATGCATATTAGTGGTAACAATTGAAGACAAATTACTTATGGTTACGAAGAGAAGAAGAGAGAAAGATGATGAATGGTAAACAGCAATTTGAGAAACGAAACGCAAAGTGAATCCTTTGAAAAGATAAGAGAAACAGAAGAGTAAGGAACTCTTAAGTAGAGATGACAGGAGAACAACAAACAACAACACAAACACTCATCAGTGTCAGTAACACAGACACACACGTCCTCAACACAGCCTTCATCAGTGTCAGTAACACAGACACACGTCCTCAACACTCAACACAGCCTTCAGCAGTGTCTGTACACCTGAACATGACACCAGCATTTATAAACTAGCTGGACAAGCACTCTGTAAACACAGAATCCATCTGCATACTGTGCAGCAACAGCAAACAGCAGACAAGGGATGCCTGTTGTTAGCTCAGCAACTACACCAGGACCAACAATTAACAAGAGCCATCCAGAGTATAATAACAGTAATAGTAGACCCAGAGGAAACAATGATGGTGTTTCAGATAGTCTTGATAGTAGCCAGCAGCAGCCTGGTGTTTGAAGCTAAATAGTCTGGAATACTGTTCCAGACTATTTAGCAAAACTCCAGGCTGAGGGGACTGACCACCTCAAAACTACTGATTATATCGTTTTCACACCTCTACTGCTCCTGTGTAGGCGAAACGTTTCGGAATAAAGATACCTAACTGTTGCACATGTGTCTTACCTAACAACCCGTGGGTACTGAATACCATGATCATATTCACTCACAGTTCTGTGAGTGGCAGTGGAATAACAGATGTAGTTGAGGTAGCAAGAGTATTAAGAACTAGAGATAGTCATGTTTTCTATCTGCTTCTTCCTGTGCTGTAAATTCCATGTCTTTTACCAATATATAGGATGCTTTCTCTCTATGTCATGCTAGCAGTGAGCAGAGGGAGTGGAGGGTGAGGGAGAGAGCCTTCTGCTTGACTCTCATTGCCTCAGACATCAACATAATAGATGATAGTCCTTTATCAACATAGCAGCAGACAGTACTTCTCAGCAGATAGTCTCGGTGGGGAACTTTCAACTCTCTTTCCCATGTACTCCCTGTTCTCCCTACTTGCCTAGGAGTACTATTCTCCCTGCCTGCCAGGGAGTAGCGTGACCAATCCACTCCCTCAGGACAACTTCAATATACATCCAGAAGATAATTTCTTCCAGGTAAACTGAAGCGCTGACCTAATTTGTACCCACCTGGAGTATTCCATGTGTTGTATAATGCATATGTTTGAGAAGGAAGAAAAACACACATGAACACTGTTTGAACACTCCACAGTGGTTCGTGTTCTCTGGGAGGTTGACAAGTGAGAGAGAGAGAGAGAGGGGGTGAGTTTCTACACCACAAGACGGGCAGCCAGCAGGAACTTCACTCTGACTGTAACCTTCTCCAGAACATCACTTCATCTGAGATCATTTATTCCAAGGATGACTCGAGTCTGGAACATGTTCGTACACCATTATGATGTCAACGAAATACAGTCACTTGATCAAATGAAATTACTGGCCCACAGATGGCTCCAACTTCATCGTCTGGCCCACAGATGGCT
Source organism: Cherax destructor (assembly GCA_009830355.1). Taxonomy (NCBI): domain Eukaryota; kingdom Metazoa; phylum Arthropoda; class Malacostraca; order Decapoda; family Parastacidae; genus Cherax; species Cherax destructor. The sequence goes on from WNWK01002689.1 coordinate 60,982, forward strand.
CCAACTTCCTCCTCTTGTCCACATGTGGCCCACAGATGGCTCCAACTTCCTCTGGTCCACAGATGGCTCCAACGTCATCGTCTGGCCCACAGATGGTTCCAACTTCATCGTCTGGCCCACAGATGGCTCCAACTTCATCCTCTGGCCCACAGATGGCTCCAACTTCATCGTCTGGCCCACAGATGGCTCCAACTTCATCCTCTGGCCCGCAGATGGCTCCTACTTCATGCTGTACCATATCTGTATGTTTCATAACAATAAAAAGGCTTTGAAATGAGCTGATGTAGGTAACAGCTCTTAGCTGGTAAATAAAGTCAAGAACATTAATAAGCTTGTAAAACCCTGTGTAAAAGAGAGTGATGGAGGCCACAATGATGGAGGCCACAATGATGGAGGCCACAATGATGGAGGCCACAATGACAGGGTTGTCACCAATACCTTCGCTGTGGAATTGTCTCTCCAAAGTCATTTGTAGTTTCGTTAAGATAAGATTTCTTCGGATTTTTAACCACGGAGGGTTAGCCACCCAGGATAACCCAAGAAAGTCAGTGCGTCATCGAGGACTGTCTGTCTTATTTCCATTGAGTCCTCAATCTTGTCCCCCAGGATGCCACCCACACCAGTCGACTAACAACCCAGGTACCTATTTGCTGCTAGGTGAACATGACAACAGGTGTAAGGAAACACGTCGAAATGTTTCCATTCGCCGGGAATCGAACCCGAGCCCTCCGTGTGTGAAGCGAGAGCTCTAGCCACAGGGCCACCGGTGGCAATACTGTTGTCTGGGTGTCAAGCCGATCTGCTAAAACGTTCTTGGCGGTGTTACGCCCTGGTTGGTAATACTCTGTTGTGTGTGTGTGTAGCAACAGAACACACACAAACACAAACACACACACACACACACACACACACACACACATAAACACACACACACACACACACACACACTAACAACACTGGAGGAAAGAAGGGTCATAGGAAACATGATAACGACATACAAAATACTGCGGGGAATTGACAAGGTAGACAGGGACAGGATGTTCCAGAGAGGGAACACAGAAACAAGGGGACACAACTGGAAGCTGAAGACTCAGATGAGTCAAAGGGATGTTAGGAAGCATTTCTTCAGCCACAGAGTAGTCAGGAAGTGGAATAGTCTAGAGAAAGATATAGTGGAGGCAGGAACCATACATAGTTTTAAGACGAGGTATGATAGAGCTCATGGAGCAGGGAGAGCAGAGACCCAGTAGCGGACAGCTAAGAGGCGGGGCCAGGAGCTGAGTCTCGACCCCTGCAACCACAATTAGGTGAGTACACACACACACACACACACACACACACACACACAACAGAGTATCTTAAATTAAGGGACTAAAGGAAAAATCTTAAAAACCACTGAGAATTCTTGAATAGTAAAGGCACTTTACTAATGAGCTCTCTCCCCCCCCCCCTCTCTCTCTCTCTCTCCCTCTCTCTCTCTCTCTCTCTCTCTCTCTCTCTCTCTTCAGACTGTCAGCCACAACTGACATCCCACTGACAGCTAACAACAGGGAAACGAAAGTTTTGTGTTGAGAGATGATAATACTAATAATAGTAATAATAATAATAATTAATAATAATAATAATAATAATACAATTATTATTATTATTATTATTATTATTATAATAATAATAATAATAATAATAATAATTATTATTATTAATAATAATAATTATTATTATTATTATTATTATTATTATTAGTAGTAGTAGTAGTAGTAGTAGTACTAGTAGTAGTGGTAGTAGTAGTAGTGGTAGTAGTAGTGGTAGTAGTTTCATTATTACTATATTTAACAACCAGCGGTAAACCCACATGGGTGATTGAACAAGTATAGATTGAAAGGTGAGTGAAGGCTTTTAGAAGATGGGTAGGGGAGAGCTGGGTAAGGAATGGGTGAGAGAGAGAGAGAGAGAGAGGGAAGGAGGGAGAGAGGGAGGGAGAGAGAGGCACAAAGAGAAGGAGAGAGAGGGAGAGGGAGAGAGAGGGAGAGGGAGAGAGAGGGAGAGGGAGAGAGAGGAAGGGAGACTGGTGCTTACAATAACAGTGGATTGTTTACCTTCCCTCTATTAAGCAAGTCTTCCCTAAAACTCCAACCTCAACTTCCCATTTTTTTTCTCCCCTCCCGTTTTTTTGTCTCTTCCCGTTTTCTATTTTTATGCGCTTTTGTTTTTATTCCATGATTTTATTTTTTCTTTGTATTTTGTTTGCTGTTACGTAACTTATTTTATGTGCAGGTACAAACACAGGTACAAACAGGTACATAGGTACAAACAGGTACATAGGTACAAACACAGGTACACACACAGGTACAAACACAGGTACACACACAGGTACAAACACAGGTACAAATACAGGTACACAGGTACAAACACAGGCACACAGGTACAAACACAGGCCCACAGGTACAATCACAGGTACACAGGTACAAGCACAGGTACACAGGTACAAACACAGGTACACAGGTACAAGCACAGGTACACAGGTACAAGCACAGGCACACAGGTACAAGCACAGGTACACAGGTACAAACAAAGGTAACACTGACCTACAAACAAATCTAACTTAAAAATATTTAATATGAACGTAACTTGGTCCACCACGGGGGGGGGGGGACGCCGGTTAACAAGTTCCAGTATTTACGTTCATTTCAACCCGTTTCGTCGCTCCACATCTTGTTTCGCCCAATTAACGAAACATTATTCCCCCGTCTCACACAGTTTCGCTCGTTTCACGAAGTTCTGATGGCATATCATTAGTTTTGCCAAGATTTCAGACGCATTCTTCCCATCTCCCGTTCAGTTATGACGTTCTTTGCATTCTATTTGATCTATCTGATAGATAAATAGAACGTATTTAATGTAAGTTGGATGCGTATTTCTCGTCTCCTGTTCCACAAGAGTCGTTCAGAATCCGCAAGAATCCGGCTGATCGTGATTTATGTTTGTTGACGTTCTTGAAGCGTTCGTCGTAATATCCCCGAGTGGTAATCCATCATTCGGATTTTTATATTTATATGTAGACAGTGGCGTCAGTGGGACCCCCCAGGTGAGACTCTCTGGGAAGGGGGTGAAGGCAGGTGTCGTCCCCTTGGGGAGGGGGACAGGTGTCGTCACCTGGGGAGGGGGACAGGTGTTGTCACCTGGGGGAGGACATGTATCGTCACCAGGGGGAGGGGAACAGGTATTGTCTCCTGGGGAGGAGGACAGGTATCGTCTCCTGGGGGAGGAGAACAGGTATCGCTACCTGGGGAGAGGGGCAGGTATCGTCACCTGGAGGAGAGGGACAGGTATCGCCACCTGGGGAGAGGGGGACAGGTATCGTCATCTGGAGGAGAGGGACAGGTATCGTCACCTGGGGGAGGGGGACAGGTATCGTCACCTGAGGAGGAGGGGAATCTCCCAGGGAAGGAATAAAGGGAGATTTATTTACTGATTTTGTTAAGGGTGATATCTGAATTTGTATGTAAAAACAGGAGACATAACTGATATATATATATATATATATATATATATATATATATATATATATATATATATATATATATATATATATATAACTAGGTAGTAGGTTGGTAGACAACAACCGCCCAGGGAGGTACTACCGTCCTGCCAAGTGAGTGTAAAACAAAAGACTAATTGTTTTACATGATGGTAGGATTGCTGGTGTCTTTTTCTGTCTCATAAACATGCAAGATTTCAGGTACGTCTTGTTACTTCTACTTACACTTAGGTCACATACCATTCATGTACAAGCATATATATACACACCCTCTGGGTTTTCTTCTATTTTCTTACTAGTTCTTGTTCTTATTTCCTCTTATCTCCATGGGGAAGTGGAACAGAATTCTTCCTCCGTAAGCCATGCGTGTCGTAAGAGGCGACTAAAATGCTGGGAGCAAGGGGCTAGTAACCCCTTCTCCTGTATATATTACTAAATGTAAAAGGAGAAACTTTCGTTTTTTCTTTTGGGCCACCCCGCCTCGGTGGGAGACGGCCGACGTGTTGAAAGAAAGAAGAATATATATATATATATATTCATTCTCTCTCTCTCTCTCCTTCTCTCCTTCTCTCCCTCCCTCCCTCCATCTTCTCACAGCTGGTGTCCTCCATTACATCAGGCAGGTCCGGTGCTGTGTGTTGCCAGCCAGCTGGCCACAGTCTGGCCCTAAAGAGAGACACCATCAAACCCTGGGATGGAAGTATACTAGGCGGCCCTGGGAGGGAGGTATACCAGCCGCCGGCCCTGTGAGCGAGGTATACCAACCGGCCCTGGGAGGGAGGTATACCAGCCGGCCCTGGGAAGGAGGGATACCAGCAGGCCCTGGGAGGGAGGTATACCAGAAGGCCCTGGGAAGGAGGTATACCAGCCGGCCCTGGGAGGGAGGTATACCAGCAGGCCCTGGGAGGGAGGTATACCACAGTGTAAACAACGCTAATTGGTGATTAAGGGAAAGTCTGAACATGCTAACAACTTGTCTGCCTGCTAGGAGGAGGAGGAGGAGGAGGAAGAGAAGGAGGAAGAGAAGGAGGAAGAGAAGAGGAAGAAGGGAGGAGGAGAGAAGGGAAGGGGGAGGGAGAGGGGGAAGGGGTGAGGTTCCAGGTTAATGGGGGTTCACAGGGAAGTTGAGTCTTGATGGGCAATGTCCAGGTTCATTGTTTGATTGTTGTATTGTATTGTAGGACTGTGAGTGTCCCCCCTGCGGGTTTAGCACTTCCCTCTGAGCGTACAGCTCTTGGCCCCTGCGTCCAATGGACCACGTCGTACCTGTCCTTGAAGATGTGTATGTGGTGGAATTTATCAGCTTCGTATCTCCCCTCTCTCTTTTATCTCCCCCCGTTATTCATCTCTCTCTCTCTCTTATTTCCCCCCCTCCCTTCTATTCCCACTTTCTCTCCCTGTTTCTTATTTACTGACTACTATTCCTTCTCTCTCTCTCTCTTTCCCTTCCGATATTTATCTGTCATTTGCCCCCCTCCCTCATATTCTCTCCCTCCCTCCTTGTTTCTCCTTTACTGGGTCCTATTCTCTCTCTCTCTCATTCCCTCCCATCCTCCTGTCTTTATTCCATCCTTACCCTTGTCTATCTCCTCTCTCCCTCCCCCACTAAGGGAAAATCCCCCCTCATAAATAAAACATTTACACAAAATACCAGAATTGCACCTCCAGGTGGCAGGGGAAAAATGCCAACATTTACTCCCCGTCATATTTAAAGTCATATTCAGGGCACGTGTGAAAATGTCACTTTCTGGCGCATGTTCACAAGGAAGTCTTAAGACGGTGTTGAAAATGTCACTTTCTGGCGCATGTTCACAAGGAAGTCTTAAGACGGTGTTGAAAATGCTGAGACACTCACGAGAGACAAGATGTTACAGTCCTGGAGGTGGGAAGTACAGTGCCTGCACTCTGAAGGATGGGTGGGAATGTTACAGTCCTGGAGGTGGGAAGTACAGTACCTGCACTCTGAAGGATGGGTGGAAATGTTACAGTCCTGGAGGTGGGAAGTACAGTACCTGCACTCTGAAGGATGGGTGGGAATGTTACAGTCCTGGACGTGGGAAGTACAGTACCTAAACTCTGAAGGATGGGTGGGAATGTTACAGTCCTGGAGGTGGGAAGTACAGTCCTGCACTCTGAAGGATGGGTGGGAATGTTACAGTCCTGGAGGTGGGAAGTACAGTACCTGCACTCTGAAGGATGGGTGGAATGTTACAGTCCTGGAGGTGGAGTACAGTGCCTGCACTCTGAAGATAGGTGGGAATGTTACAGTCCTGAGGTGGAAGTACAGTGGCTGCACTCTGAAGGATGGGTGGAAATGTTACAGTCCTGGAGGTGGGAAGTACAACCTGCACTCTGAAGGATAGGTGGGAATGTTACAGTCCTGGAGGTGGGAAGTACAGTGGCTGCACTCTGAAGGATGGGTGGAAATGTTACAGTCCTGGAGGTGGGAAGTACAGTACCTGCACTCTGAAGGATAGGTGGGAATGTTACAGTCCTGGAGTGGGAAGACAGTACCTAAACTCTGAAGGATGGGTGGGAATGTTACAGTGCTGGAGGTGGGAAGTACAGTGCCTGCACTCTGAAGGATGGGTGGGAATGTTACAGTCCTGGAGGTGGGAAGTACAGTACCTGCACTCTGAAGGATGGGTGGGAATGTTACAGTCCTGGAGGTGGGAAGTACAGTACCTGCACTCTGAAGGATGGGTGGGAATGTTACAGTCCTGGAGGTGGGAAGTACAGTACCTGCACTCTGAAGGATGGGTGGAAATATTACAGTCCTGGAGGTGGAGTACAGTCCTGCACTCTGAAGGATGGGTGGAATGTACAGTCCTGGAGGTGGGAAGTACAGTACCTGCACTCTGAAGGATGGGTGGGAATGTTACAGTCCTGGAGGTGGGAAGTACAGTGCCTGCACTCTGAAGGATGGGTGAGGATGTTACAGTCCTGGAGGTGGGAAGTACAGTGCCTGCACTCTGAAGGATGGGTGGAATGTTACAGTCCTGGAGGTGGGAAGTACAGTGCCTGCACTCTGAAGAATGGGTGGGGTGTACAGTCCTGGAGGTGGCAGTACAGTGCCTGCACTCTGAAGGATGGGTGAATGTTACAGTCCTGGAGGTGGGAAGTACAGTACCTGCACTCTGAAGGATGGGTGAGAATGTTACAGTCCTGGAGGTGGGAAGTACAGTGCCTGCACTCTGAAGGATGGGTGGGGATGTTACAGTCCTGGAGGTGGGAAGTACAGTACCTGCACTCTGAAGGATGGGTGAGAATGTTACAGTCCTGGAGGTGGGAAGTACAGTACCTGCACTCTGAAGGATGGGTGGGGATGTTACAGTCCTGGAGGTGGGAAGTACAGTGCCTGCACTCTGAAGGATGGGTGAGAATGTTACAGTCCTGGAGGTGGGAAGTACAGTACCTGCACTCTGAAGGATGGGTGAGAATGTTACAGTCCTGGAGGTGGGAAGTACAGTACCTGCACTCTGAAGGATGGGTGGGAATGTTACAACTCAAAGGGTCATCAACACATTTCTAGCAATACAGTAACTAACTGAATAACGGTAACCTTGTTTCATTTAACGGTCCTTCTTACACTAAAACAGTAATAACAGTACTAATACTACTAATCAGGTGAATTCAAGTCATTTCCTCTACTGTCATGTCATTTCCTCAAGTGTCAGGTCATGTCAGTGACCTGGAAGAGGCGAGATATATGAGCGTCTCTCCAGAGTATTACCAATTCAGAACACGTAGAGGAAAAGTTGTGAGTTAATGCTTTGAAGGTGTAAGTCTGTGAATAATTGCTGCCTCTGAGACCCAGGACCTGGCAACACTGACCTGGCCTGGCCAGTACGCCACCACTCATAATTTTATATATATATATATATATATATATATATATATATATATATATATATATATATATATATATATATATATATATATATATATGACAGCCTCAGGAAGGTACAGATAATTTTTCTTGCATGTAGCGGGCGGTCCAGGGGCGGCTGTGTTCCCTGGCTAGATTACTCTGAGCCGCCCGTGACGGCCGTAATCTCCGGGTGGGCGGGTTTTGGGCGGTCTTAATATGGGCGGGTGGACTACTAAAATGAAAACAGCAACCACCACAACTATCACCACAACTACCACCACAACTACCACCACAACCACCACCACAACTACCACAACAACTACCACCACCACCACCACAACTCACCACAACCACCCACAACTACCACTCACTACCACCACACCACACCACAACTACCACCACAACTACCACACACCACCACCACAACCACCACCACAACCACCACCACAACTACCACCACAACTACCACCACAACCACCACCACAACCAACACCACAACTACCACCACAACCACCACCACAACTACCACCACAACCACCACCACAACCAACCACCACAACTACCACCCACACACCACCAAATCACAACTACCACACCACCACAACCACCACCACACCACCACCACAACTACCACCACAACCACACAACTACCACCCCACAACCACCAACCACCACACAACTACCACACACCACCACCACCACAACTACCACCACAACTACCACCACAACTACCACACACAACCAATACCACCACACTACCCACCACCACCACAACTACCACCACAACTACCACCACAACACACCACAACTAACCACACCCACAACCACCACCACAACTACCACCACAACACCACCACAACCACCACAACTACCACCACAACTACCACCACAACCACCACCACAACTACCACCACAACCACCACCACAACTACCACCACAACTACCACACACCCCACTACCACCACAACCACCACCACAACTACCACCACCACCCCACTACCACCACCCCACACCACCACAACTACCACCACACCACCACCACAACTACCACCCACACACTACCACCACAACCACCCACCACAACTACCACCACAACTACCACCACAACCACCACCACAACACCACCACAACTACCACCACAACCACCACCACAACTACCACCACAACTACCACCACAACTCACCACCACACACCACCACACACCACCACACCACCACCACAACTACCACCACACCACCCACAACACCAACACACAACCACCACCACAACCACCACCACAACCACCACACCACCACACACCCACCACACAACCACCACCACCAACTACCACCACAACCACCCCACCACCCCCAAATACCACCACACACCACCACAACTACCACCACAACCACCACCACAACTACCACCACAACTACCACCACAACCACCACCACAACCACCACCACAACCACCACCACAACCACCACAACACCACCACAACCCACCACCACCACACAACCACCACAACTACCACCACAACCACCACCACAACCACCACCACAACCACCACCACAACTACCACCACAACCACCACCACAACTACCACCACAACAACCACCACAACCACCACCACAACTACCACCACAACAACCACCACAACAACCACCACAACTACCACCACAACCACCACCACAACACCACCACAACCACCACCACAACTACCACCACAACCACCACCACAACCACCACCACAACCACCACCACAACTACCACCACAACTACCACCACAACACCACCACAACTACCACCACAACCACCACCACAACTACCACCACAACCACCACCACAACTACCACCACAACTACCACCACAACTACCACCACAACTACCACCACAACTACCACCACAACCACCACCACAACTACCACCACAACTACCACCACAACAACCACCACAACTACCACCACACACCACCACACCACCACCACAACTACCACCACAACCACCACCACAACCACCACCACAACTACCACCACAACTACCACCACAACTACCACCACAACTACCACCACAACCACCACCACAACTACCACCACAACTACCACCACAACCACCACCACAACTACCACCACAACCACCACCACAACCACCACCACAACCACCACCACAACCACCACAACTACCACCACAACCACCACCACAACCACCACCACAACCACCACAACTACCACCACAACCACCACCACACCACCACCACAACTACCACCACAACCACCACCACAACTACCACCACAACCACCACCACAACCACCACCACAACCACCACCACAACCACCACAACTACCACCACAACCACCACCACAACCACCACCACAACTACCACCACTCTCCCAGAACGTAACATTACAGACTCCGATATGAAGTGAATTCATAAACTTTGGTCATTTTTCAAAATTTTGTGTATTTTACCGACATATTTAATTAGGCAAGTTTTGGTCAAGAAGTTAGATGAGAGAGAGAGAGAGAGAGAGAGAGAGAGAGAGAGAGAGGGATAGAGAGATTTTAAAGGGAAGTTTTAATAAACGAAATGAACGAAATAATGGAAGGCTTTAAATGGCCCACTAAAATGTTGAGAACAGACATTTACCAAGTGCAGAGTTTGTCCAAAAAGTGAGAGATGCAGGACGAAAACAGTGAAGCTGTCATGAGACTGTCAGACAAACAGTGAAGCTGTCAGTGAGATTGTCAGACAAACAGTGAAGCTGTCAGTGAGATTGTCAGACAAACAGTGAAGCTGTCAGTGAGACTGTCAGACAAACAGTGAAGCTGTCAGTGAGATTGTCAGACAAACAGTGAAGCTGTCAGTGAGACTGTCAGACAAACAGTGAAGCTGTCAGTGAGACTGTCAGACAAACAGTGAAGCTGTCAGTGAGACTGTCAGACAAACAGTGAAGCTGTCAGTGAGACTGTCAGTAAGGCTGTCAGACAAACAGTGGAGCCGTCAGTGAGACTGTCAGACAAACAGTGAAGCTGTCAGACAAACAGTGGAGCCGTCAGTGAGAGTGTCAGACAAACAGTGAAGCTGTCAGTGACAAACAGTGAGCTGTCAGTGGGATGTCAGACAAACAGTGAAGCTGTCAGTGAGGATGTCAGACAAACAGTGAAGCTGTCAGTGAGACTGTCAGACAAACAGTGAAGCTGTCAGTGAGACTGTCAGACAAACAGTGAAGCTGTCAGTGAGACTGTCAGACAAACAGTGAAGCTGTCAGTGAGACTGTCAGTGAGGCTGTCAGACAAACAGTGAGACTGTCAGTGAGGCTGTCAGACAAACAGTGAGACTGTCAGTGAGGCTGTCAGACAAACAGTGAGACTGTCAGACAAACAGTGAGACTGTCAGTGAGGCTGTCAGACAAACAGTGAGACTGTCAGTGAGGCTGTCAGACAAACAGTAAGACTGTCAGTGAGGCTGTCAGACAAACAGTAAGACTGTCAGTGAGGCTGTCAGACAAACAGTAAGACTGTCAGTGAGGTTGTCAGACAAACAGTAAGACTGTCAGTGAGGCTGTCAGACAAACAGTAAGACTGTCAGTGAGACTGTCAGACAAACAGTAAGACTGTCAGTGAGGCTGTCAGACAGTGAAACAAATTTTTTATTATTAACAATATCACTATTATCCTACATTATCTCTAAGTACCTCAGTTATTGCCCAGTAATCTTCAGGTACCCCCAGTTATCACCCACTACCCCTAGTTATCGCCCAGTACCCCCAGTTATCTCCCAGTAGTCCAAGTTATCTCCCAGTACCCCCAGTTATCTCCCATCACCCCTAGTTATCGCCCAGTACCCTCAGTTATTTCCCAGTACTCTCAGTTATCTCCCAGTATTCCCAGTTATCTCCCAGTAATCCCAGTTATCGCCCAGTACCCTCAGTTATCTCCCAGTTATCTCCCACTACCCCTAGTTATCGCCAAGTACCCCCAGTTATCTCCCAGTACTCCCAGTTATCTCCCACTACCCTTAGTTATCTCCCAGTACCCCCAGTTATCTCCCACTACCCCTAGTTATCGCCCAGTACCCCCAGTTATCGCCCAGCACCCCCAGTTATCTCCTGGTACCCCCAGTTATCTCCTTGTACCCCCAGTTATCTCCCAGTACCCCCAGTTATCTCCCGGTATCCCCAGTTATCTCCTGATACCCTCAGTTATCTCCCAGTACCCCCAGTTATCTCCCAGGATGCCAAAATCTCTCTCCTAATTGTGAGGTAGAGATGGATGCTGGGCGTCTGGCAACGGGGCGGGTTATTAGCTCCCAAACTTTGCATTATTATGCTAATGAGTTTAAATTGCAAAATTAAGTCTGACGATGTGATGCATCCTTCCTATTTCTGGATAAATCAAGGCCGTGCATCATGCAATATTGTTGATTAATAGTTGCAGGAGTGTTGATGGGGGAAGTTATCGTGCTTCTGGCAGCAGAGACGCTGGGGAAGGGGAAGACGTATCGTACTGCCTAATGCATGTCCGTACGACAACTTAACGCACGTCTGTACGTCAACTTAACGCACTTCTGTACGTCAACTTAACGCACTTCTGTACGTCAACTTAACGCATGTCTAAACAACAACTTAACGCACATCTATACGACAACGTAACGCACTTATGTAAGACAATGCATAAACCCCTACAGGTTTAGCGCCCCTAGAATATAACAACGGAAATAATAATAATTATAACAATAATAATATTAATTATAGAAAACAATAATAATAATAATAATAATAATATTAATAATAGCAATAATAATAATTATATTATTAATAATAATAATACTAATAATAATAATAATAATAATAATAATAATAATACTAATAAAAATATTATATATATATATATATATATATATATATATATATATATATATATATATATATATATATATATATATATATATATATATATATATGAAAGAAAGTGACACTCACATAAGGCTTGATATCCCCATCAATCGTGGGAAAAATCGCCCTAAGACGCGTTCTGATGGATGGTAATGCTATTCTCACTGATCCTTCCTGTGATCTGAGCTGAGTGAAGCCCAGAACTGAAGCCTCTGAGACGAGTTAGTGTAGTGAAGCCTCTGAGACTAGTTAGTGTAGTGAAGCCTCTGAGACGAGTTAGTGTAGTGAAGCCTCTGAGACGAGTTAGTGTAGTGAAGCCTCCGAGACGAGTTAGTGTAGTGAAGCCTCTGAGACGAGTTAGTGTAGTGAAGCCTCCGAGACGAGTTAGTGTAGTGAAGCCTCTGAGACGAGTTAGTGTAGTGAAGCCTCCGAGACGAGTTAGTGTAGTGAAGCCTCCGAGACGAGTTAGTGTAGTGAAGCCTCTGAGACGAGTTAGTGTAGTGAAGCCTCTGAGACGAATTAGTGTAGTGAAGCCTCTGAGACGAGTTAGTGTAGTGAAGCCTCCGAGACGAGTTAGTGTAGTGAAGCTTCTGAGACGAGTTAGTGTAGTGAAGCCTCCGAGACGAGTTAATGTAGTGAAGCCTCCGAGACGAGTTAGTGTAGTGAAGCCTCTGAGACGAGTTAGTGTAGTGAAGCCTCTGAGACGAGTTAGTGTAGTGAAGCCTCTGAGACTAGTTAGTGTAGTGAAGCCTCTGAGACTAGTTAGTGTAGTGAAGCCTCTGAGACTAGTTAGTGTAGTGAAGCCTCCGAGACGAGTTAGTGTAGTGAAGCCTCTGAGACGAGTTAGTGTAGTGAAGCCTCTGAGACGAGTTAGTGTAGTGAAGCCTCTGAGACTAGTTAGTGTAGTGAAGCCTCCGAGACGAGTTAGTGTAGTGAAGCCTCTGAGACGAGTTAGTGTAGTGAAGCCTCTGAGACGAGTGAGTGTAGTGAAGCCTCTGAGACGAGTGAGTGTAGTGAAGCCTCTGAGACTAGTTAGTGTAGTGAAGCCTCTGAGACTAGTTAGTGTAGTGAAGCCTCTGAGACGAGTTAGTGTAGTCAAGCCTGAGACGAGTTAGTGTAGTGAAGCCTCTGAGACGAGTTAGTGTAGTGAAGCCTCTGAGATGAGTTAGTGTAGTGAAGCCTCTGAGACTAGTTAGTGTAGTGAAGCCTCTGAGACTAGTTAGTGTAGTGAAGCCTCTGAGACTAGTTAGTGTAGTGAAGCCTCCGAGACGAGTTAGTGTAGTGAAGCCTCTGAGACGAGTTAGTGTAGTGAAGCCTCTGAGACGAGTTAGTGTAGTGAAGCCTTTGAGACGAGTTAGTGTAGTGAAGCCTCTGTGACGAGTTAGTGTAGTGAAGCCTCTGAGACGAGTTAGTGTAGTGAAGCCTCTGAGACGAGTTAGTGTAGTGAAGCCTCCGAGACGAGTTAGTGTAGTGAAGCCTCTGAGACGAGTTAGTGTAGTGAAGCCTCTGAGACGAGTTAGTGTAGTGAAGCCTCTGAGACGAGTTAGTGTAGTGAAGCCTCTGAGACGAGTTAGCGTAGTGAAGCCTCTGTGACGAGTTAGTGTAGTGAAGCCTCTGTGACGAGTTAGTGTAGTGAAGCCTCTGAGACGAGTTAGTGTAGTGAAGCCTCTGAGACGAGTTATTGTAGTTAAGCCTCTGAGACGAGTTAGTGTAGTGAAGCCTCCGAGACGAGTTAGTGTAGTGAAGCCTCTGAGACGAGTTAGTGTAGTGAAGCCTCTGTGACGAGTTAGTGTAGTGAAGCCTCTGAGACGAGTTATTGTAGTTAAGCCTCTGAGACGAGTTAGTGTAGTGAAGCCTCTGAGACGAGTTAGTGTAGTGAAGCCTCTGAGACGAGTTATTGTAGTGAAGCCTCTGAGACAAGTTAGTGTAGTGAAGCCTCTGAGACGAGTTAATGTAGTGAAGCCTCCGAGAAAGTAGTTAGAAAGTGCATTGAAGATACATGTCGAGCTCTACCTCCTGGTCCGACATACAGGGTGTATCAAATATATGGACCCGATTTCGAAACAATGACTGTAAATTGGGTTCATCATTATGAAACACCCGGTCTATTTTCTTGAAGCTCTGAAGACAAGACAAATTACCACCATCGTCTTTCCCAAAAATTTTGAACACCCCCCCCCTATTTTTTTTGGAATGGGGAGTGGGGGGTGGAGAATAATTTTGAGGTAAGATGTATGAGGCAGCCCCAGTCTCCCCGGTCACAATATATCGTCCAGGGCTGGACAATACTTTATAGCCGGCCAGACATTTTTGACCTATCGATTTCCGCTGCGTCCAAACCCGGGGCTTAATTTTGAACCCTGGGGCGACAGTCTGAATCTCTCCCCTTCCCTCCTAGTTCCCCTCCCCACAACCCCCTACCCTCAGCCTTCCCACAGTCACTCTGTCACTGTTTTAAAGTGCCTGTGACTGTTTTGGAGTAGCTGTGACTGTTTTGACGTATCTGTGACTGTTTTGACGTATCTGTGACTGTTTTGACGTATCTGTGACTGTTTTAATCTCACTCTTTGTTTTAGTATGATTGTAACTCTTTCAGACTCACTTTATGACCGTTTTAATCTGACTGTGACTGTTTTGAAAGCCTCTCTCTCTCTCTCTCTCTCTAGTCAACTTAGGTCGGGTCCCACTTAGAGATCCCATTATAAATTCGACCATCAAGAAGTCAAACACTTTACTTCCCCAGACCATGCAAGCTCTTATCCTCCATCCACACACTGTGTAAACCTGAGTGGTGCTCTGAGTGGTGCTCTGAACGGTGCTCTGAGTGGTGCTCTGAGTGGTGCTCTGAACGGTGCTCTGAGTGGTGCTCTGAGTGGTGCTCTGTGAACTGGGAGGGTAAATAAACGCCTAGAAGAACGCCAGTAAAGAGGAAAAATTTAATTTTATTACAAGTACCTGGAGGGATAGAGAGGAAGAGGAGGAGAAAGAAGAGGAAGAGAAGGAGGAAGAGGAAGAGGAGGAGGAAGAGGAAGAGGAGGAGGAGGAGGCATAAAAGAGGAGGAAGAAGGAAGCGTCTCCACAGCCTCGGCCACATCACATCTGATTAAATTTACAAGGCAAATTTGACTTCGTCGAAGCTCCAAAGGGACGGATTGTTGTCAAATCCTGGTTATTTGATCGCTGGGACCACCACTCTCTCTCTCTCACTCTCTCTCTATCTCTCTCTCTCTCTCTCTCTCTCTCCTCTCTCTCTCTCTCTCTCTCTCTCTCCCTCTCTCTCTCTCGTGTGTAAGTATAGTCCACGACAAACTTTAGAGAGAGGAAACAGAGCCTAGCTCACTTCTCTCTCTGAATCTTGAAGACTCTGGGTCTTCAAGAAGACTATCTGCTATCTAAGTAGGACCATCATGTGTTATCACCTCCACACCTTCACACCTCACACTCCAGCACATCACACCTCCGTGTCAATAAAGGCGCCTCTCAGTAATAAAAATGTATAGGTAGAGAAAACTATGTTTGAACTGTCTCTCTCTCTTGAAAATTGGC
Organism: Cherax destructor; assembly: GCA_009830355.1. Lineage (NCBI taxonomy): Eukaryota > Metazoa > Arthropoda > Malacostraca > Decapoda > Parastacidae > Cherax > Cherax destructor. Next base: position 76,811 of record WNWK01002689.1, read on the forward strand.
TTTTTTTATCATAGTGGAACAGTGTGTGTGTGTGTGTGTGTGTGTGTGTGTGTGTGTGTGTGTGTGTATGTGTGTGTGTGTGTGTATGTGTGTGTGTGTGTGTGTGAGCCTCCACAATACAATCAGTTAATTGCTTTAATCTTAAGATAATTAACCTCTGAGACTAACTTAATTACTTGTCGGGTTTATTGGCTTATTGTGGGGTAGTAAGACCTTCTGATAAACACCCTTTCAATAATGATAATGATGATGATAATAATAATAATAATAATATTGATAACTACTACTACTACTAATAATAATAATAACACTAAAAATAATAATAATAAAAATAATAATAAAATAACTTGTAAAATAATTATATAATAATAATAATAATAACTATTTAATAACACTAATAACAATTAATAATAATTATTAAAATAATTATACTACTACTACTACTACTATAATAATAATTATAATAAATACTACTACTATTGATAATAATAATAATTACTACTACTAAAAATAATAATAATAATAAATACTACTACTACTACTACTACTACTAATAATAACACCTGCTAACATCTCTGTGATTCACTGTTCAACTTGCAGCTGTGCCCTTGTGTACCGGTTTCTGAGCTGTGGAGCACGTAAGGCCTGGTAGGCAGGACAGTAGCCAGACACTGACCTCTCTCTCGTCTCTTCATTTCTTAATTCTCGTTACACAAGACAATTATCCGTGTAAACTACATGTGTACCTGGCAAACAAACACAAGCAAACAAACGCACAGTCAAACACACAGAGAGACAAATAAACCCAGTGGAACTAAGCCACGTGGGTTTATTTCCCATAGGGGGGAAAAATCTTAATGAAAGACATTTCAGAATAAATATTCTTTATATTTAATTCATAGTCAATTGGGATTATTTATTGACAACTCTGAATTGTCTTTCTCTTTTTCTGTCTGTCTGTCTGTCTGTCTGTCTGTCTGTCTGTCTGTCTGTCTCTCTCTCTCTCTCTCTCTCTCTCTCTCTCTCTCTCTCTCTCTCTCTCTCTCTCTTATATATATATATATATATATATATATATATATATATATATGCAAAAAGATCACAGTAAACAGGTGATATCAAAATATGCAAGAAAACCACTATGAAAAAATAGAAGAATTCCAAGCGCTTTCGTGACTACTCACATTATCAAGGAACTATAACAGGAAACATGACAAGAAGGCTTATAAAGGGGCAGAATACACCTCAGTCACATCACACTAACAAAGACAACACCTCACAGTCACATCACACTAACAAAGACAACACCTCACAGTCACATCACACTAACAAAGACAACACCTCACAGTAGCGTAGACGTTTTTATTATTAAGGGTAACATTGATTTTAAATTTAAAATTTACAGAAAACCTACAAATAATTGTTCCTATGTACACTATTACTCTTCACATCAAGATAGAGTTAAAGTGTCGGTTTTTTCTTCAATGTTTTTGAGAGCTTTACGTATTTGTAGTCCAGAGTTCATAGATGAAGAAATCTCTAAAATTTATGAAATAGCTAATGATTTAAAATACCCAAGAAACATAATTGATAAATCTTTTAAAATAGCTAGGAATACTTTTTACAATCCAAAAAGGGACAACCAACCTTATTCAACCAAAAATATGTTGGTTCTCCCCTACCATGAAAACTTGGTTGATATACCTTCCTTTCTTAAGAATTTTAATATCAAAGTTGTATTTAAAAATCTTGATACAGTAAAAAGACTTTTGATAAAAATTCCCCCAAAATGCTGACGGATGTGTCTATAAGATTCCTGTAAAATATGTGATAAAGTTTATTATGGTCAAACTGGTAAAAGTCTTGAACTAAGATTAAAACAACATAAATATAGCATTAGAACTGGACAAGATTCTAATGCTCTATTTATTCATGTGAGAGATTTTAACCATCCAATTGATTTTCAAAATGCTGAGAAGGTTGTATCAAGCAAGTCCATGGTTGAGAGAAATATAATAGAATCATGTTTCATTAAAAGCAGTTTTGAAAATAATATGAATATTTCTTTTGGTTTATATAAATTGGATTCATTTATAATTAATAAAATTTGGGAAGAATTTAATGATAAATTGGACTAATCTTAATTCTTGGGAAGAGTTTCAGGTCCTTTCTTATGTTCCTCTTCACAGAGTCGTGAGATGTTACGCTACTGTGAGGTGTTGTCTTTGTTAGTGTGATGTGACTGAGGTGTATTCTGCCTCTTTATAAGCCTTCTTGTCATGTTTCCTTTTATAGTTCCTTGATAATGTAGTAGTCACGAAAGCGCTTGGAATTCTTCTATTTTTTCATAGTGGTTGTTTTGCATATATATATATATATATATATATATATATATATATATATATATATATATATATATATATATATATATATATATATATCACTATCTTTAACACTCCGGCCGCCTCCCAACGAGTCAGTGACCAGAAAAAAACGAATAAAAAACACTTCCACCATCACTCGCTCCATCACTGTCTTGCCAGAGGGACGCAGATACTGCAGTACAATACTGCAAATATACCCACCACCCCCTTCAGAGTACAGGCACTGTACTTCCCACCTCCAGGACTCAAGTCCTGGGAGAGAGAGAGAGAGAGAGAGAGAGAGAGAGAGAGAGAGAGAGAGAGAGAGAGAGAGAGAGAGAGACTGTAAGACGTCTCAAAACCACAAATTAAACATATGTTGCAGCTGTTGGGGTGAGGCAGTGTGACAAGATTAATAATGTGTGATGGAGCCTGGTGGTAGACACATGTGTGTCAGCCTGACACACACGTGTCAGGCTGACACACACGTGTCAGCCTGACACCAGTGACAATATAGCTGATGTGGCTACACTTGATCGCTATTACCAGGGTTAATATTGCAGTGTGTGATATTTTTTATTGTGTGTGTGTGTGTGTGTGTGTGTGTGTGTGCGTGCGTGCGTGTGTCTACATCACTAACACAGCACACACACACACACCATCACTAGCACCACACACACACACACACACACGCAGCTTCAGCACTTAGACAAGCACAGGTGATGGATCCAAACTGGAAACTTGACACAAACTTGTCACAATCGTGTTAAGACAAGTATTGTGGGATAAGAAATGGTACCTCTCACTGCTAATGGATCTGCCAGAACCACGTAGCTGAGAGAGAGAGAGAGAGAGAGAGAGAGAGAGAGAGAGAGAGAGAGAGAGAGAGAGAGAGAGAGAGAGAGAGAGAGAGAGTTAGTTAAAATATCCAGCATTTGGTAAAAGTTCCATTATAATATTTATATCAGAACACCCCACCTAAAAGTTCACCAAGGTCCGTACAGGTACCTCAGTAATTATAAAGTTCACCAAGTTTGAAGCCTATCGGATGATGTCTTCTTGTGGTATAAATGAACTACAAAAATACAAAAAAGCTTCCTCAAAGCATGAAATACCATTGGATACCACTTAACCTGACACAAATACAGTGGTACTCTCTCCCTTCCCCCCTGGAAACACCACTGTCGACCTACAGTGGTGCTTCAACTCCCACTGGCTGCTGTAATTCTGGGAGAGGGTGGAGATATTGGTGATAGTGGTGGTGATGATGGTGATGGTGGTGATAGTGGTGATAGTGGTGGTGATGGTGGTGGTGATGGTGATGGTGGTGATAGTGGTGGTGGTGGAGATGGTGGTGGTGATGGTGGTGGTGGTGATGGTGGTGATGGTGGTGATAATGGTGGTGGTGATAGTGGTGGTGGTGGTGAGTGGTGGTGGTGATGGTGGTGATAGTGGTGATGATGGTAGTGGTGGTGGTGGTGGTAGTTGTGGTGGGTAGTGATTCTAACAGCATCGGCAGCAGCAGTAGCAGGAACAGCAATAACAGCAGCAGCAGCAGCAGTAGCAGGAACAGCAATAACAGCATCGGCAGCAGTAGCAGTAGCAGGAACAGCAATAACAGCAGCAGCAGTAGCAGGAACAGCAATAACAGCAGCAGCAGTAGCAGTAGCAGGAACAGCAATAACAGCAGCAGTAGCAGCAGTAGCAGGAACAGCAATAACAGCAGCAGCAGCAGTAGCAGGGACAGCAATAACAGCAGCAGCAGCAGCAGTAGCAGGAACAGCAATAACAGCAGCAGTAGCAGCAGTAGCAGGAACAGCAATAACAAGCAGGCAGCAGTAGCAGGAACAGCATAACAGCAGCAGTAGCAGGAACAGCAATACAGCAGCAGCAGCAGCAGTAGCAGGAACAGCAATAACAGCAGCAAAGCAACAGCAGTAGCAGGAACAGCAATAACAGCAGCAGCAGAGCAGGAAGCAGCACAAGTGTAAGCAGCAAACAGACAGCAGCAGTAGCAGGAACAGCAATAACAGCAGCAGCAGCAGCAGTAGCAGGAACAGCAATAACAGCAGCAGCAGCAGTAGCAGGAACAGCAATAACAGCAGCAGCAGCAGCAGTAGCAGGAACAGCAATAACAGCAGCAAGCAGCAGTAGCAGGAACAGCAATAACAGCAGCAGAGCAGCAGTAGCAGGAACAGCAATAACAGCAGCAGAGACAGCATAAAGCAGCAGGAAACAGCAATAACAGCAGCAGAGCAGCAGAGCAGGAACAGCAATAACAGCAGCAGCAGCAGTAGCAGGACAGCAATAACAGCAGCAGCAGCAGCAGTAGCAGGAACAGCAATAAGCAGCAGCAGCAGCAAGTAGCAGGAACACCAATAACGCAGCAGCAGTGCAGGACAGCAATACTGGCATGCAGCAAGCAGTAGTGAACAGCAATACGTAGCAGAGTATTCTGAAGACAAGATAATGCAGCCAGCAGAATCCGTAACAGGAGATCAGCAATACAGCTGTGAGTAGAGCAGATATGTCCTGTATAGCCAGAGATATGTCCCGTATACCAGAGATATGTCTTGCATAGCCAGAGATATGTCCGTATAGCCAGAGATATGTCCTGTATAGCCAGAGATATGTCCTGTATACCAGAGATATGTCCTGTATAGCCAGAGATATGTCCTGTATAACCAGAGATATGTCTTGTATAGCCAGAGATATGTCCTGTATAACCAGAGATATGTCTTGTATAGCCAGAGATATGTCCTGTATAGCCAGAGATATGTCCTGTATAGCCAGAGATATGTCCTGTATAGCCAGAGATATGTCCTGTATAGCCAGAGATATGTCCTGTATAGCCAGAGATATGTCCTGTATAGCCAGAGATATGTCCTGTATAGCCAGAGATATGTCCTGTATAGCCAGAGATATGTCCTGTATAGCCAGAGATATGTCCTGTATAGCCAGAGATATGTCCTGTATAGCCAGAGATATGTCCTGTATAGCCAGAGATATGTCCTGTATAGCCAATGTCGATGAGATATGTCCTGTATAGCCAGAGATATGTCCTGTATAGCCAGAGATATGTCCTGTATAGCCAGAGATATGTCCTGTATAGCCAGAATATGCCTGTATAGCCAGAGATATGTCCTGTATAGCCAGAGATATGTCCTGTATAGCCAGAGATATGTCCTGTATAGCCAGAGATATGTCCTGTATAGCCAGAGATATGTCCTGTATAGCCAGAGATATGTCCTGTATAGCCAGAGATATGTCCTGTATAGCCAGAGATATGTCCTGTATAGCCAGAGATATGTCCTGTATAGCCAGAGATATGTCCGTACGGATATTCGTATAGCCAGAGATATGTCCTGTATAGCCAGAGATATGTCCTGTATAGCCAGATATGTCCTGTATAGAAGATATGTCCTGTATAGCAGAATATCCTTAGCCAGAGATATGTCCTGTATAGCCAGAGATATGTCCTGTATAGCAGAGATATGTCCTGTATAGCCAGAGATATGTCCTGTATAGCCAGAGATATGTCCTGTATAGCCAGAGATATGTCCTGTATAGCCAGAGATATGTCCTGTATAGCCAGAGATATGTCCTGTATAGCCAGAGATATGTCCATGTATAGCCAGAGATATGTCCTGTATAGCACAGAGATATGTCCTGTATAGCCAGAGATATGTCCTGTATAGCCAGAGATATGTCCATGTATAGCCAGAGATATGTCCTGTATAGCCAGAGATATGTCCTGTATAGCCAGAGATATGTCCTGTATAGCAGATATTCCGATAGCCAGAGATATGTCCTGTAGAGTCCTAGAGATATGTCTGTAAGCCAAGAGATAGTGTCCTGTATAGCAGAGATAGTTCATGTATAGTAGAGATATGTCCGTATAGTAAGATATGTCCAGTATAGCCAGAATATGTCCTTATAGCAGAGATATGTCCTGTATAGCAGAGATATGTCCGTAAGCAAGATATGTCCAGTATAAGAAGATATGTCCTGTATAGCCAGAGATATGTCCTTATAGCCAGATAGTTCCAGTATAGCCAGAGATATGTCCATATAGAAATATGTCATGTATAAGAAAGATATTCAGTATAAATAAAGATAGTTCAGTCTGTAAAGATAGTTTCCAGGTAGTAAAGATATTCAGTTACAGAAATATGTTCCAGTTAAAAAGATAGTCAGTTAGAAGATAGTTCAGTTAGAAGATAGTCTTATAAGATAGTTCAGGTTAAAGATAGTTCAGTAAGTAAAGATAGTTCCAGGTTAAGTAAAGATAGTTCCAGGTTAAGTAAAGATAGTTCTAGGTTAAGTAAAGATAGTTCCAGGTTAAGTAAAGATAGTTCCAGGTTAAGTAAAGATAGTTCCAGGAATAATAAAGATAGTTCCAGTATAAGTAAAGATAGTTCCAGGTTAAGTAAAGATAGTTCCAGGATAAGTAAAGATAGTTCCAGGATAAATAAAGATAGTTCCAGTATAAGTAAAGATAGTTCCAGTATAAGTAAAGATAGTTCCAGTATAAGTAAAGATAGTTCCAGGTTAAGTAAAGATAGTTCCAAGTTAAGTAAAGATAGTTCCAGGTTAAGTAAAGATAGTTCCAGGATAAGTAAAGATAGTTCAGGTTAAGTAAAGATAGTTCCATTAAGTAAAATAGTTCAGGTTAAGAAAGATAGTTCCAGTTAGTAAAGATAGTTCAGTTAATAAGATAGTTCCAATAAGTAAGATAGTTCCAGTATAAGTAAAGATAGTTCCAGTATAAGTAAAGATAGTTCCAGTATAAGTAAAGATAGTTCCAATATAAGTAAAGATAGTTCCAATATAAGTAAAGATAGTTCCAGTATAAGTAAAGATAGTTCCAGGATAAATAAAGATAGTTCCAGTATAAGTAATGATAGTTCAGTTGTAAGATAGGTAATTGGTATGTGGTATAGTAAGATAGTTCAGATGAGTGGTTCAGTGTTGAAAAAGATAGTTCAGTTAAGAAGTTGGTGTGATGTCCAGGATTAGTAGTTGTTGATGGTGGTTTGATGTGGTTGAGATATTGCAGCTGCGTGACAATGGTAGAATGGTGGAATGGTGGAGTGGTGCGTGTCGTGGTGACTGGTGGGATGAACCAGTCACTATATATCCACTGCCGCCTGGTCAGTAGTGGTAGTGGAGTAGCTGGGTGGATGGTGGTGCGTGGGGGTGGTGTGTGGGTGGTGGTGTGGTGTAGTGGTGGTCAGGGGGTAGTGGTCTGCCCACTACACACACACACAGTACTTCTACCACTCTGCCCCCCCACACACACTCCACCACTCTCCACTCCACACACAGTACTCCCACTCTGCCACTCCACAACACAGCTCCACCACTCACCCATCAACTCACTTCAACAAACACTTCTAAACACCGTATATTTTCCCCCTAAGATTAAAACACATTAAAACACTAATTAATTATAACAAATGGCCCCAAACACCGAATCTTTGACTGCCTTTGTTCACGAGAGGCAAAAAAATGGCTACAATAAAGCCATTTACCTTTTTTTATATATAAAAGCAATAGGCAATAAAGGTGTGATGGGGGAAATTATTTTTTATTGACGGGGGTGATTAGTTGGATAATTTTAATTTGTTATCCATTATTAAAGGGTGATTTGATTCTCAGTAATTAACCCTAGTCGCTAATTATCCTTCGTTTCTGGCTGTATTTATGTGTGGGTGGGTGTGAGGGAGGGAGGGAGGGGAGAACTGAGGGAGAAAGGGGAGGGAGGGAGGTAAGGGAGATAGGATGGAAGGAGTCGGAGGTTCGAAGCACGGGATGAGAGGGAGAGAGGGAACGAGAGGGAGGTAGGGAGAGAGAGAGAGGGAAAGGTAAAGAGGAAGGGAGGTAAGGAGAGAGGGAGGTAGAGAGAGAGGGAGGTGGGGAGATAGGGATGGAATACATAGGTGAAAGTACATTTAAATACATGGAAAACTTTTGTAACCTTCAGTCACCACCACCACCAGTCACCAGTCACCACCCCCAGTCACCACCACCAGTCACTAGTCACCACCACCACTAGTCACCACCACCAGTCACCCTTCACTACCACCAGTCACCACCACCACCGGTCACCAGTCACCACCACTAGTCACCATGCAAGACTACAGTGATCCTCACCAAGACTGAGAGACATATTACCTCATCTTTTGTATATATTTCTTCCACTGGAGGGCGAAACGTCTACAAATAAAGCTACCCAGATGTTTCACATGTGTCTAATTCCTCAGCAAGGCTTAAGTCACAGCAAAGTTGAAAAAAACACATTGAAAATAAAACAATTATAGTGAATCACGTCAACAGATGTACAGAGAAAGTATATGATGACCACCTGGGAGAAGCTGGCTCCCACAGAAACAAAAATCTAAGACTAAATTCAATGCCAGTAAAAGAGCTGTATGGTGTACACTGTTAAATAACTTACAGATATAAACACACCTATGTATCTTGTACAGATATATACGCTATGTATATTGTATGTATTAATAAACTGTCATGTATCTTGTATGTATTAATACACTGTCATGTATCTTGTATGCATTATAATACACAGTTATATATCACAGTCCAAGGACTATACCTCACCATTAGACAGGCACATAATGGGTCCAGGGACTATGCTTCAACATTACAGATACATAATGGGTCCAGGGACTGTACCTTAACATTACAGAGGTACATAATGAGAAAAGGGACTGGGCCACACACACACAAACACACACACACACACACACACACACACACACACACACACACACACACACACACACACACACACACACACACACACACACACACACACACACACACACACACACAGGAGGGTGTAAGTGGGTTTTTACCATAAAGACGGAACAGAAATTCCTCTTCCGAGAAGTGGCTTAGGAATGGAGAGAGAGAGAGACCCAAGCCAGATAATATTCCAGAGAGAGAGACCCAAGCCAGATAATATTCCAAGAGAGAGACCCAAGCCAGATAATATTCCGAGAGGAGCCAAGCCAGTTTGGAAAATGGTCAGAGAGAGAGAGAGATAGAGAGAGAGAGAGAGAGGAGAAAGAGAGAGAGAGAGAGGGACAGACAGACAGAAAGAGAAAGGAAAGAGAAGATGAAAGAGAGGAGAGGGGAATGATAGTGGAAAATGGTATAGCTGAAGGTGGATGAAGGTGAAAGGAAGGGAAAGGGAAGGGGGAAAGGGAAGGGGGAAAGGGAAGGGAAAGGAAGGGGAAAGGGAAGGGAAAGGGAAGGGGAAAGGGAAGGGGGAAAGGGAAGGGGGAAAAGGTAGGGGAAAGGGAGGAAGGAGAAGGGGAGGGGAAGGGGTGGTCGAGGGTGTTGGATATAATGCAGCACAAGATGCAGACAAAATCTTTCTTCTTCTTTATGGAGTCTGGACACTCTTCTTCTTCTTCTTCTTCTTCTTCTTCTTCTCTGTTAATGTTTTTTATTCCTCGTTTTACTATGCATTTGTTTTGTAAATATATATACATATATACTGTTATTTGTTGTTGTGTAAGGAGAGAGAGAGAGAGAGAGAGAGAGAGAGAGAGAGAGAGAGAGAGAGAGAGAGAGAGAGAGAGAGAGATATAACTTAAAATGTCTGGACGACGAATTTCAGAAATAAAATCAACAGGAGACTGCAAGAGTGACACAGCTGTTAGGTCATTCTGACCTCCAAGTGTTGACCTCCCCGCGGTCTCGAGGTGACCTCTGACCTCGCTGGGCACCTGAACCGGGCCTCACCTCGGAACACATACATAACAAAGTTCACAGAAGAGGAAAGAGAAGGAGGAAAGAAGAGAGAATCAATAAAGAGACGAGTGAGCATAGCAGATAATAACTCCCACCAGCCTACTCTCAATAGACAGCTGAAGACAGGAAATAGAATAGGGTATGTCTATCGATAGACACACAGGGGGGTTTAGAACACTGTAACAATGGCAGTGATATGGTGTGATAGGTAGGCTGTAATATCACTGTTTAAGTCCCACTGTACCGCTGGAAGTGGTTCTGGACTGGCCCAAACGTCTTGCAAGTGGTCCAGGATAAAGCGGAACTATCGTAATAGCTGGGCAGGGCGAAACGTCGCCTGTGTCTCTTGTTTTGGTGTGGCTAAGTCGTGGCCAGAAAAATATTACACAGAGGTATGTATGGATAAATGGAGTTCATCCGTATATACGCCTGTCAGTGAATAAACGAAAGGAGCGGAGATTCGAACTGTGGTTCTGGAATGTAGCAAGTCAAAATGTGTACCAATGAGCCACCAAACTGACAGCACTTCTGTCACCCTCCTGTCTCTTCCCAAAGCCCAAGAGGTGGTGCTGACTCCACCTCGCTGGGGGTGTTGATAGCACGAGAGAGAGAGAGAGAGAGAGAGAGAGAGAGAGAGAGAGAGAGAGAGAGAGAGAGAGAGAGAGAGAGATACTTACCATAATACATACAGTCAACATCCCAATTTATGCATTACTCAGCTCCTAGACGCGATGCTTTCTCTCTCTCTCTCTCTCTCTCTCTCTCTCTCTTCTCTCTCTCTCTCTCTCTCTCTCTCTCTCTCTCTCTATCTCTCTATCTCTCTCTCTCCCTCTCTCTCCCTAAACCCACATAAACCTACATTATAATTCATCCCACTTACAGAAATAGAAACCAAAATTTTTAAACCATTTGAAAAAAATATATAAATATCATTTTTTTTCATACATACTCTTGAGCTTTTTACTGGGTCATAGATTTTTATATATGGAAATGTATTTAAATTTTGAGCTGGGCGATTAAAATTATGAACAATAGTGATGGGAATATTTTATGTGAGTTATATTTTGGTAGAGTAGTTGAATTATTATAATGATGATGATGATGATGATGATGATGATGATGATGGTGGTGATAATAATGATGATGATGGTGATAATAATGATATTGATAATAATGATGATGATGATGGTGATAATGATAATGATGGTGATAATAATGATGATGGTGATAATAATGATGGTGATAATAATGATGATGATGATAATAATAATGATGGTGATAATAATGATGATGATGATAATAATGATGATGGTGATAATAATGATGATGGTGATGATAATGATGATGGTGATAATAATGATGGTGATAATGATGATGATGGTGATGATAATGATGATGGTGATGATAATGATGATGGTAATAATGATGGTGGTGATAATAATGATGGTGATGATGGTGATAATAATGATGGTGATGATGATAATAATGATGATGGTGATAATAATGATAATGGTGATAATAATGATGATGGTGATAATAATGATGATGGTGATAATAATGATGATGATGGTGCTAATAATGATGATAATGATGATGATGGTGATAATAATGATGATGATAATAATAATAATATGAAAATAATTTTCGTTATTATTATAATAATAATAATAATAATAATAATAATAATAATTATAATCATAAGAATAATAATATTATTACTGTTTTATTATTATTATTATTATTATTAATTTCAGCTTCAATTTTATTCACAATAATTTCCCTTTGTCATCATCACCATCCTCATCATCACCATCATCGTTATCATCATCATCATCATCATCACCACCACCATCCTCATTATCATCATCATCATCACCATCATCATCATTATCACCATCATCGTTATCATCATCATCATCATCACCATCATCATTATCACCATCATCGTTATCATCACCACCACCACCACCACCATCATCATCATCACCATCCTCATCATCATTATCACCATCATCGTTATCATCACCACCACCATCATCATTATCATCACCATCATCACCATCATCATCATTATCACCATCATCGTTATCATCATCATCATCACCATCCTCATCATCATTATCACCATCATCGTTATCATCACCACCACCATCCTCATTATCATTATCACTATCATCGTTATCATCACCACCATCATCATTATCATCATCATCATCACCATCATCATTATCACCATCATCGTTATCATCACCACCACCATAATCATTATCATCATCATCACCATCATCATCATTATCACCATCATCGTTATCACCACCACCACCACCACAATCATCATCACTCTCACCTTCACTCACTATCAAACAAATCAACATGTCCACTCACGTTCACCCTCAACTACGTCATCATTACTCTCCACCAATCACGTTACGACACAGCCATGACGTCACGAAATTAATTGCCACCCCTCGCCATCCCGTCCATCATTTTTCGAGATATAATTGCGTCTATTTGTCAACTAATATTGGAACGAGGGCCGATGCTGTCATGAATATATTTGAATAAACATATTCCGGACAATTTACTCGTGGAAGCGATATATTTCCCACTAAATATAACGGGTTAGTGGAAAAAATATAAAGCGTTTGGAAATCTGGTAACAATGGCGGATGTGACGTCATTAAAGATAACGGGGGCCATTGGTTGATTGTAAACACAAACATGGTAGAAGGCTCGTGATTGGTGGAATTGGAGATGCCCAAAATGGTGTTCATGGTGCGTGGTGGGACAACTGTGGTAGGACAACCATGGTGGGACAACTATGGTGGGACAACCATGGTGGGACAACTATAATGGGACAACCATGGTGGGACAACTATGGTGGGACAACCATGGTGGGACAACCATGGTGGAACAACCATGGTGGGACAACTATGGTGGGACAACTATGGTGGGACAACCATGGTGGGACAACCATGGTGGGACAACCACCGCTCCCACCGTGAAGGTAATGTGATGTGTGTGAGAGAGAGAGAGAGAGAGAGAGAGAGAGAGAGAGAGAGAGAGAGAGAGAGAGAGAGAGAGAGAGAGAGAGAGAGAGAGAGAGAGAGACTTCAAGAAAATTGTTTCGACTTTGTGGCCAAAATTTCCCATTGATCCTCCAGACATTTTTTTTTTCGTTCCTTCAGAAATGTCTCTTTTGTCGGTCTTCTTTCTTGGTTCACCAGAAAACTTCGTTCACAAACTAGAAGTTTACCACAACCATAATTTGTTTTGGGCCTAATATTAATAATAATAACTTGAATAACAGTAATAATAACTATATTAATAATACTAATAATGATAATAGTTAGTGGACGAATTTGGGAGTGTATATATATATATATATATATATATATATATATATATATATATATATATATATATATATATATATATATATAAGAACACGAGAAAGGAGGAACACTGCAGCTGGCCTGTTGGCCCATACTAGGCATGTCCTTCACAATCCATCTCACTAACAGAATATTTGGCCAACCCAATTTTCAATATCATGTCCACACACACTGGAGGATGTGTAAAGGCAGAAAGTTAAAAGTGAACATAGATAAGAGTAAGGTGATGAGGGTATCAAACGATTTAAATAAAGAAAAAATGGATATCACATTGGAGAGAGGGATTATGGAAGAAGTAAATGTTTTCAGATATTTGGGAGTTGACGTGTCAGCGGATGGGTTTATGAAGGATGAGGTTAACCATAGAATTGATGAAGGAAAAAAGGTGAGTGGTGCGTTGAGGTATCTGTGGAGACAATCGTTATCCATGGAGGCAAAGAAGGGAATGTACGAAAGTATAGTGGTACCAACACTCTTATATGGGTGTGAAGCATGGGTTGCAAATGCTGCAGCGAGGAGGAGGCTGGAGGCAGTGGAGATGTCCTGTCTAAGGGCAATGTGTGGTGTAAATATTATGCAGAAAATTAGGAATGTGGAAATTAATAGAAGGTGTGGAGTTACTAAAAGTATTTGTCAGAGGGCTGAAGAGGGGTTGTTGAGGTGGTTTGGTCATTTAGAGAGAATGGATCAAAGTAGAATGACTTGGAGAGCGTATAAATCTGTAGGGGAAGGAAGGCGGGGTAGGGGTCGTCCTAGAAAAGGTTGGAGGGAGGGGGTAAAGGAGGGTTTGTGGGCGAGGGGCTTGGACTTCCAGCAAGCGTGTGTGAGCGTGTTAGATAGGAGTGAATGGAGGCAAATAGTTTCTAGGACCTGACGAGCTGTTGGAGTGTGAGCAGGGTAACATTTTGTGAAGGGATTCAGGGAAACCGGTTAGCCGGACTTGAGTCCTGGAAATGGGAAGTACAATGCCTGCACTTTAAAGGAGGGGTCTGGGATAGTGACAGCTGGGAGGGACTATTCTCAGCTGTCGTATCTGAGCTCCTCTGCAAAGACAGTGATTATGTATGAGTGTGGGGAAAGTGTTGAATGATGATGAAAGTATTTTCTTTCTTTTTGGGTTATTCTTTCTTTTTGGGTCACCCTGCCTTGGTGGGAAGCGGCCGACGTGTTGAAAAAAAAATGATAATGATGATAATAATTATAATTACAAAAATAGTTTTAATAATAATAACTATAATAATAATAATAATAATAATAATAATAATAATAATCATAAGTACAATAATTATAATAATGACAATAATATTAATAGTAATAATACTAAGCACAGTAATTATAATAATAATAATGTGCTGAGGCAGGTCAAAGGTCAGGGTTACAGAGGAGCTAAATCTGTGACCCACCTTGAGAGGTGTGGCTCTCATGAGAGGTGTGGCTCTCATGAGAGGTGTGGCTCTCATGAGAGGTGCGGCACTCATGAGAGGTGTGGCACTCCCTTGAGAAATTACTCAAGTGGTAGTAACAGCGTTTATCCAGTTGGTCTGTGAATTCTCTCTCTCTCTCTCTCTCTCTCTCTCTCTCTCTCTCTCTCACTTTATCTGTCAGTAAGACGAAGAGCAGATATTCAATTACTCCCTCCTACAAGAGTCTTATCAGTTAAGCACACGTGAGGGGAGAAGAGATGAGAGGGAAGGGTGAGAGGGGGAGGGAGGGAGAGAGAGGAGAGAGAGAGAGAGAGAGAGAGAGAGAGAGAGAGAGAGAGAGAGAGAGAGAGAGAGAGAGAGAGAGAGAGAGAAAAGAGAGAGAGAGAGAGAGAGAGAGAGAGAGAGAGAGAGAGAGAGAGAATAGACCAATAGACCAGTAAACAAGACCAAGATGCCACACAGCCAGCAGATCAACAGACCTATATAAAATATATATATATATATATATATATATATATATATATATATATATATATATATATATATATATATATATATATATATATATATATTTAAGCCAGTCAGTTCCTTGATCAACAATCTGAGTTACTACAGAAATTAATGTTCACTGAATGATAGAATTTTGGACAATTTCTTTAGTTGAGTTAAAACGAAAATCAAATATCAAAGAATGAAGAGATAAAAGAAGGAGATTGAGACAAAGAATATCAAGAAATCATAAAAAACTCTCTTCCACTTCCCCTTTCCTTACGTCCTGGAAACAGAAATAAAAGACGTAGGAATCGGAGATGAAGAGAGGAGAGAGAAAATCTGAACCAAAGAAAAGCCAGTGACAAACAGAAGGCAAGTGAGGCGGACACAAAGAGAGACAAAGACGACGGTGAAATGGAACAAAGAAGGGAGAGTAATAAAAGGGAGCAGGAGGGGCCTCCAGAGAGACCAGTCTCTGCTGCAACGAACTGTCCAAGAGTACTGCAACAATTTGCCCAAGAGCACTGCAACATGTCGCTGAAGACTGCTGCAATAATTTGCAGAGAGTGGTGAACCGTCTTGCTGGAGAGTGGTGGACCGTCTTGCTGGAGAGTGCTGGACCGTCTTGCTGGAGAGTGCTGGACCGTCTTGCTGGAGAGTGGTGAACCGTCTTGCTGGAGAGTGCTGGACCGTCTTGCTGGAGAGTGCTGGAACGTCTTGCTGGAGAGTGCTGGAACGTCTTGCTGGAGAGTGCTGAACCGTCTTGCTGGAGAGTGCTGGACCGTCTTGCTGGAGAGTGCTGGACCGTCTTGCTGGAGAGTGGTGAACCGTCTTGCTGGAGAGTGCTGGACCGTCTTGCTGGAGAGTGCTGGAACGTCTTGCTGGAGAGTGCTGGACCGTCTTGCTGGAGAGTGGTGGACCGTTTTGCTGGAGAGTGGTGGACCGTCTTGCTGGAGAGTGCTGGACCGTCTTGCTGGAGAGTGCTGGAACGCGTGAGGTCTGAACTGCTGGAGAGTGCTGAACCGTCTTGCTGGAGAGTGGTGAACCGTCTTGCTGGAGAGTGGTGAACCGTCTTGCTGGAGAGTGGTGAACCGTCTTGCTGGAGAGTGCTGGACCGTCTTGCTGGAGAGTGCTGGAACGTCTTGCTGGAGAGAGGTGGACCGTTTTGCTGGAGAGTGGTGGACCGTCTTGCTGGAGAGTGCTGGACCGTCTTGCTGGAGAGTGCTGGACCGTCTTGCTGGAGAGTGCTGGACCGTCTTGCTGGAGAGTGGTGGACCGTTTTGCTGGAGAGTGGTGGACCGTTTTGCTGGAGAGTGGTGGACCGTCTTGCTGGAGAGTGCTGGACCGTCTTGCTGGAGAGTGGTGAACCGTCTTGCTGGAGAGTGCTGGACCGTCTTGCTGGAGAGTGCTGGAACGTCTTGCTGGAGAGTGCTGGACCGTCTTGCTGGAGAGTGGTGGACCGTTTTGCTGGAGAGTGGTGGACCGTCTTGCTGGAGAGTGCTGGACCGTCTTGCTGGAGAGTGCTGGAACGTCTTGCTGGAGAGTGCTGAACCGTCTTGCTGGAGAGTGGTGAACCGTCTTGCTGGAGAGTGGTGAACCGTCTTGCTGGAGAGTGGTGAACCGTCTTGCTGGAGAGTGCTGGACCGTCTTGCTGGAGAGTTGTGAACCGTCTTGCTGGAGAGTGCTGGAACGTCTTGCTGGAGAGAGGTGGACCGTTTTGCTGGAGAGTGGTGGACCGTCTTGCTGGAGAGTGCTGGACCGTCTTGCTGGAGAGTGCTGGACCGTCTTGCTGGAGAGTGCTAGACCGTCTTGCTGGGGAGTGCTGGACCGTCTGCTGGAGAGAGGTGGACCGTCTTGCTTTAGAGTGCTGGAACGTCTTGCTGGAGAGTGGTGGACCGTCTTGCTGGAGAGTGATGGACCGTCTTGCTGGAGAGTGCTGGAACGTCTTGCTGGAGAGTGATGGACCGTCTTGCTGGAGAGTGGTGGACCGTCTTGCTGGAGAGTAGTGGACCGTCTTGCTGGAGAGTGGTGGACCGTCTTGCTGGAGAGTGCTGGAACGTCTTGCTGGAGAGTGGTGGACCGTCTTGCTGGAGAGTGCTGGAACGTCTTGCTGGAGAGTGATGGACCGTCTTGCTGGAGAGTGGTGGACCGTCTTGCTGGAGAGTGGTGGACCGTCTTGCTGGAGAGTGGTGGACCGTCTTGCTGGAGAGTGCTGGAACGTCTTGCTGGAGAGTGGTGGACCGTCTTGCTGGAGAGTGATGGACCGTCTTGCTGGAGAGTGCTGGAACGTCTTGCTGGAGAGTGGTGGACCGTCTTGCTGGAGAGTGCTGGAACGTCTTGCTGGAGAGTGCTGGAACGTCTTGCTGGAGAGTGCTGGAACGTCTTGCTGGAGAGTGGTGGACCGTCTTGCTGGAGAGTGATGGACCGTCTTGCTGGAGAGTGCTGGAACGTCTTGCTGGAGAGTGGTGGACCGTCTTGCTGGAGAGTGCTGGAACGTCTTGCTGGAGAGTGCTGGAACGTCTTGCTGGAGAGTGCTGGAACGTCTTGCTGGAGAGTGCTGGAACGTCTTGCTGGAGAGTACTGGAAGAAGTGGTTGAAGACTGTAGAGACTAAGATAATGCCAACAAGATTCAGAAGACAAATCTGAACTGTTAGGACTTACAGGAAACGTTTCGCCCAGTCTCTTCTTCAGTCCTGACAGAGAGTCAGCTTATAGCAAGAGTTTATTCTCTCTAGACGTATTTCTCCTCTCTGGAACGGATACATAACTGTTGAAAGCTTTTAAAAAACTAACGTAAACAAGCGACTTGATAAACATTTACTCCCACCAAGACAACAGAACAGAGAGATGCGTAGCCACAGCTGTGTTCCTTTGGGCCTTTAAAAAATTTCTAGCCCTCAGTATCTTGAAGACGAATACACACACCTCACGCCTGCCTTTCAGTCTTCTACATTAGTCTCCATTGCATCTCCGATTGCGCGAAACTGGCAACACGCATCCTGGGCAGAAACATCAATAACTGTACAACAGAAGGACGTCAGCAGTGTGGAGTCCAATGTATCAACATTTTATTAACATCCAACAGAAGATAGCTACAAACTCTTCCGTTTATACTACTACTACTACTACTACTACTACTACTACTACTACTACTACTACTACTACTACTACTACTATAATAATAATAATAATAATCTTTATCTCTATAAGTACAAGTACAACTTATACAGACCATAGCTGACATCAGTGACATACTACTATATAGAAAGCCCCTTGTTATGCTGAGCATTTCCCGCAAATTAGGTCAATTTTGTCCCGGGATGCGACCCACACCGGTAAGCTAACACCCAGGTACCTATTTTACTGCTAGGTGAGTATGGACAGCAGGTGTCTAAAGGAAATACGTCCTAATGTTTCCCTCCGTACCGGGGATCGACCCCCAGGACCTCAGCGTGTGAGCCAAGTTCTGCGTCCGACTCCACAACAGCGAAGAACGCAAAAAG
Source organism: Cherax destructor (assembly GCA_009830355.1). Lineage (NCBI taxonomy): Eukaryota > Metazoa > Arthropoda > Malacostraca > Decapoda > Parastacidae > Cherax > Cherax destructor. Next base: position 95,771 of record WNWK01002689.1, read on the forward strand.
GGCCACACCAGACTATGTGAATCACAGGGGAACGGCCTGGACCACACCGGCCCATGAGAACCAGGGTCTCTTGGTCCCTCCAAGAGACCATATGGACAACAACAGACCGTGTGCACCAAGACCCAGATAGTATATAAAAACAGGGTTAGCAATCTATGCAACAATGGCAGGTACACAGAGCAGTATATAGGAGCAAGTTGAGTTTATGTTCGCGGTGATCTTTTTTTTGTGTTCGTCTCCCTCTGCTGTTAGTGGCGCTGTTGCTGTTAGTGGTGTTAGTACTGCTGTTGCTATTAGTGCTGTTGATAATGTTGCTGTGTTGCAGTTGCTGCTTCTGCAACTACTTTTACTGCTACTGCTGTTCATACCGAGGGTGCTGTTTTTACGACTGCTGCCTCTGCTGCTGCCTCTACTGGTACCGGTCTCTGTTTCTTGCTCATTCTGCATCTGGGGTTTCATTTCCGGTCTTATCTGTAGTCTGGGAGATCTCTTCCGGTTCCCCATCCGTCATCCCACCGGGGTCATCTACCCGGTAGCCTATTCACAGTCTCTTGCGGCTCTCTCTCCCTATCCTTCTGTCCCCTATCCATTACCGTCTCCAGTCTTCTCATTATTGTTTCCTCTTTGGTCTACGTATCTCCCGTGGTTCTCTCACTCTATTCTCCGGTTCCTTATCCGGTTCCAGAGTTCTGTTTCCAGTTGTCATTCTTCAGTTTTCCGTTTCCAGGCGTCAGACTCCTTCCAGCTCCTCCGGTTCAGGTTATCAGCCTTGCGTGCGGCCTCTCCTCCTCTCTGTCGTCCACAGCATCCTCCTCTCTGTCGTCCACAGCATCCTCCTCTCTGTCGTTCACAGCATTCTAATCTCTGTCGTCCACAGCATCCTCCTCTCTGTCGTCCACAGCATCCTCCTCTCTGTCGTCCACAGCATCCTCTTCCTCCCCATCGTAACATCTCTTTCACAACATCCCACGAGATGTTATGTACGAGGTGCTTATCTCAGTTCATTATCTAAATGCCTTGAACACCCACTTCACACTTCCCCAAGAAGAGAGAGAGAGAGAGAGAGAGAGAGAGAGAGAGAGAGAGAGAGAGAGAGAGAATGCGAGAGAGACGTCAGATACAGTATATTATTACCCTAATTTCCTTAGTAATACCTCCCTTTTATTCCAGTCAATCGGACTGCCACAAGAGTAGTATTGGACCACACGTCTCTCTCTCTCTCTCTCTCTCTCTCCCCTCCCGCCCTAGCTGAGGGAAATCCATTATTTGATACTGTAAAAGAGCTCACGATCCCAAGAATTAGAGACGCCCTCTCCTGGTATCAAACCCTCTATATCCAAGACTATATAACACCAGATCTTCCTGCAAACCCGAGTTCAATCACTAATAAGAAATGTAAACAATGTGAGTTTCTACGTTAATTTCTGTTCTAACATCCGAACTCTTGTACACTATGTACAGTCATGTACATAGTGTACAAGAATACAGAATACAGAACAAGTTGAACATTATGGCGAATGGTTAATTAGAGAGTAATGAACACAAAGAACACACACTCTGTTATAACAGTGTTAATACATCAACAGGATGTCATCAATCTGCAAGTGGTGACCAGGATGTCATCAATCTGCGAGTGGTGACCAGGATGTCCTCAACCTGCGAGTGGTGACCAGGATGTCATCAATCTGCAAGTGGTGACCAGGATGTCATCAACCTGCGAGTGGTGACCAGGATGTCATCAATCTGCAAGTGGTGACCAGGATGTCATCAACCTGCGAGTGGTGACCAGGATGTCATCAACCTGCGAGTGGTGACCAGGATGTCATCAACCTGCGAGTGGTGACCAGGATGTCATCAACCTGCGAGTGGTGACCAGGATGTCATCAACCTGCGAGTGGCGACCAGAAAATTATCAACGTGGTAAAAAAAACACAATCCGATTTATGTCACTCTATCGTGGAGACGTTTCGAACTGATACGATCCCCGCTGAGCCAAACGTCTGGGCAAGACAACGTCTTGCCCAACCAAATTCTAACCTGTGGCAACGTTTCGCTCTCCAGGAGCTTTGTCAAGCCGTTGACAAAGCTCCTGGAGAGCGGAACGGTGCCACGGTAAATTCTAGTCTGACTGATATTCTTCAATCGCTCGATTTCCAGCGATTTCCTTTAGCGATACTACGAGTCGCGTAGAATTAGACACATGTGCAACATCTGGGTGTCTTTATTTGTAGACGTTTCGCCCTCCAGTGGCTTTATCAATACAAGGACATGATGCAAAGACTGAAGAACTATATACAAAATATGAGGTAATCAGTCTCTCAGTCCTGGAGTTGAAGAGAACCGCAGTCTCAAGACCCAAGCAAGGGGCTTGGACCTGCCTAGCATGGGCCAGTAGGTGACTTGGACCTGCCTAGCATAGGCCAGTAGGCCTGCTGCACTGCTCCTTTCTTCTCGTATACTGGCTTCAGGAAGACATGCAGGCTGTGCAACAAGATTTGCGACGTTTCGCCCAGCGTAGGGCTTTACCATGGCATGGTGAAGCTTTACATAGAGCCTGACGTCTCTTCCCTGCTATCTTTACTCTTGTTGTGACCTACAAGTTAGAATTTGCACAGGAATATAGACAGGACGGGACTGGCTGTCAGCTGGGGCTTTGATCTCCTGAAATTCGAAACAAGTGAGGCATATAATTAGATGGGTAAGAGAGAGAGAGAGAGAGAGACAGAGAGAGACAGAGAGAGACAGAGAGAGAGAGAGACAGAGACAGAGATAATACTGTTGGGTCGGTAAAATTGCGCACAGGACAACTGAAATTGCATTTAAATCGCTGTAAAATTTATTTAATTGTATTTAAAACACCGGAATTGTATTTAAAATACCGGAATTGTATATAAAACACCGGAATTGTATTTAAAACACCGGAATTGTATTAAAAAACCGGAATTGTATTTAAAACACCGGAATTGTATTTAAAACACCAGAATTGTATTTAAAACACCGGAATTGTATTTAAAACACCGGAATTGTATTTAAAACACCAGATTTGTATTTAAAATACCGGAATTGTATATAAAACACCGGAATTGTATATAAAACACCGGAATTGTATTTAAAACACCGGAATTGTATTAAAAACCGGAATTGTATTTAAAACACCGGATTTGTATTTAAAACACCGAAATTGTATTTAAAACACCGGAATTGTATTTAAAACACCAGAATTGTATTTAAAACACCGGAACTGTATTTAAAACATTTCCAACATATCTGAATAATTAAAACACTGAATTTAAAGCGTTGACATTTTTCGACAGAGTTTCTAAATTTTACCTAACTTCTGTCTAACAACATCTATATATATATACTATATATATATATATATATATATATATATATATATATATATATATATATATATATATATATATATATATATATATATATATATATGTATATACTATCAGCCTCTATATGCAACCCACTATTATATTCCAGCCATCACTGGTATATTCCAGTCACCACTGCTATATTACAGCCACCACTGGTATATTCCAGCCACCACTGGTATATTCTAGCCACCATTATTATATTCCAGCCACTACTGCTATATTCCAGCCACCACTGGTATATTCCAGCCACCACTGGTATATTCCAGCCACCACTGCTATATTCCAGCCACCACTGGTATATTCCAGCCACCACTGGTATATTCTAGCCACCATTATTATATTCCAGCCACTACTGCTATATTCCAGCCACCACTGGTATATTCCAGCCACCACTGGTATATTCTAGCCACCATTATTATATTCCAGCCACTACTGCTATATTCCAGCCACCACTGGTATTTTCCAGCCACCACTGGTATATTCCAGCCACTACTGCTATATTCCAGCCATCACTGCTATATTCCAGCCATCACTGCTATATTCCAGCCACCACTGGTATATTCTAGCCACCACTGGTATATTCCAACCACCATTATTATATTCCAGCCACCACTGCTATATTCCAGCCACCACTGCTATATTCCAGCCACCACTGCTATATTCCAATCACCACTGCTATATTCCAGCCACCACTGCTATATTCCAGCCACCACTGCTATATTCCAATCACCACTGATATATTCCAGCCACCACTGCTATATTCAAGCCACCACTGCTATATTCCAGCCACCACTGCTATATTCCAGCCACCACTGCTATATTCCAACCACCATTATTATATTCCAATCACCACTGCTATATTCCAGCCACCACTGCTATATTCCAGCCAACACTGCTATATTCCAGCCACCACTGCTATATTCAAGCCACCACTGCTATATTCCAACCACCACTATTATATTCCAGCCACCACTGCTATATTCCAGCCACCACTGGTATATTCCAGCCACCACTGGTATATTCTAGCCACCATTTCTATATTCCAGCCACTACTGCTATATTCCAGCCACCACTATTATATTCCAGCCACCACTGCTATATTCCAGCCACCACTGCTATATTCCAACCACCATTGATATATTCCATCCACCACTGCTATATTCCAACCACCACTGCTATATTCCAACCACCACTGCTATATTCCAACCACCACTGCTATATTCCAACCACCACTGCTATATTCCAGCTACCACTGCTATGTTCCAACCACCACTGCTATATTCCAGCCACCACTGCTATATTCCAGCCACCACTGCTATATTCCAACCACCACTGCTATATTCCAGCCACCACTGCTATATTCCAGCCACCACTGCTATGTTCCAACCACCACTGCTATATTCCAACCACCACTGCTATATTCCAACCACCATTGCTATATTCCAACCACCACTGCTATATTCCAACCACCACTGCTATATTCCAACCACCACTGCTATATTCCAGACACCACTGCTATATTCCAACCACCACTGCTATATTCCAACCACCACTGCTATATTCCAACCACCACTGCTATATTCCAACCACCACTGCTATATTCCAACCACCACTGCTATATTCCAACCACCACTGCTATGTTCCAACCACCACTGCTATATTCCAACCACCACTGCTATATTCCAACCACCACTGCTATATTCCAACCACCACTGCTATATTCCAGCCACCACTGCTATATTCCAACCACCACTGCTATATTCCAGCCACCACTGCTATATTCCAGCCACCACTGCTATATTCCAGCCACCACTGCTATATTCCAGCCACCACTGCTATATTCCAGCCACCACTGCTATATTCCACTGTATATCCACCACACTGGTATATTCCAGCCACCACTGCTATATTCCAGCCACCACTGCTATATTCCACCACCACTGCTATTTCCAACCACCACTGCTATATTCCAGCCACCACTGCTATATTCCAGCCACCACTGTATATTCCAGCCACCACTGCTATATTCCAGCCACCACTGCTATATTCCAACCACCACTGCTATATTCCAACCACCACTGCTATATTCCAGCCACCACTGCTATATTCCAACCACCACTGCTATATTCCAGCCACCACTGCTATATTCCAACCACCACTGCTATATTCCAGCCACCACTGCTATATTCCAGCCACCACTGCTATATTCCAGCCACCACTGCTATATTCCAACCACCACTGATATATTCCAGCCACCACTGCTATATTCCAACCACCACTGCTATATTCCAGCCACCACTGCTATATTCCAGCCACCACTGATATGTTATATCTACAACATAACCTGATATTAATACAAGCTTTGTCCTGGCACCACATATATTCCTAGTAATGTGTTGAAATTACCAGACTTAACCTGATATTAATATTTGTCTTTCCTTTGCACAAATTCCTTCCTTACGCTTCCTTCCTATCCTTCTACTTGACCTTCCTTATTCAGCCTTCCTTCCTTCCTTGCCCCACTTCCTTCACTTCACCTTCCTTCACTTCCTTCCTTCACCTTCCTTCCTTCACCTTCTACTTCCTCTCACTTGCCACCACTACCAGCACCACCATCACCAACACCACCACTTAAACATTACCAACATTCCTCCTTCTCCTACTACTATTACTACTACTACTACTACTACTATTACTACTACTACTACTACTAGTATCAACCTTAAAATTACTCTCATATCACCAGTTCCATCACCACTATCACACACCAGCCTCTCAACCAGTGTTACTATTCACAATCTCTCTCACACTACACACTTACAATCTATCACACTACACACAATCACACACTACACATTCACAACCTCACACTACACACTCACAATCACACCTCTACAACTCCTACAATCACAACTACACACTCACAATCACACACTACACACTCACAATCACACACTACACACTCACAACTCACACACTACACACTCACAATCACACACTACACACTCACAATCACACACTACACACTCACAACCTCACACACTACACACTCAAGACTCTGGCGGGACTCTTAAAGAAACAAGCCACCCCACTCAACGGGGCTCTCGCTAAATCTCGCCTTTTGTGTCCATATTCCACTTTTTAATACCCTGGGAGCCGGGGGCAAGAAACTAGACGACCATGTAGTGAATTCAAGAGGCACTCGGTGCCATGATGGCAGCAGAATGCCAAATTTCTTGCCTCGTACGGTGCCAGAGTTGGTAAATGTGAAGAAGATGGCAGGCGATGGTTGGGGTTACCTCCTGGAAGATGGCAGGCGATGGTTCGGGTTACCTCATGGAAGATGGCAGGCGATGGTTGGGGTTACCTTCTGGAAGATGGCCGGCGATGGTTGGGGTTACCTCCTGGAAGATGGCCGGCGATGGTTGGGGTTACCTCCTGGAAAATGGCAGGCGATGGTTGGGGTTACCTCCTGGAAGATGGCAGGCGATGGTTGGGGTTACCTCCTGGAAGATGGCAGGCGATGGTTGGGGTTACCTCCTGGATGGGAGGGATAGGTGGGAAGAGGGGGGGTGAGGGATGGGTGGAAGGGGGGATTAAGGGACGGGTGTGAAGGGGGGATTAAGGGACGGGTGTGAAGGGGGGATTAAGGGACGGGTGTGAAGGGGGATGAAGAGTTGAAAGGGTACTAAATATTGACTTAAGGTCATACACAGCTTCAGGAGTTGAAAAAGGTACACACTGGTACACACACGTCTCTCTTGAAAGGTACACACACACGCCTCTTGGAACGTACACACACACGCCTCTTGGAACGTACACACACACGCCTCTTGGAACGTACACACACACGCCTCTTGGAACGTACACACACACGTTTCTTGGAACGTACACACACACACACGTCTCTTGGAACGTACACACACGCCTCTTGGAACGTACACACACACGCCTCTTGGAACGTACACACACGTTTCTTGGAACGTACACACACGCCTCTTGGAACGTACACACACACGTTTCTTGGAACGTACACACACACACACGTCTCTTGGAACGTACACACACACGCCTCTTGGAACGTACACACACACGCCTCTTGGAACGTACACACACACGTTTCTTGGAACGTACACACACACACACGTCTCTTGGAACGTACACACACGCCTCTTGGAACGTACACACACACGTCTCTTGGAACGTACACCCATACACGTCTCTTGGAACGTACACACACGCCTCTTGGAACGTACACACACACGTCTCTTGGAACGTACACACACACACACACATATTTCTTAAAAGGTACACGCAGGTATCTTTTAAGTAACCATAGATGAAGTACAAGTAACCATAGATGAGGTACAAGTGACTATCTTACCAAGATAACAGAATTATCTTGACACACTCGAGGTCTCCAGGTTATATTCAATTTCCTTATATTACCGTAAGTTCTTTCAGTAACTCCTCTAATTAATAAATTCACGAAAAACATCAAATATGTCTTCTAGGATTGTAGTAAATACTATTTAATAATATATTGGGTAACGAAATGGAACACTCGTAAGCAAAAAGCTATAACTTGGAACACTTGTAAACAAGAAGCTATAACTTGGAACACTCGTAAACAAGAAGCAATAACTTGGAATACTCGTAAACAAGAGGTTCAAACATGGAACACTTCGACAAAGAACAAGTGTAAGCCAGAGGTTTAAACATGGAACACTTCCAAATGGAACACTCGTAAGCAAGAAGCTTTAACGTGGAACACCTCCAAATGGAACACTCGTAAGCAAGAAGCTTTAACGTGGAACACCTCCAAATGGAACACTCGTAAGCAAGAAGCTTTAACGTGGAACACCGCCAAATGGAACACTCGTAAGCAAGAAGCTTTAACGTGGAACACCGCCAAATGGAACACTCGTAAGCAAGAAGCTTTAACGTAGAACACCTCCAAATGGAACGCTGGAAACTAAGGAGCTTTAAAAATAATTCTGGCGAGAGCTCACGAAGTGTAAAAGCTAAGTACTGACGTTGAGAAAAAGGAATTTCCATCGTGGAAATCTTTCTGAGAGAGATAAGACCTGGAAATGAGGTGGGTGGAGGGTGGAGGATGAGGTGGGTGTGATTGTGTGTGTGTGTGTGTGTGTGTTGTCTCTCTCGTGGTGCTCTTATTCTGGCCTCTTTCTCTCAATTGGTACTCTTATTTTCCTGGCCTCTCTCTGATGGCACTCTTCTCCTGGCCTCCCTCTCAATTGGGACTCTTATTTTTCCTGGCCTCTCTCTGATGGCCCTCTTCTTCTGGCCTCCCTCTCAATTGGGACTCTTATTTTTCCTGGCCTTTGACCTCCAGATCCAATCTTCATAACCTTGCATTTGCTTCGCTCTTTGAAATTCCCTGCAGTTCAGAGTATCACCATTCCTGTAACTCGTTCCAGTCTTCCAGTGGCATGAAGAGGTTTCCTTCTGTCCTCACTTCCTATAGTAGTTTGGCATCTACCTGGGTAGAGGCCCTCTATCCAGGTAGATCATCTACATGTATACATGTATCAGGAAGGGTATCGGTCCAAAAACTGATCCCTGTGGTAGTCCGCTCGTTACGTCCTTTCATCCTGTCACTACAGAGATGTTATAAGGGATAAGTGGATAGGATTACAACCTAGGTGCTAGGTGTTATCCTATCCGCTAGAGTACTCTTCCAATCACCCCAGGTTGGCTTTCGAGTACGTATCTCTAATCTCTGACGAAGGACCTTGTAAAAGCCTTCTGACAGCCTAGAAATATGTAGTCTGTACATTATTCTATATCATGTTGTCATTTAGGTTAGTTAGGCAGGATTTGTGCCTCTGTATACCACGGTGAATTATTCTGACAATGTCTGTTTTTCTCTCTGTGTTTAATATCGGTGTTGCACTCGTAGTTCTTCCAGCACTTACAGTTGCTGGCAAACTACAAATGCAACACAGAGAGAAACACAGACTTCGTTAGAATAATTCACCGTGTATATGAGTTTTGATCATCTGGTTCCATTGATTTTGACATATCTAGTGTTTAGAGTGTTTCTCCCTTTCTTACGGTGTCGCAACTGTGTGTGTTTGAGGAAAGTGTTTATCATAGACGATATTCCTGCGTTTATGGCATCCGTCCTGTTACCAGTGTCAATACTTCTTGGAGTCTTTTATTGAGTTCCTCGCATATTTCCCTGTCATTCTCCTTTGGTTCTTCTCCCCTCTCTCTTCTCCTCACACACACACACTTTTTAAACCCTGATTTCTTCTCCAGCGTCATAAACTTGATCCAAAAGTTACTCCGCCAATAAAATGCTAACCAAACGTCGGAGATTGTCAAGTCTGAGATCTTATTTCAGTAAAGACGCCACCACCACCACCACCACCACCACCGTCACCACCACCACCGTCACCACCACCACCGTCACCACCACCACCACCACCGTCACCACCACCATCATCCCACAACCCCTACAAAAGCGCCATCACCACCAGGGGCCCACATCTTCAAGGGCCTACAACTTCAAGGGCCCCACACCTTCAAGGGACCCACACTTTCAAGGGCCCCCACACCTTTAAGGGCCCTACACGTTCAAGGGGCCCACATCTTCAAGGGCTCACTTCTTCAGGGGCTCTCAGCAGGCCTCTCTCACGCTCTATAAATAACACAGTAAGGATGCTTTCTAATTGTTCTTCCTCTTCTTCATTTATCATTGAGGAGGAGGAGGAGGAGGAGGAGGAGGAGGAGGTGGAGGTGGAGGTGGAGGTGGAGGTGGAAGTGGAGGTGGAGGTGGAGGTGGAGGTAGAGGAGGAGGAATGTGGTTGAAGGGAAGGAGATAGATAAAAGAATGTTGAGGGAAGTAGGGGGTGAGAAAGAATGTTCCAGGACCAATGTTCCAGGGCCAGTGTTCCAGGGGGGGCCAGTGTTTCAGGACCAGTGTTTTAGGACCAGTTCCATGACCAGTGTTCCAAGACCAGTGTCCACAACCAGTGTTCCAGAACCAGTGTTCCAAGACCAGTGTTCCAGAACCAGTGTTCCAGGAACAGTATTCCATCAACAGTATTCCTGGACCAGTGTTTTAGGACTAGTGTTCCAGCACTAGCGTTCCATAACCAGTATTCCAAGACCAGTGTTCCAGAACCAGTGTTCCAGGAACAGTATTCCATCAAGAGTATTTCAGTAACAGTGTTCCAAGAACAGTGTTCCAAGACCAGTGTTCCAGGACCAGTGCTCCATGACCAATGTTCCAGGACCAGTACTGCAGCACTAGCGTTCTATGACCAGTGTTCCAGGACCAGTGTTCCAAGACCAGTGTTCCATGACCAATGTTCCAGGACCAGTACTGCAGCACTAGCGTTCTATGACCAGTGTTACAGGACCAGTATTGCAGCACTAGCGTTCCATGACCAGTGTTCCAGGACCAGTGTTCCAAGACCAGTGTTCCAAGACCAGTGTTCCAGGACCAGTACAGCAGCACTAGCGTTCTATGACCAGTGTTCCAGGACCAGTATTGGAGCACTAGCGTTCCATGACCAGTGTTCCAGGACCAGTGTTCCAAGACCAGTGTTCCAAGACCAGTGTTCCAGGACCAGTGCTCCATGACCAGTGTTCCAAGACCAGTGTTCCAGGACCAGTGCTCCATGACCAGTGTTCCAGGACCAGTACTGCAGCACTAGCGTTCTATGACCAGTGTTCCAGGACCAGTATTGCAGCACTAGCGTTCCATGACCAGTGTTCCAGGACCAGTGCTCCATGACCAGTGTTCCAGGACCAGTACAGCAGCCCTAGCGTTCTATGACCAGTGTTCCAAGACCAGTATTGCAGCACTAGCGTTCCATGACCAGTATTCCAGGACCAGTGTTCCAAGACCAGTGTTCCAAGACCAGTGTTCCAGGACCAGTGCTCCATGACCAATGTTCCAGGACCAGTACTGCAGCACTAGCGTTCTATGACCAGTGTTCCAGGACCAGTATTGCAGCACTAGCGTTCCATGACCAGTGTTCCAGGACCAGTGTTCCAAGACCAGTGTTCCAAGACCAGTGTTCCAGGACCAGTGTTCCAGGAGTCTAACAGAGCGGTTTGAAGCATTTTCTGACATACTCAATACACTTTTAATACAAACCGCTGCAACAATTGCATTTTATGGACAAAGTGAGCCAAATATTTTTTTTTCAACAGCATATATGCAAATTTTTAGCTAAAATTGAGGTTTTTCAGAAATTATTCAAAACAGCACAATTAACTTACGAGTAAAACGTCGGCATTTCACGACGTTTCGACCAATCCTGGACCAATATCGCCATAATGATCCACTTGGGACCGATAATGGTCTTGCAGGACTGCGGTCTGGCTAGACCTATTCAGACCTTGAGATATAACTCTCAGCTAGTGGTCTGGCTTATCTCAGCTAGTGGTCTGGCTTACCCCAGCTAGTGGTCTGACTTACCCCAACTAGTGGCCTGGCTTACCCCAGCTAGTGGTCTGGCTTACCCCAGCTAGTGGTCTGGCTTACCCCAGCTAGTGGTCTGACTTACCCCAACTAGTGGCCTGGCTTACCCCAGCTAGTGGTCTGGAATTCTAAAACTTCCCCTCTCTTCCCCCTCTCTCTTCTACATTCCTTCTCCCCTCTTCTCCTCTCCCTCATTCTCTCAGTTCTCAGTAACACTCCAAGTTTACAGTTCTTACCCCTATCTCCCCGATTACAATAACTCTCTCTCTCTCTCTCTCTCTCTCTCTCTCTCTCTCTCTCTCTCTCTCTCTCTCTCTCTTCAAGAGAGCTAGGTCAATTATCACCACCACATCTCTCCTGGTGGTGCAAGATTGGACGGCAGTTAACACCAGACACCACTTTCACCACCACTCCCTCCTACTGGACAATTATTACCACCAGACACCACTATCACCACCACTCCCTCCTACTGGACAATTATCACCACCAGACACCACTATCACCACCACTCCCTCCTACTGGACAATTATCACCACCAGACACAACTATAACCACCACTCCCTCCTACTGGACAATTATCACCACCAGACACCACTATCACCACCACTCCCTCCTACTGGACAATTATCACCATCAGACGCCACTATCACCACCACTCCCTCCTACTGGACAATTACCACCATCAGACGCCACTATCACCACCACTCCCTCCTACTGGACAATTATCACCTCCAGACACCACTATCACCACCGCTCCCTCCTACTGGACAATTATCACCTCCAGACACCACTATCACCACCACTCCCTCCTACTGGACAATTATTACCATTATCACCACCACTCCCTCCTACTGGACAATTATCACCACCAGACACCACTATCACCACCACTCCCTCCTACTGGACAATTATCACCACCAGACACCACTATCACCACCACTCCCTCCTACTGGACAATTATCACCACCAGACACCACTATCACCACCACTCTCTCCTACTGGACAATTATCACCACCAGACACCACTATCACCACAACTCCCTCCTACTGGACAATTATCACCACCAGACACCACTATCACCACCACTCCCTCCTACTGGACAATTATCACCACCAGACACCACTATCACCACCACTCCCTCCTACTGGACAATTATCACCACCAGACACCACTATCACCACCACTCTCTCCTACTGGACAATTATCACCTCCAGACACCACTATCACCACCACTCCCTCCTACTGAACAATTATCACCACCAGACACCACTATCACCACCACTCCCTCCTACTGGACAATTATCACCACCAGACACCACTATCACCACCACTCCCTCCTACTGGACAATTATCACCACCAGACACCACTATCACCACCACTCCCTCCTATTGGACAATTATCACCACCAGACACCACTATCACCACCACTCCCTCATACTGGACAATTATCACCTCCAGACACCACTTCCTCCTACTGGACAATTATCACCTCCAGACACCACTACCTCCTACTGGACAATTATCACCTCCAGACACCACTCCCTCCTACTGGACAATTATCACCTCCAGACACCACTCCCTCCTACTGGACAATTATCACCTCCAGACACCACTACCTCCTACTGGACAATTATCACCACGTCCTCGGTGTGTCGTTAGGGTAAATTGACTTTGCGTTACTTCACCTCCGGGGGGTTGCAACATCTGCCCCTGAAGTATATCTGTCACTTTGAATGTCTGACACGTTTGTGTCATCTGGATAAGTTGATCATACAGTAAACTCTCTTATAAAGCTCCTCAAGAGAGTGAGACGTTTTGGACAATGCAATTGCAAACAGTACATATAAAATTGAACGGTACTTAGTACTCATTTCTGCAATATTGCAAGCTCCTGATGATGCGTTGACTGCTACACGAAAGGCCTAGCAGTGCTTCATGGCACTGCTTCCTGGCACTGCTTGCAGGGACTGCTTGCATGCACTGTTTCCTGGCACTGCTTCGTGGCACTGCCTACAGGCACTGCTTCCTGGCACTGCCTACAGGCACTGCTTCCTGGCACTGCTTCCTGGGACTGTTTCATGGCACTGCTTGCAGGCACTGCTTCCTGGCACTGCCTGCAGGCACTGCTTCCTGGCACTGCCTGCAGGCACTGCTTCCTGGCACTGCCTGCAGGCACTGCTTCCTGGCACTGCTTGGAGGAACTGCTTCCTGGCACTGCCTGCAGGCACTGCTTCGTGGCACTGCTTGCAGGCACTGCTTCCAGGCACTGAGGGTCGGGGCAAACTTTTACCACTGGCATCAATCTTACTGAGAAAAAGAATTGAATTTTCTTTGGTGATGGTAAAGTCTACTCCAGCGAGGAGTGTGTTAGTCTTGTAGCTCCCAGCTGGCCTGTACCTCCCAGCTGGCCTCCTGTGCCTCCCAGCTGGCCTCCTGTACCTCCCAGCTGGCCTCCTATACTTTCCAGCTGGCCTCCTGTAGCTCCCAGCTGGCCTCCTGTGCCTCCCAGCTGGCCTCCTATACTTCCCAGCTGGCCTCCTGTAGCTCCCAGCTGGCCTCATATACTTCCCAGCTGGCCTCCTGTAGCTCCCACCTGGCCTCCTATACTTCCCAGCTGGCCTCCTGTACCTCCCAGCTGGCCTCCTGTACCTCCCAGCTGGCCTCCTGTAGCTCCCAGCTGGCCTCCTATACTTCCCAGCTGGCCTGTACCTCCCAGCTGGCCTCCTGTACCTTCCAGCTGGCCTCCTGTACCTCCCAGCTGGCCTCCTGTAGCTCCCAGCTGGCCTCCTATACTTCCCAGCTGGCCTCCTGTAGCTCCCAGCTGGCCTCCTATACTTTCCAGCTGGCCTCCTGTAGCTCCCAGCTGGCCTCCTGTGTCTCCCAGCTGGCCTCCTATACTTCCCAGCTGGCCTCCTGTAGCTCCCAGCTGGCCTCCTATACTTCCCAGCTGGTCTCCTGTAGCTCCCAGCTGGCCTCCTATACTTCCCAGCTGCCTCCTGTACCTCCCAGCTGGCCTCTTGTACCTCTCAGCTGGCCTCCTGTAGCTCCCAGCTGGCCTCCTGTACCTCCCAGCTGGCCTCCTGTACTTCCCAGCTGGCCTCCTGTACCTCCCAGCTGGCCTCCTATACTTCCCAGCTGGCCTCCTGTACCTCCCAGCTGGCCTCCTGTAGCTCCCAGCTGGCCTCCTATACTTCCCAACTGGCCTCCTGTAGCTCCCAGCTGGCCTCCTATACTTCCCAGCTGGCCTCCTGTACCTCCCAGCTGGCCTCCTGTACCTCCCAGCTGGCCTCCTGTACCTCCACTGGCTCCTGTCTCCAGCTGCTCTTGTCCTCCACTGGCCTGTACCTCCCAGCTGGCCTCCTGTACCTCCCAGCTGGCCTCCTGTACCTCCCAGCTGGCCTCCTGTACTTCCCAGCTGACTCCTGTACTTCCCAGCTGGCTCTTGTACCTCCCAGCTGGCTCTCAACCCCTTCATTACCAGACACAGACAGCAGCAACAGACACAGACAGCAGCAACAGACACAGACAGCAGCAACAGACACAGACAGCAGCAATAGACACAGACAGCAGCAACAGACACAGACAGCAGAAGGCAGACGGCAGACAACAGACAGCGGAGAGCAGACAGCGGAGAGCAGACAGCATAAGGCAGAGATCAGCAGGTGGAAACGTGAGTCCAAATTATACAAACATGAGAGTTTCTACACTTCTCTCCCTCTCTCTCTCTTCTCCTCCCCCTCGTTGCGTTATACTCCTCCTCCCTCTCACCTGTTTTCCTGTTATCCACCGTATTTCCCCTCCTCTCTCTCTCTCTCTACTTAGTCTTTTCATTCTCCTCTTACCTCTTTCCATCTTCCCTTCCCCTCTTCTCTTCTTCCCCTCCTCCCGTTCTCTCTTCCTCTCTTTCCCCTCTTCCCCTCTTCTCGCACCCAAGGCAACAATTTCATTTTAATTTATAGCATGTGTGTTACCAGGGCTCAAGGCTGTTAAGTTCTGCCTCTCTCTCTCCCCCTCTGTAACATATATATATATATATATATATATATATATATATCGTGGTTGGTGTTCCTTCAAGGGATTAAGGTCCTTCTTTGTAATCTTTGATGTTATTTTTGTCAGTATGGGTCTTAGTTACCCAACTCCTCAATCAGTGGACAAGATGCTTCTTACCCTGATGGTCTTTTATGGTAAAGCTGCTGCTAATTATGGCGTCAATGGTTGTTAGGTATGGTCGTTGAGGCGGTGGGCAGGCAAGCAGCAGCAGGAGCAGCAGCAGGAGCAGGAGCAGGAGCAGGAGTCTTGTGGAATACTAATGAAGTCAGAGATCTGTTGCTAAGTCTCGAGGGAGAGTGTGCCAGCTCATGGTAAGTCAGGGCAAAGTCAGGTCACAGGTCAGGTCGGTTCTTTGAGGCTGGAAGAGTGAGGTCGGGTGCTTGAGGTCGGGTGAGTGAGGTCGGGTGCTTGAGGTCGGGTGAGTGAGGTCGGGTAAGTGAGGTCGGGTGAGTAAGGTCGCCTACCCACACCTCTCCGCATGGGCAGGAGTGGGTAGAAGTGGGCATGGTTAGCACACACACTGAGTATCCGTGGTTCGATCCCCGATACGGGTGGAAACATTAGGACGTGTTTCCTTAAGACACCTGCTGTCTATGTTCACCCATCACTAAAATAGGTACCTGGGTGTTAGTGGACTGGTGTGGGTCGCATCCTGGGAACAAAACAGATCTAATTTCCGGGAACTGCTCTGCATAACAAGGGACTTTCTTTATAGTAGTATGTCACTGATGTCAGCTATGGTCTGTATAAGTTGCATCATGTACTGCTAGAAATATAATTATTATTATAATAATTATTATTATTATTATTATTATTATTATTATTATTATTATTATTATTATACAACGTTTCTTCCATTTTTTCTAATTCACATCCCCAGTAAGGCATCCCTGTATCGTACAACCCCAGCCCCCTCTCCCTCTCACAGTCTCTCCCTCTCACATTAATCTCTCCCTCTCACAATGGTCTCTCCCTCTCACCCATCTATCTCACGCCGATCTCTCTGTCTCGCCAGAGCAAATTAGTTGTCGAAATGAATATCTATCCATCTTATACATCGATTATCTGTTTGTTTGTGTGTGTTCCAGTTTGTCCTCGGGTGTAGCAGTACGTTTAAGCGGAGCGTGTCAGCGATACGTTCGTGCGTTTAAGCGGTACGTGTCAGCGATACGTTAGTGCATCTTAAAGGTGCGTGGGTCTCACTTCTGATTATATAGTCAGGTTAGCGCCGTCTCCATCTGACTGTCTGACTAACCGGCTGACTGTCTGGCTGACTGGCAGATTAACCGGCTGACTGTCTGGCTGACTGGCAGATTAACCGGCTGACTGTCTGGCTGACTGGCAGATTAACCGGCTGACTGACTAGGTTAAAAAGCAGGCAGAAGGGACTATCTTCAAAGTGAATCCCTAAATACAGAGACAGTGACTGTAAGAAAACTACAGCGGGAATACAGTGATATTCGGTGAGTTATTCTGTGTGAGCTGTGGCAGAGATACAGAGTAACTGTAATGTGCTGTAATACATACACATACATCAATAACAGCACAGTAATCAACGTCTTACTTCAGCAGTTCCTCTCTGAACAACCAAGACTTATTGATCTTGATATCGAAGCTTCAGTTTCTGAAACTAGGACACATGAAGGGTCTATTTAGAAAGGGCTTAAGTTAGCTAACATAAGCTACTATAAATCGGGCCCTCCATTAACTCAGACTATGTCAGACTAACTCAGACCACACCAGATCACGTCAGACTAACTCAGACCACGTCAGACTAACTCAGACCACGTCAGACTAACTCAGACCACGTCAGACTAACTCAGACCGCAGACTAACTCAGACCACGCGACTAACTCAGACCACCAGATCGTCAGACGCATCAGACCCGATAACTCAGACCACGTCAGACTAACTCAGACCACACCAGACCACGTCAGACCAGCCTTCAAAACATGTAAATGAGACCACAACACCAACAACATCGCTGAGCTTTATTCAAACAAAGCCAGCGACAACTTCTAACAAAAACACAGGTACCTGCAGTCACTTCAGTATTCTCAGTCACTTCAGAATGCTCAGTCACTTCAGAATGCTCACTTCACTAGTGTCAACAAAGGCTGTCAGGGAAAGCCAGGAAGATATATACAAAAAGTCATCAGGAAACAAAAACATCAGCTAGGCAGCTGGCAATTCAGCTGGTGATGAGCAAGCTGGTGTGCAGCAGCTGGGTATCTTTAGTATTGGAACGTTTCGCCCACACGGTAGGTTTCTTCAGTCAAATACAGAGGAGAATGTATTGCAGGGCAGCAGGAATAGTGTCAACATTAAGGTACCCAGCTGTTGCATATGTCCTGCACACCAGCTTGTTGGTATTTTATTCCATTTTCAACAGTGCAACTGGTGTATTGCAAGACAGATGACACTGTCAACTGGTGTATTATAGATGACACTATCAACTGGTGTATTGCAAGACAGATGACACTGTCAACTGGTGTATTATAGATGACACTATCAACTGGTGTATTGCAAGACAGATGACACTGTCAACTGGTGTATTATAGATGACACTATCAACTGGTGTATTCAGACATGCATGTCAACTGGTATTATAGATGACACTATCAACTGGTGTATTGCAAGACAGATGACACTGTCAACTGGTGTATTATAGATGACACTATCAACTGGTGTATTGCAAGACAGATGACACTGTCAACTGGTGTATTATAGATGACACTATCAACTGGTGTATTGCAAGACAGATGACACTGTCAACTGGTGTATTGCAAGACAGATGACACTGTCAACTGGTGTATTATAGATGACACTATCAACTGGTGTATTGCAAGACAGATGACACTCAGCTGGTGTATTATACATGACACTGTCAACTGGTGTATTATAGATGACACTATCAACTGCTGTATTGCAAGACAGATGACACTCAGCTGGTGTATTATAGATGATACTGTCAAGTGTTGTATTGCAACATAGATGACACTATCAACTGTTGTATTGCAAGACATGGTAGAGTAATAGATCATACTACAACAACAACAACAACAACACCACTATACATACAACAGAATGCAATTGCAACAGAGAAAATAATACAGAATCAACACTCACTGACCCCATTACTAGTTTTAATCTTTCCCAGGGACGGGGCTTGACAGGGGGTCTTAATCTTTTCCAGGGACGGGGCTTGAAAGGGGTCTTAATCTTTCCCAAGGACAGGGCTTGACAGGGGGTCTTAATCTTTTCCAGGGACGGGGCTTGACAGTGGTCTTAATCTTTCCCAAGGACAGGGCTTGACAGGGGGTCCTAATCTTTTCCAGGGACGGGGCTTGACAGGGGTCTTAATCTTTTCCAGGGACGGGGCTTGACAGGGGGTCTTAATCTTTTCCAGGGACGGGGCTTGACAGGGTCTTAATCTTTCCAAGGACAGGGCTTGACAGGGGGTCCTAATCTTTCAGGGACGGGCTTGACAGGGTCTTAATCTTTTCAGGGACGAGGCTTGACAGGGTCTTAACTTTCCAGGGACGGGCTTGACAGGGTCTTAATCTTTCCAAGGACAGGGCTTGACAGGGGGTCTTAATCTTTCCAAGGACGGGCTTGACAGAGGTCTTAATCTTTCCCAAGGACAGGGCTTGACAGGTCTAATCTTTTCCAGGGACGGACTTGACAAGATCTAACCTTTTCCAGGGACGAGGGCTTGGCAGGGTCTTAATCTTTTCCAGGGACGGGGCTTGACAGGGGTCTTAATCTTTCCCAAGGACAGGGCTTGACAGGGGGTCCTAATCTTTTCCAGGGACGGGGCTTGACAGGGGTCTTAATCTTTCCAGGGACGGGGCTTGACAGGGGTCTTAATCTTTCCCAAGGACAGGGCTTGACAGGGGGTCCTAATCTTTTCCAGGGACGGGGTTTGACAGGGGTCTTAATCTTTCCCAAGGACAGGGCTTGACAGGGGTCTTAATCTTTCCCAGGGACGGGGCTTGACAGGGGTCCTAATCTTTCCCAGGACAGGGCTTGACAAGGGTCTTAATCTTTCCCAAGGACGGGGCTTACAGGGTCTTAATCTTTCCCAAGGACTGGGCTTTACAGGGGTCTTAATATTTACCAGGGACGGAGCTGGACAGGGGTTCAATCTCTAAACCTTGAAAGAAAATATACAATTTCTCAACACTGACAAGGCTGCCTCATCTCTCTCACTCTCACACTATCTCTCTCTTTCTATTTCTCTCTTTCTCACCTCTCTCACCCTCACACTATCCCCCTTATTTATAACTCAACATATTTTTCTATCTCCCTGAAAAAAACCCCAGGGAGCTCACTGCTAAACCACAATTCAGGGAGACGACGTTTCGGTTCTCCCTAAACCATTATCAGGTCACTTGGCGCTGACAAACTCGACACTAAAAGTCTTCCTAAGTTCCGCCAGGCAATATATACAGAGACTGACTTTTTTTCCCCACGTACTTTATGCCCAGAGAATTACTTCCCTGCGTGTCTCTTGCGATTATCTTTCTTCCCCAGCGTCCTTAGACACATATTTT
Source organism: Cherax destructor (assembly GCA_009830355.1). Lineage (NCBI taxonomy): Eukaryota > Metazoa > Arthropoda > Malacostraca > Decapoda > Parastacidae > Cherax > Cherax destructor. The sequence continues at coordinate 116,232 of WNWK01002689.1, forward strand.
GCAGGATAGGAGCAAATTCCTGCTGGAATTGTAACTTGGAATTATATCAATGTCCGTGATGAAGGACAGGAAGTTGCTGATTAGAGTGTCAGGTGGGATAATACCTGTGGCAGCAGCAGGTGTGGCAGCAGGTGTGGCAGCAGGAGGTGTGGCAGCAGGAGGTGTGGCAGCAGGAGGTGTGGCAACAGGAGGTGTGGGAGCAGGAGGTGTGGTAGCAGGTGTGGCAGCAGCAGGTGTGGCAGCAGGAGGTGTGGTAGCAGGTGTGGCAGCAGGAGGTGTGGTAGCAGCAGGTGTGGCAGCAACAGGTGTGGCAGCAGGTGTGGCAGCAGCAGGTGTGGCAGCAGGAGGTGTGGCAGCAGGAGGTAGCAGCAGGTGTGGCAGCAGGAGGTGTGGCAGCAGCAGGTGTGGCAGCAGGAGGTGTGGCAGCAGCAGGTGTGGCAGCAGCAGGTGTGTGGCAGGTGTGGCAGTAGTGTAACCTCAAGGACACAGTCTTTCAACAAAAAGATATCGCTTGTAATTCCTCACATCATTATGATAATTATTATTATTTTATTACATCAGCAGTTTCTCAATGACAGGGCGACCCAGAAAAAAAAAGCCTTTACCATTGTTCACTCCTTAGCTACCTTTCTAGCACTGCACAGACAATTACCCCCTGCACTGCAGCAGACACTGTCTTACCCACCTCCAAAACTCATGTCTGGTTAACAGGTTTTTCCCAAATCCCTCTACATAAGCTACTTTGGTGGCACTCCAACAGCACATCAAATCTTAAAACCATCTGTTTCCACTTACCCTGAACATATATATATATATATATATACGCAAATATTATTTTCCAATGGTTTCTAACGCCAGATATTGAACTTCTAATTACATGTAAACAAACCCAGAGGTAAACCAAACAAAACTGTGTTTAACTTGAGCGAGTGATTCCGCTACTCTGTGAGGTTGATTGGCGAGGTTAATGCAATTAAGGCTCTTAATTTTTGGAGGGGCCAGAAAAGTTTTAATTTTCTGAACAGAAATACAAAAAAAATCCCTAACTGATAATAGATCTCTCTCTCTCTCTCTCTAGTTGACCCTTACTAGCCACACCACCCTTTAAATTTGCCCCTTTAAAATTGCTTCTTTAAATTCGCCCCTTTAAACTCGCCCCTTTAAATTAATCTTTTTAAATTCGTACCTTTACACTCATCCCTTTAAAATAATTCTTTTTATTTCGCCTTTAAACCAACCCCTTTAAATTAATGTTTTTCAATTTGCCCCTTTAAACTCGACCCTTTAAACTCATCCCTTTAAACTGGTGCAGTGAAAGAAGTGAGAGATAGTAAAGAAGATAAGAGGAATAAGAGAGATAGCGAAGGAGATAGTGGTATTGATCCCGTTGGTAGGGTGCTCAGGTTAATTACTGCTTCTCCTTATCTCCTTATCTCTCCTCCTATTTCCTTTCTCCTCTGTTATCTCTCACTCTCACTCTCTCTCACTCTCTCCCCTCTCTCTCTCTCTCTCTCTCTTGGGAAAGAGTCGTGTTGCATGCAACTATTTACACATACAATACATTTACATTTAACAAAGCAACGTAAATATGTAAATTTACTGATGGATATTCATAAAATAGATTATTTAGCATCAGTTGTATTATACTCCTGAAGTTTTTCAATTATGTCACCCACATCACACTTTTACAAACCTGTTTACGCAAACCAAAAAAATAAATGGAATCCGTATTTACACTTTCTCAAATAAATGCAACCAATTTTTTATTTTTGCAAGAATTTATTGAATTCGTGAAAATACATCATACGAATATATATATTATATATATATATATATATATATATATATATATATATATATATATATATATATATATATTATATAATATAAATATAATAAATATATTCTATATATAATATATACCTTCTCCAAAAACAATACATATAATCTAAGCAATAATTATAAAGAGATTCAAATTATAACTGCTTAACATATCTGCAATAATTATAAAGGTTCAAATTTCGTTTCCTAAATCAGTATTTTATAAGCAACATATTCCATACTTTCATGGGGAAGAGCTAAACCCTCATGGCTCATCCTGGGAATGGGAATGGGAAGTAATCATGTTAGATCCAAGGAAAAAGAAAGGTAGATCCAACACCTTCACGGGCACTTGAAGGACTGTGACACAGGGAGGAGCAGGATTCCCCTAGGAGTAAGTGTACACGCGTGGGATGAGTGTTCAGTTCTCAGGTATAATAACATTCTATCATTGTAATCATTCTTATATACCCAGTCTTGCACAATTTCTTCACTGTGTGTACAGCTGGTACCTTTCTTTCTGAGACACTATCCAGGACGCTGGTGTCCACTGTTACCTCTCTAAGATACTATTCAGGACGCTGGTGTCCACTGTTACCTCTCTAAGATACTATTCAAGACTCTGGTGTCCACTGTTACCTCTCTAGGATACTATCCATGACGCTGGTGTCCACTGTTACCTCTCTACGATACTATCCATGACGCTGGTGTCCACTGTTACCTCTCTACGATACTATCCAGGACTCTGGTGTCCACTATTACCTCTCTCAGATACTGTTCAGGACGGTAGCGTCCACTTGTCCCTCTCCCAGGCACTATCCAGCGCTCTGCCGTCCACTTATGTCCTCAGGCACTGTCCCGGACAGTAGAGCGTCCACTGGAAGAGAGGGAAGGGAGAGGGAGGGGGTGTGTCTGCATTAAGGCAGTGTCAACAATGGGACAGTTCTCTGTGTCTGACCCTCCCCTTCCTACCAGAGAATTACGTGGAACTGCCACCACTATATACAACAGAATATTCAACACTTCTCTGTAAACACGAATTCCTTTGCGAGTCCAGATAATATTCCAGAGCAAAATGTTACTGTGCAAAAGGGGTTAACATTTTGCCAGCATTAACCAGTACAAGACAGTACCAGCAACAACCAGTGCAAGACAGTACCAGCAACAACCAGTGCAAGACAGTACCAGCAACAACCAGTGCAAGACAGTACCAGCAACAACCAGTGCAAGACAGTACCAGCAACAACCAGTGCAAGACAGTACCAGCAACAACCAGTCAAGACAGTACCAGCACAACCAGTCAAGACAGTACCAGCAACAACCAGTCAAGACAGACCAGCAACAACCAGTGCAAGACAGTACCAGCATCAACCAGTACAAGACAGTACCAGCACACCAGTCAGACAGTACCAGCACAACCAGTACAAGACAGTACCAGCAGCAACCAGTACAAGACAGTACCAGCAGCAACCAGTGCAAGACAGTACCAGCACCAACCAGTACAAGACAGTACCAGCAACAACCAGTGCAAGACAGTACCAGCAGCAACCAGTACAAGACAGTACCAGCAACAACCAGTACAAGACAGTACCAGCAGCAACCAGTACAAGACAGTACCAGCAGCAACCAGTACAAGACAGTACCAGCAGCAACCAGTGCAAGACAGTACCAGCACCACCCAGTACAAGACAGTACCAGCAACAGTACAAGCAGTCACACCAGTACAGACAGTACCAGCAGCAACCAGTGCAAGACAGTACCAGCAACACCCAGTACAAGACAGTACCAGCAACAACCAGTACAAGACAGTACCAGCAATCAACCAGTACAAGACAGTACCAGCAACAACCAGTACAAGACAGTACCAGCAACAACCAGTACAAGACAGTACCAGCAACAACCAGTACAAGACAGTACCAGCACCACCCAGTACAAGACAGTACCAGCACCACCCAGTACAAGACAGTACCAGCAACACCAGTACAAGACAGTACCAGCAACAACCAGTACAAGACAGTACCAGCACCACCCAGTACAAGACAGTACCAGCAACAACCAGTACAAGACAGTACCAGCAACAACAACAAAAGTACCGCAGAGACCAGTACACAGCAGACCAGCACCCCCAGTACAAGACAGTACCAGCACCACCCAGTACAAGACAGTACCAGCAACAACCAGTACAAGACAGTACCAGCAACAACCAGTACAAGACAGTACCAGCACCACCCAGTACAAGACAGTACCAGCACCAACCAAGTACAAGACAGTACCAGCACCACCCAGTACAAGACAGTACCAGCACCACCCAGTACAAGACAGTACCAGCACCACCCAGTACAAGACAGTACCAGCACCACCCAGTACAAGACAGTACCAGCACCACCCAGTACAAGACAGTACCAGCACCACCCAGTACAAGACAGTACCAGCAACAACCAGTACAAGACAGTACCAGCACCACCCAGTACAAGACAGTACCAGCAACAACCAGTACAAGACAGTACCAGCAACAACCAGTACAAGACAGTACCAGCAACAACCAGTACAAGACAGTACCAGCAACAACCAGTACAAGACAGTACCAGCAACAACCAGTACAAGACAGTACCAGCACAACCAGTCAAGACAGTACCAGCACCAACCAGTACAAGACAGTACCAGCAACCCAGTACAAGACAGTACCAGCACAACCAGTACAAGACAGTACCAGCACAACAGTAAAACAGTACAGCACACAGTGTACAGACAGATACCAAGAAAACAGTGCAATGACAGTACAACAGAGACCACTAGTACAAGACGAGACCAGCAGTACAGACAGTAGCAGCACCAGCATAAGAGACAGTAGCAACAAAGAAACATGAAAAAGAGAGAGAGACATAGAAAAGAAGAGAGACTTGTTGACATACAAGAGATAGATTTGAAGAGAGAGAGAGAGAGAGAGAGGAGAGAGAAGAGAGAGAAGAGAGACCTAGCTTTTGTTACAACTTTCAATTCAGAATAATTGGCAAAGTTAAGAAAGTTAACCCAAGTGGCAGAGTTGCTGCTGCTGCCTCTGTAATTAAGTGACACTAGTTTGTGCAATAAAAGAAGAGACACTTTATTGCATACAACGAGAGACACTTTATTGCATACAATGAGAGACACTTTATTGCATACAATGAGAGACACTTTATTGCATACAGTGAGAGACACTTTATTGCATTCAATGAGACACTTTATTGCATACAATGAGAGACACTTTATTGCATACAATGAGAGACACTTTATTGCATACAATGAGATACACTTTATTGCATACAATGAGAGACACTTTATTGCATACAATGAGACACTTTATTGCATACAATGAGAGACACTTTATTGCATACAATGAGAGACACTTTATTGCATACAATGAGAGACACTTTATTGCATACAATGAGATACACTTTATTGCATACAATGAGACACTTTATTGCATACAATGAGAACACTTATTGCATACAATGAGAGACACTTTATTGCATACAATGAGACACTTTATTGCATACAATGAGAACACTTTATGCATACAATGAGAGACACTTTTATTGCATACAATGAAGACACTTTATTGCATACAATGAGAGACACTTTATTGCATACAATGAGAGACACTTTATTGCATACAATGAGGACACTTTATGCATACAATGAGAGACACTTTACTGCATACAATGAAAACACTTTATGCATACAACGAGAGACACTTTATTGCATACAATGAGACACTTTATTGCATACAATGAGAGACACTTTATTGCATACAATGAGAGACACTTTACTGCATACAATGAGAGACACTTTATTGCATACAATGAGAGACACTTTATTGCATACACTGAGAGACACTTTACTGCATACAATGAGACACTTTATTGCATACAATGAGAGACACTTTATTGCATACAATGAGAGACACTTTACTGCATACAATGAGACACTTTATTGCATACAATGAGACACTTTATTACACACAATGAGAGACACTTCAATACACACGATAAGAGTGAGCTCCAGCTCTTGGTTCTGCCGCTATTTATACCTGGTAATAAAGTTGTGAACATGAGAAGTTGAGGTGGTTGAGGGATGAGCGGGGTTGACGGGCGGGTTGACGGGCGGGGTTGACGGGCGGGTTGACGGGCGGGGTTGACGGGCGGGGTTGACGGGCGGGGTTGACGGGCGGGGTTGACGGGCGGGTTGACGGGCGGGGTTGACGGGCGGGGTTGACTCTGTGGGTTGAACAGAGCAACTGGTGTGAGAGAAGGAAGAGGTTGAACAGAAGAACAAACTGAACAGAGAAACGGATGTTGTTGCATCACACTGAGGACACGTGACACCTGCAAGATCAACCAACCTGAGCATGGTAAACAGACCCACCTAATGGTTGCAACCAACCCACAGATCATCTGACGGCCGCTAGGTGGCCTGTGGCATTCTGACTTGTCAGGGGAGAGGTGGCGGGGGTTGGCTGATTCCATCGCCTCGTGTAGGTCAGTTCAAGCCAGGCAGACTCTCTCAGTCCGGCAGCTGGCCCACATCTCATCACGACCTCTGTTTCCAGGTGATAGTTCGTATTCACTCTTCATCCTAGACTCTGGCTTGTATTAAATGTCTTTATATATAAGTTAGTATCAAATTGTTGTTGAGTCTAACTTCTGTCCTTGTTGAGTGGTATTTGTGACTGTCCTGGCTGTTGGTTGTAGCACCTCGTAGCACAGCTGCTCTGCCACACTGGAGTTTGTGTAATATATTCAGAAGTGGATTAGTTAAAACTAAGGGATACAGATGTTCTACACACATAACTACACACATAACTACACACATAACTACACACATAACTACACACGTAACTACACACATAACTACACACATAACTACACACATAACTACACACATAACTACACACATAACTACACACATAACTACACACATAACTACACACATAACTACACACATAACTACACACGTAACTACACACATAACTACACACATAACTACACACATAACTACACACGTAACTACACACATAACTACACACATAACTACACACATAACTACACATAACTACACACATAACTACACATAACTACACACATAACTACAGGTCAATCACTGGCAAGTTCAGCAAAAAATAACTACAGCAAAAGCTATAACTCATTGCACCAGTTCTCAGATATCAACAACAAAATAATAATTCAGTAAGTCTCTCATACATAATACAGCAAATACATCAGCCGCAACGGAATACAAAATTTATCAAACGCAACAAAATACTATCGTAATTTCTAGTGAAAATTTCGAAACTGAAAAATATTTTCGGAAAAAAAAAAAAGTTTGTGGAGTTGAAAAGTTGTATGACTGGTGAATGTAATTTATAGCCAATCCTCCTTTTATAGGATCAAATATTTTATTAAAGTGATCTGTGAGCAAGAATTAATCTCTCTCCTCCCTCTCTCTCTCTCTCTCTCTCTCTCTCTCTCTCTCTCTCTCTCTCTCTCTCTCTCTCTCTCTCTCTCTCTCTCTCTCTCTCATATTGATTTATCGAGGAACTATAGTTCCTTGATAATGTGAGAAGTCACGAAAGCGCTTGGAATTTAGCTATTTTTGCATAGTGGTTGTTTTGATATATATATATATATATATATATATAGATATATATATATATATATATATATATATATATATATATATATATATATATATATATATATATATCTCGCAATGCCGTCTGGTGGAGGAGCAGAGGATTGGTCAAGACGAGGGTCACAAGGGTCAATAGAGAAGTAACTTGGAGAGGTTAGCTGTGACCACATTACTGGCTCTCAAAGTTCTGGGAATTGTATCAGTGATTGTTTGAAAGCCTGGGTGGACCCCCAGTGTGTGTGTACCCACCTATATGTGGTTGCAGGGTCGAGTCACAGCTCCTGTGTGTGTATGTGAATAATTAGCATCTGTATAAAGCAGCATTCTTCACACCTTCTGCATTACGTCTTGAGTATTTTTAAAACGTCCTCTTATTTTCCCCTCTTTCTGGCACCTGGATATATTCCATGTCTTCAATTCTTTTCTGACTTACGTACGAATGTATTCTCTATATCGTGATCATATCTCGTCTCTTTGTCACTGTCTGGTGTAACATACTTCTTAATACCTCATATTTCTTACCTATGAGACCTAGTTTTGTTGCAAATCATTACACTTTCTCTAAAACGCTACGATACAAACACTGGAACACATACGTACGTATATCACACACACACACACACACACACACACACACACACACACACACACACACACACACGTTATGAAAAAAAAATCATGTCTTTGATTCACATTTTATGGGTCATGAAATTCTCGTTCAGTTTAAAATGGTCTGGAAAAAACTTGTAGATTGAAGGTAAAATGTGAGACGAAATATTATGATGTTAGGAGAGTGTTGGAGATGTTGGAGGGAGTGTTGGAGATGTTGGAGGGAGTGTTGGAGATGTTGGAGGGAGTGTTAGAGATGTTGGAGGGAGTGTTGGAGATGTTGGAGGGAGTTTTGGAGATGTTGGAGGGAGTTTTGGAGATGTTGGAGAGAGTGCTGGAGATGTTGGAGGGAGTGTTGGAGATGTTGGAGGGAGTGCTGGAGATGTTGGGGGAGTGTTGGAGATAGTGTTGAAGATGTTGGAGGGAGTGTTGGAGATAGTGTTGGAGGGAATGTTGGGGGGAGTGCTGGAGATGTTGGAGATAGTGTTGAAGGTGTTGGAGGGGGTGTTGGAGATAGTATTGAAGGTGTTGGAGGGAGTCTTGGAGATAGTGTTGGAGAGAGTGTTGGAGACAGTGTTGGAGAGTGTTGGAGGGAGTCATTTCATCGTCAAATCTTGCACTTACACTCTCTTCTTCCGAATATTTTAACATTAAAAACAGAGAAAGAGA
>WNWK01002689.1:130000-198751 GCA_009830355.1 Cherax destructor
CCAGCAACTGGTTCAACCCCACTAAGTTGAAGATTGGGGAATGGCAAAGAAGACCGCATACGGAGTACAGTCTAGGGGGCTCAGAGACTACAAACCTCACTCAAGGAAAAAGATCTTGGGGTGAGTATAACACCAGGCACATCTCCTGAGCGCACATCAACCAAATAACTGCTGCAGCATATGGGCGCCTAGCAAACCTAAGAACAACATTCCGACATCTCAATAATAAATCGTCCAGGACACTGTACACTGTGTACGTTAGGCCCATACTGGAGTATGCAGCACCAGTTTGGAACCCACACCTACCTAAGCACGTAAGGAAATAAAAGAAATTGCAAATGTTTGCAACAAGACTAGTCCCGGAGCTAAGGGGTATGTCCTACGAGGAGAGGTTAAGGGAACTCGACCTGACGACACTGGAGGACAGGAGAGATAGGGGGGATATGATAACGACATATAAAATACTGAGAGGAATTGACAAGGTGGACAGAGACAGGATGGTCCAGAGATGGGACACAGCAACAAGGGGACACAACTGGAAGTTGAAGACTCAGATGAATCGCAGGGATGTTAGGAAGTATTTCTTCAGTCACAGAGTGGTCAAGAAGTGAAACAGACTGGAGAGTGATGTAGTGGAGGCAGGATCCATACATAGCTTTAAGAAGAGGTATGTTAAAGCTCATGGAGCAAGAAGAGTGACCCAGTAGCGACCAGTGAAGAGGCGGGGCCAGGAGCTGTGAATCGACCCCTGCAACCACAACTAGGTGAGTACACACACACACAAATCCACAGAAATACAAAAATATGTATAAGCTTTATATAAAACATTAACAGTAGTGAACCCAAGAAACATTAACAGTAGTGAACCCATGAAACATTAACAGTAGTGAACCCAAGAAACATTAACAGTAGTGAACCCTTGAAACATTAACAGTAGTGAACCCATGAAACATTAACAGTAGTGAACCCTTGAAACATTAACAGTAGTGAACCCATGAAACATTAACAGTAGTGAACCCATGAAACATTAACAGTAGTGAACCCATGAAACATTAACAGTAGTGAACCCAAGAAACATTAACAGTAGTGAACCCAAGAAACATTAACAGTAGTGAACCCATGAAACATCAACAGTAGTGAACCCAAGAAACATATGTGACGTTCTGTGATGTTTCAGATCAAAACTCTTGTGTCATGATGACTGGAAGACTCTTATGTGATGTTCCAGACCAAAACTCTTGTGTCATGATGACTGGAAGACTCTTATGTGATGTTCCAGACCAAAACTCTTGTGTCATGATGACTGGAAGACTCTTATGTGATGTTCCAGACCAAAACTCTTGTGTCATGATGACTGGAAGACTCTTATGTGACCTTCCAGACATGTTATGATGACTGGAAGACTCTTATGTGACCTTCCAGACATGTTATGATGACTGGAAGACTCTTATGTGACCTTCCAGACATGTTATGATGACTGGAAGACTCTTATGTGACCTTCCAGACATGTTATGATGACTGGAAGACTCTTATGTGACCTTCCAGACATGTTATGATGACTGGAAGACTCTTATGTGACCTTCCAGACATGTTATGATGACTGGAAGACTCTTATGTGACCTTCCAGACATGTTATGATGGCTGGAAATGATGGCTGCAAAGTCAAAAAAAGTATAATAGAGGAAGATGGAAAAAATCCACAATTCAGATTGCTGGAATAATTCGCAAAATAATGATAAAATCCGCAAGTCAGTGAATGGAACAATTCCACAAGAAAAAAACAGAAAATTCAATAGCCAAAACAAATCACTTAAAATGATAAAATCAACAATTCATCGACTGAAACAAATCACTTATAAGACGGGGACAATTTCCCTATTTTTTTTCATTTCCAATTTCCTTTTTCTGAAATGCAACTAAGAATAATTTGTTGAACGAGTTCACTGGCTTTGAATGCAACGAGCTTGTTAAACGAGCGAGAACCTTCGTTAAAAGCGAGAGAACACAGACACCTCTCTGAAGTTCCTTAACGAGGGGCCAGTGTGTCAGATGTGCAGGGTTTAACTGTGAAGTGTGCTTGGTTTAACACTCTCAAGCTTGCAAGGTTTAACTCCCAGGTGTTGTGAATACACTGTTGTAGTGAGTGAAGTCAGCTACAGATATCAGAGCCTATCTACCTCTCAGCTACATATATCAGAGCCTATCTACCTCTCAGCCCCTGATATCAGAGCCTACCTACCTCTCAGCCCCTGATATCAGAACCTACCTTCCTCTCAGCTCCTGATATCAGAACCTACCTACCTCTCAGCTACAGATATCAGAGCCTATCTACCTCTCAGCCCCTGATATTAGAGCCTACCTACCTCTCAGCCCCTGATATCAGAGCCTACCTACCTCTCAGCTACAGATATCAGAGCCTATCTACCTCTCAGCTCCTGATATCAGAACCTACCTACCTCTCAGCCCCTGATATCAGAGCCTACCTACCTCTCAGCTACAGATATCAGAGCCTATCTACCTCTCAGCCCCTGATATTAGAGCCTACCTTCCTCTCAGCTCCTGATATCAGAGCCTACCTACCTCTCAGCTCCTGATATCAGAGCCTATCTACCTCTCAGCTCCTGATATCAGAGCCTACCTACCTCTCAGCCCCTGATATCAGAGCCTACCTTCCTCTCAGCTACAGATATCAGAGCCTACCTTCCTCTCAGCTCCTGATATCAGAGCCTACCTACCTCTCAGCTCCTGATATCAGAGCCTACCTTCCTCTCAGCTCCTGATATCAGAGCCTACCTACCTCTCAGCTCCTGATATCAGAGCCTACCTACCTGTCATCAACTGATATCAGAGCCTACCTCCTCTCAGCTCCTGATATCAGAGCCTACCTTCCTCTCAGCTCGATATCAGAGCCTACCTACCTCTCAGCTCCTGATATCAGAGCCTACCTTCCTCTCAGCTCCTGATATCAGAGCCTACTTACCTCTCAGCTCCTGATATCAGAGCCTACCTACCTCTCAGCTCCTGATATCAGAGCCTACCTACCTCTCAGCTCCTGATATCAGAGCCTACCTACCTCTCAGCTCCTGATATCAGAGCCTACCTACCTCTCAGCTCCTGATAACAGAGCCTACCTTCCTCTCAGCCCTGATAACAGAGCCTACCTTCCTCTCAGCTCCTGATATCAGAGCCTACCTACCTCTCAGCCCTGATATCAGAGCCTACTCTCTCAGCTCCTGATACAGAGCCTACCTCCTCTCAGCTCCTGATATCAGAGCCTACCTTCCTCTCAGCTCCTGATAACAGAGCCTACCTTCCTCTCAGCTCGATATCAGAGCTACACCTTCAGCTCCTGATATCAGAGCCTACCTTCCTCTCAGCTCCTGATATCAGAGCCTACTCTCTCAGCTCTGATACAGAGCCTACCTACCTCTCAGCCCTGATATCAGAGCCTATCTACCTCTCAGCTCCTGATAACAGAGCCTACCTTCCTCTCAGCTCCTGATAACAGAGCCTACCTTCCTCTCAGCTCCTGATAACAGAGCCTACCTACCTCTCAGCTCCTGATATCAGAGCCTACCTACCTCTCAGCTCCTGATATCAGAGCCTACCTACCTCTCAGCTCCTGATATCAGAGCCTACCTTCCTCTCAGCTCCTGATAACAGAGCCTACCTTCCTCTCAGCTACTGATATCAGAGCCTACCTACCTCTCAGCTCCTGATATCAGAGCCTACCTTCCTCTCAGCTCCTGATATCAGAGCCTATCTACCTCTCAGCTCCTGATATCAGAGCCTACCTACCTCTCAGCCCCTGATATCAGAGCCTACCTCCTCTCAGCTCCTGATATCAGAGCCTACTACCTCTCAGCTCCTGATATCAGAGCCTACCTACCTCTCAGCCTGATATCAGAGCCTACCTTCTCTCAGCCCTGATATCAGAGCCTACCTACCTCTCAGCTCCTGATATCAGAGCCTACCTACCTCTCAGCTCTGATATCAGAACCTACCTACCTCTCAGCTACAGATATCAGAGCCTACCTACCTCTCAGCCCCTGATATCAGAGCCTACCTACCTCTCAGCCCCTGATATCAGAGCCTACCTACCTCTCAGCCCCTGATATCAGAGCCTACCTACCTCTCAGCCCCTGATATCAAAACAGCCCCGTCTCCTAAACTTCAGTAGTAATCAAGGGGATAAGGGGCTAACACACATTACAGCCTCTCATCAGATTTCAGGTTCCAATTTCAGAAAATATTACTGAACTCTCTGGGTACAGTTGTGGTGAATTCAGGAAGGTCAACTCCTTTTTTTCGATATAAAGAGAGGTCATCTGAACCATGATTTTAGACGCTGCTGGCAAGAAAGCTGTTGAGTGAATGATGGTGAATGTGTTTCGTTATTTTGGGTGTTGAGGAAGAAAATATCGTGGTTGTTAATGGTATAGTGACACAGGAAAGCTGTTTAAGAGAACACTTGTGGACTGATTACCTCAAACTCCTTCTAACCCTCACCATTCGTCTTTGTATTGGACTGACGAAGCCACTCGGGGGCGAAACGTTTCCTTTAATACATGTTCTGAACTGCTCTCAAGTGTCATTTACCAGATGAAAAAAAAAGTATTTCAGTTTTTGTAGACGAGTCATCGATTTGTAAATCTTAATGGGATTGTGTCGACGCTCTCAGAGGATCAGAGAGCCCTGGGAACGTGGGATTGGTTTATGTTAATGAGGATTAGGGATTGTATTATGGAAAAGAGGATTAGAAGTAGTGCACGTTATTAATGTGACGTTGAAAGTGGAGCAAAGTGGTGCGAAGTGTCGGCTGGAAGTAAATAAAGTTGTGAGGTGCACTTACAGACTGATTTCTACGTCTGTGGCACTTCTGTGTTTAAGGTTGGAGGGTTAGAGGCCGAAATTAGACCTCTGTTTATCCCGTTGTCTTGCTCTGTTTCTCCTGTTATCTCTGTTCACTCCTCCCTCTCTTTCTCTGTGTCTCTCCACATACTCTGGGTCATGAAGCTACAGACCAATGTTTTTCAGTCATTTTGACTCAGAGGACCAGGAAACGAAATTACCATTGTTACGTTTATTTGTATTGAAGGCTTGTTAGTAGACCTGTAATTGGGTACCTCTCTCTCTCCACACACACACACACACACACACACACACACACGCACGCACACACACACACACACACAAACACACACACACACACACACACACACACACACACACACACAGGCACACGTAACAGGAAAACACTGCAATGGATCAGAGAATATCTGACAGGGAGGCAACAACGAGTCATGGTACGTGACGAGATGTCAGAGTGGGCACCTGTGACGAGTGGAGTTCCACAAGGGTCAGTCCTAGGACCTGTACTGTTTTTGGTATATGTGAATGACATAACGGAAGGGATAGACTCAGAAGTGTCCCTGTTTGCAGATGATGTGAAGTTAATGAGAAGAATCAAATCAGTCGAGGATCAGGCAGGACTACAAAGAGACCTGGACAGGTTGCAAGCCTGGTCCAGTAACTGGCTCCTTGAATTTAACCCTGCCAAATGTAAAGTCATGAATATCGGGGAAGGGCAAAGAAGACCGCAGACAGAGTATAGTCTAGGTGGCCAAAGACTGCAAACCTCACTCAAAGAAAAAGATCTTGGGGTGAGTATAATACCGAGCACATCTCCTGAGGCACACATCAATCAGATAACTGCTGCAGCATACGGGCGGCTGGCAAACCTAAGAATAGCGTTCCAATACCTCACTAAGGAATCATTCAAGACTCTGTATACCATATACGTCAGGCCCATACTGGAGTATGCAGCACCAGTTTGGAACCCACACCTGGTCAAGCACGTCAAGAAATTAGAGAAAGTGCAAAGGTTTGCAACAAGACTAGTCCCAGAGCTAAGGGGATTGTCCTACGAAGAAAGGTTAAGGGAAATCGGCCTGACGACACTAGAGGACAGGAGGGTTAGGGGAGACATGATAACGACATATAAAATACTGCGAGGAATAGATAAGGTGGACAGAGACAAGATGTTCCAGAGAGGGGACACAGAAACAAGGGGTCACAATTGGAAGTTGAAGACTCCTATGAGTCAAAGGAATGTTAGGAAGTATTTCTTCAGTCATAGAGTTGTCAGGAAGTGGAATAGCTTAGAAAGCGACATAGTGGAGGCAGGAACCATACATAGTTTTAAGACTAGGTTTGATAAAGCTCATGGAGCAGGGAGAGAGAGGACCTAGTAGCAATCAGTGAAGAGGCGGGGCCAGGAGCTATGACTCGACCCCTGCAACCACAAATAGGTGAGTACAAATAGGTGAGTACACACACACATCTTCAAAACATAACATATCTACTTAAAATCTCATAAAAACATGGAATTTCATCATTAATTTTAAATACTGTGGAAAATAATTGAGAGAGAGAGAGACACAAATATATTTTTCAAGCAAATAATACTGTTTTTTTAATACTACGTTGAATAATACTGTAAAATGTCGGGGCGTCAAAAAATGTGTGACTGGCTACATTAAAAGTCTGACATGGTTTTTTATACAAAATTTTGAACATTTCCAGTGTCCTTGTTGTTTATTGTTTGTGTCATTGTTAGATATAGTGATGATTACTCTCTCCATCTCTCTCTCTCAAAAATATAAAAATATATATATATAAATATATATATATATATATATATATATATATATATATATATATATATATATATATATATATATATATATATATATATATATATATATATGCGATTAGGTAAAATTTGGGCAATTAGCAAGAACTCATCTAAAATTAAGTCCTTTCTAAAATTTTCTTTATACGTTTAAAGATATATTTTTTATTTATTTAATATAAAATTTATAATTTTGTACCAAGAAAACTTTGAAAACCTACCTAACTTATTACAACAAGCCAATTTAATTTAGTAATCCTACTAAATATATTTTAGATATTTAACATTAATTTAATAATAAACAAACACAATGAAATATATTTTTGTTATGTTCAGAATGATTTTGGCGAAATTTTGCATACACAAATTTTCACTTTTTTTGGCAAGGTGAGCGTTGCTATTAAGCCAAAATCAAAGTTTTACCTAATTTTTCTTTTTTTATATATATATATATATATATATATATATATATATATATATATATATATATATAACAAAAAGCGCTACAGCGGTTAACATGAAACCCCAGCAGCAGCAGCAGTACAGCAGCAGCAACATCAAAACAGAGCAGCGGGGGCAGCAGCAGGGAAGCAGGCAACATCAAACAGCAACCGGGGCAGCGGGACAGCAGCAAGCAACAACAGTACGCGCAGTAGCAGCAACAGTAGCAGCATGCAGCAGCGTACAGCAGCAGTAGCGGGAGCAGTAGCGCAGCGTGGCAAACAACATCAGAAGCAGCGCAGCAGCAACCCGTGCACAGCGTAGCAGCGCATAGGGAACAACAGTGGCAAGCTAGACAACAGTGGCAGCAGCGGCAGCGGAGAGCGCAGTAGCGTGGACGCAGCAGCGGGAACGCACAGCAGCGGTAGCAGCGCAACATCGAAGCAGCGCAGCAGCACAACAGTAGCGCAGCGTAGCGGCGCGCGGTAGCGCAGGGAGCGCAGCAGCGCGGGAACCGCGGGCCCTCGAACGGCAGCAGCGCGGCGCGGTAGCGGCGGTAGCAGCGCAGCAGCAGCAGCAACATCAGAAGGTTCAGCAGCAGCAGCGCAGCGGGGTAGCAGCAGCGGGTAGCAGCAACAGTAGCGGGAACGGGGGGCGTGCAGCAGCAGTAGCAGCGCGTAGCGGCAACGGCAGCAACAGTAGCAGTAGCAGTAGCACAACAGTAGCAGCAGCAGCAGTGCAGCAACAGAAAGCAGCAGTAGCGCAGCAGTAGCGCAACAGTGCGCAGCAGTAGCGCAACAGTGGGCCCGCGTAGCAGCAGCAGTAAGGCACAGTGGGAGCACCAGTAACGCACCCGTGGCGGGAGCGGGGCATGCGCGAGCATGCATAGCAGTAGCGGCAGTAGCAGCGCGGGAGCAGCACAGAGGGCAGCAGCAACGGCAGCAACAGTAGCAGCGGGAGCAGTGGGAGCGCAGTGCAGCGCAGTGCAGTAGCGTAAGCAGCGTAGCAGCAACAGTAGCAGCAACAGTAGCCCGCAGTAGCGGCAGCAGCAGCAACAACATAGCAGCAGCGGTGGCAGCAGTAGCAGCAGTGAGTGGCGCAGCAGTAGCAGTAGCAGTAGCAGTGGCAGCAGCAGTGGCAGCAGCAGTGGGCACAGTAGCAGCAGTAAAACAGTAGAGCGCAGTAGCAGTGGGAGCGCAGCAGCGCAGCAGCAGTAGCAGCAGCAGTAGGAAGCAACAGTGCAGCAGTGGGAGCAGCAGCAACGCATTAGCAGCAGTAGAAACGGTACGAGCAGTAGCAGCGGAGCAGCAGTACAGTGGCAGCGGCAGCGGCGCAGTAGCAGCAGCAGCAGCGGTACGTAACGCGTAGCGCTCAGTGGCGCAGCGCGGGAGCGTGGAGCAGTGGGAGCGGGAGTGCGCAGCGTAGAGGGCAGCAACAGCTGCAGCGCAGTAGCGCGGAGTAGCGTGCAGCGGGTAGCTGCAAGTGAGCCAGTGCAGGGAGCAGCAGTGAAGCAGTGCAGGTGGCAGCAGTAGCAGCAGTGAAGCAGTGGAGCGCGGTGCAGTGGCAGCGGCAGCGCGCGCGCAGCAGCGGGACGCGGTGGCGGCGGGGGCGGCGGGGGCAGCGGTGAAGCGTAGCAGCGGGGGTGGGGCGGGGCGGCGCGCGCGTGCGTGCGTAGCAGCGCAGCGCGGCGCGCGCAGTGGGAGCGCGTGTAGCAGCAGCACAGAGTGGGCCCAAAAGTAGCAGTAGCAGCAGCAGTAGCGCAGTAGCGCAGCGTAGCAGCGGGCAGGGAGCAGCGGGACGGTAGCAGCAGCAGCGGTAACGGTAGCAGCGGGAGTAGCAGTAGCAGCAGCGCAGAGCAGCAGTAGCAGCAGCGGGGAAGCAGCAGTGAGGGAGCAGTGGCAGCAGCAGCAGCAGCAGTGCAGCGGGAGAAACGTAGCGGGGCAGTGGCGGGAGCGCGCGGGGTGGGAGTAGCGTAGCAGGGGAGCAGCAGCGGCGCAGCAGTAGCAGCGGCAGGGGAGCAGCATCAGTGCAGCAGCAGCGTAGCGTAGTAGCAGTAGCGGCCGGTACGCAGCAGTGTACGCACGCAGTAGCAGCAGTAGCGCAGCAGTAGGTGCGCAGCGTGGAGTACGTAGCAGCGCAGTACGCAGCCAGTGAAGCATACGTGCAGCAGAGAGCAGTAGAAGCAGTGCAGCAGCGTAGCAGTGGCACGGCAGCGCAGCGTAGCACAGCGTAGAAGCAAGGAGCAGCAGTGGCAGCGAGCGCGCGTAGCGCAGTGGGAAACAGTGGCGCAGCGTAGCGGGGCAGGCAGCGCAGCAGCGTAGCAGTAGCGCAGCGCGCAGCGCGGCAGCAGCAGCAGGGAACGGGGGCGCCGTGTGCAACGCAGCGCACGGTGCAGCAACGTGCGTGGGGGCAGCGGTGCGCAGCGGGGCGCGCGCAGCGGGAGCGCGCAATGCAGTGCAGCGGGAGTGCAGCGCGGCAGTGCAGTGAGTGCGCAGCGTAACAGCAGCAGTAAGCAACAGCAAAAACGCACAGTGCAGAAGCAGTAGCGCAACAGCAGCGTGGACGCACGGCGGCAGTAGCAGTAACAGCAGTGCGTAGCAGTAACAGTGCAGCAGTGCGCGCAGTAGCAGCAGCAGTAGCGCTGGCAACGTGGGTGGCAGCGGTAGCAGCAGCAAACGGCAGCGTAGCAGCAGCGCAACGTGCAACGCAGTGCAGCACAACAGTGGCAGCAGCAATAGCAGTGCAGTGCAGCAGTGCAGTGCGTAACAGTGCAGCGGTGCAGCGGAGGGCAGCAGTGGCAGCGTGGCAGGGCAACGTAGCAGGCAGCAACGTAGCCCGCAGCCCGTGGCAGCCCGTGGCAGCATAGTAGAGCGCAGCAGTAGCAGTGGCAGGTGAGCGCGCAGCGTGCGCAGCGCAACGTGCAGCAGTATGGGAGGAACGTAGCACAGCAATGCAGCAGCGCAAAGTACGGCAGCAGTAGTAGCAGCAGCAGCGTGCAGACGCCCAAACAACGTGAGCGGGAACAGTAGCAGCAGCAATAGCAGCACGTAGCAGTGTAGCGTAGGGAGCGTAGCAGTGTAGCGTAGCAGCGCAGTAGCGCAGCAGTGCACGGGAGTAGCAGCAGCAGCAGCAGAAGCAGCAGCAGTGCAGAAGCAGTAGCGCGACGGCGGGAGTAGTAGCAGCACGCAGGTAGCAGTAGCAGTAGCGTAGCGTAACAGTAGCAGCAGTGGCAGCGCAGTAGCAGCCAACGGCAGCAGGGCCGGCAGCGATGCAGCGCGGGAGCGTGGCGAACGGGCGGCACAGTAGCGGGGCGGTGGCAGCGGCGGTAACAGTAGTAGCAGCAGCAGCAGTAGCAGCAGCAGTAGCAGCAGCAGTAGCAAGCAGTAGCAGCAGCTGTTCCCTCTCACTCACTGATTATATACCTGCCTATCAAACATTTGTTCGACTTATGACGAGAGGAAAATATTTGCCTTCTCATGCATGACATATCATTCTTCCTCTATCGTTCTTCCGCTAACATTCTTTCCCTATCATTCTTCCTCCATCGTTCTTCCTCTTTCATTCTTCCACTATCATTCTTCTTTTATCATTCTTCCTCTATCATTCTACATAATTCTTCCTCTAACATTCTTCCTCTATCATGCTTTCTCTGCCATTCATGTTTCATTATTATTATGTCATTCTCCCTCTAACATTCTTCGTCCAGGTTATCACTGTTCCCTCCAGTTATCACTCTTTCTCTTAGTTATACTCGCATGTGGATAAAGCAGCAGACTATCCTACTGCTGTAATGAAGACACAGGACTTGATAAAGCTCTACACACAGGGGAAACAGGACTTGATAAAGCTCTACACAGAGGGGAAACAGGACTTGATAAAGCTCTATACAGAGGGGGAACCATGACTTGATAAAGCTCTACACAGAGGGGGAAACAGGACTTGATAAAGCTCTACACACAGGGGAAACAGGACTTGATAAAGCTCTACACAGAGGGGGAAACAGGACTTGATAAAGCTCTACACAGAGGGGGAACCATGACTTGATAAAGCTCTACACAGAGGGGGAAATATGACTTGATAAAGCTCTACACAGAGGGGGAAACATGACTTGATAAAGCTCTACACAGAGGGGGAAACATTACTTGATAAAGCTCTACACAGAGGGGGAAACATGACTTGATAAAGCTCTACACAGAGGGGGAAACAGGACTTGATAAAGCTCTACACACAGGGGAAACAGGACTTCATAAAGCTCTACACAGAGGGGGAAACAGGACTTGATAAAGCTCTACAAACAGGGGAAACAGGACTTGATAAAGCTCTACACAGAGGGGGAAACAGGACTTGATAAAGCTCTACACACAGGGGGAAACAGGACTTGATAAAGTTCTACACAGAGGGGGAAACAGGACTTGATAAAGCTCTACACAGAGGGGGAAACAGGACTTGATTAAGCTCTACACAGAGGGGGAAACATTACTTGATAAAGCTCTACACAGAATTACACACCACAGGGATTATGATTGTGAAACAGGGGTGGTACCTACGTAGACTTCACCACACATGGGTGGGGAGGGTAGGTAGTGAAACATGGGTGATACCTACCGTAGACTTCACCACACATGGGTGGGAGGGTAGGTAGTGAAACATGGGTGGTACCTAACGTAGACTTTACCACACATGGGGGAGGGTAGGTAGTGAAACATGGGTGGTACCTACCGTAGACTTCACCACACATGGGTGGGAGGGTAGGTAGCGAAACATGGGTGGTACCTACCGTAGACTTCACCACACATGGGTGGGAGGGTAGGTAGCGAAACATGGGTGGTACCTACCGTAGACTTCACCACACATGGGTGGGAGGGTAGGTAGTGAAACATGGGTGGTGGCTAATAAGAAGAGTCCAGCTCCCAGGGTTCACTATTGTAAGAATCACCACCATTCTCCCACACTCTCGCCCTTATTCACCCTCAGGGATCACCCCCACGACAATGTGTGGCCCCTAACTCGCTTAATTGCATATCTCACAAGCACATCTGGTAGAGATGCGAGAGACGGTAACCATCTCTCAGCTTTGTCTCAAAGAACAAAGAGCTAGTCTTTGGATAGTAAGGTTAGATGAAGCTAGTCTTTGATAGAATAGTAATGCTAGATTAAGCTAGTGTGTAAGCACTCTAGGGACTGACAGTGAGAAAGCTTGACCAGTGTTTACTTAAGCTTTGTAAACGAGAACGTCACTGAGAGAGACTCAACAGTAATTAACAGTATCTGTTATATCGGTCACTCCGGTCTCTTCTGATACTCCAGTCACCTGATACTCCAGTGTCTCCTGTGATTGCAATCCCTCCTGATACTCTGGTGTCTCTTACCACCACTTCCTGATACTCTGGCGTCTCTGACCACCACTTCCTGATACTCTGACGCCTCTCACCACCACTTCCTGATACCCTGGCGTCTCTCACCACCACTTCCTGATACCCTGGCGTCTCTCCCCACCACTTCCTGATACCCTGGCGTCTCTCACCACCACTTCCTGATACTCTGGCGTCTCTCACCACCACTTCCTGATACCCTGGCGTCTCTCACCATCACTTCCTGATACCCTGGCGTCTCTCACCACCACTTCCTGATACTCTTTCATCTCTCACCACCACTTCCTGATACTCTGGCGTCTCTCACCACCACTTCCTGATACCCTGGCGTCTCTCACCACCACTTCCTGATACTCTTTCGTCTCTCACCACCACTTCTTGATACTCTGGCGTCTCTTACCACCACTTCCTGATACCCTGGCGTCTCTCACCACCACTTCCTGATACCCTGGCGTCTCTCACCACCACTTCCTGATACTCTTTCGTCTCTCACCACCACTTCCTGATACTCTGGCGTCTCTTACCACCACTTCCTGATACCCTGGCGTCTCTCACCACCACTTCCTGATACTCTGGCGTCTCTCACCACCACTTCCTGATACTCTTTCGTCTCTCACCACCACTTCCTGATACTCTGGCGTCTCTTACAACCACTTCCTGATAACCTGGCGTCTCTCACCACCACTTCCTGATACTCTGGCGTCTCTCACCACCACTTCCTGATACTCTTTCGTCTCTCACCACCACTTCCTGATACTCTGGCGTCTCTTACTACCACTTCCTGATACTCTGGCGTCTCGTACCACCACTTCCTGATACTGTGGCGTCTCTCACCATCACTTCTTGATACCCTGGCGTCTCTCACCACCACTTCCTGATACTCTGGCGTCTCTTACTACCACTTCCTGATACTCTGGCGTCTCTTACCACCACTTCCTGATACTGTGGCGTCTCTCACCATCACTTCTTGATACCCTGTCCTCACCATCCTTGATCCTGGCGTCTCTCACCACCACTTCCTGATACTCTGGCGTCTCTCACTACCACTTCCTGATACTCTGGCGTCTCTTACCACCACTTCCTGATACTCTGTCGTCTCTCACCACCGCTTAATGATACTCTGGCGTCTCTCACCACCACTTCCTGATACTCTGGCGTCTCTTACCACCACTTCCTGATACCCTGGAGTCCCTTACCACCTCTTGCTGTTACTCTGGCGTCTCTCACCAACACCTCCTTCAACACACTCGCCATCACTCTACAACACTTACCCGTATGCCCCACGGTTCTTCAACACTCTCCATCACCCTCCTTCACTCTTTTTCACTCCCTCACGCTCTACAACACTCTCCATCTCTCTCCAACACTCTCCATGGCTCTCCAACACTCTTCATGGCTCTCTAACATTTCCCCGATATAGAAAAATGTTCAGCTGACAATTTGCGCTGGAGGGACCCCAAAACACGTCGAATTGCGTGTGATTTTAGAATCTGATAAGTTTTTGCATAGACGAAATATCTTTTCTCAAAATGTTTCAACCATTCTATATATATATATATATATATATATATATATATATATATATATATATATATATATATATATATATATATATATATATAATCGTGTTTTGTGTGTGTACTAACAAGACGAACATATGAATATATGTGCACACATGTTCACCTGCGTATCTCAACGCATCAATGTTCACATGTGCACACAGACGTATCTACGTGTACGTATGAACGGTGGCGTGCACCGAGTACGCCAAATACGTTAGACGTGCACCATACAACCATAACAACCCAGCAGTTCGCTTCTTATTGCTGTAATAGATATCAACCAATCAGGTGACTTTATACTTATACCAAGGTCTGGAGGTCAGTCTCTCACTAGCTCAAGGCTGAGTAACACATACTGAGTGCTGTCTCTGAGTAATTGAACTATAGCCAGTGAACGAACTCATTCTTGCCCTCTCTTATAACCTCTTTTCACACAAGAGATTCACGAGGTTAGATTTAAGATTCCTAACTTTATTTACAAGCTAAGAGCTGCTACCTACATCAGCTCATTTGTGAACAGGATGAAGTTGGAGCCATCTGTGGGCCAGAGAATGAAGTTGGAGCCATCTGTGGGCCAGAGGATGAAGTTGGAGCCATCTGTGGGTCAGAGGATGAAGTATGAGCCATCTGTGGGCCAGAGAATGAAGTTGGAGCCATCTGTGGGCCAGAAGATGAAGTTGGAGCCATCTCTGGGCCAGAGAATGAAGTTGGAGCCATCTGTGGGCCAGAGAATGAAGTTGGAGCCATCTGTGGGCCAGAGGATGAAGTTGGAGCCATCTGTGAGCCAGAGGAGGAAGTTGGAGCCATCTGTGGGCTAACGAATTCACTTGGTCAGCTGACTTTATTTCGTTGTCACTATTCTGTACGAACGTGTTCCAGACTCGAGTCATCCTACAAATGGCACTGAAGTTAGTTAGTTCAGAGGGATGGCTTGACTGATCGATGCTTTCTGGAGACACAACTTAACTGCTAAGCACCACACGGCCCTTTAACTGTGACTGTGTTCTGTGTAAGCGGTGTGTGTACTCACCTAGTTGTAGTTGCAGGGGTCGAGTCACAGCCCCTGGCCCTGCCTCTACACTGGCCGCTACTCGGTCACTCTACCCGCTCCATGGGCTTTATCATACCTCTCCTTAAAGCTATGCATGGATCCTGCCTCGTGTGTGTGTGTGAGCCAGTCTCCACCTCTCCAGCTCTGTACTCTGAGAGTACAGCTGTGTGTGTACGTACGTGTACGTGTGTACGTCATCCAGCCTGCACCTCTCCAGGTGTACACTATGAAAGAAGCGACGCAAAACGCCCTTAAAAAATACATTACACATAATATAAGTTGCGAAAACTCAAAACGAAAAAAAAAGAATTTCCCAGGTTTTTTCACCCTTGCTGGGGTTGTTAAACCTATCACAGTGGCGGTAAACCCTTCATGGGGATGTTAAACCCTTCATAGTGATATTAAACCATTTCATTGTGATGTTAAACCCTTCATAGTGATGTTAAACCCTTCATGGTTAAACCTATCAAGGTGGTGTTAAACCTATATTGGTGGTGTTAAGCCCATCATGGTGGTGTTAAACCCATTAAAGTAGTGTTAAACACATACAGGCAGCGTGAAATCAATTAAAAAAACGTCTAGTTTAACCAATGAACTTATCCATATCATTTTAAACCAATAATGGCAGTAGTAAATCCTTAAACCAGCTGCTGTTAAACCAATTTAGGTAGTGAAGAAAAACCTCCAGCTATTTTTAAACCCATAGAGGTAGTGTTATATTCAACCACGAATTATTAAACCCATCCAGTTCGTGTTAAACCCATTCTGAATATTGTAAACCAATTGCAAAGGTGTTAAACCAAATTCTGGCAGTTGTTAAACCCATAAAAGCGGCGCCGATTAACCTCCAGTGGAGGGAAGTAAACCAATTGCCATAAAGGATATAAAGCTTTGTGAGTCCTGCTGACACTTCTGACTGCCTGCTGACACTTCTGACTGCCTGCTGACACTTCTGACTCCCATGAACGTTGCTGACACCAAAACAGAATTATGCTGAGCTGAGAAAACAAAAGCGATATCATTTTTTGGGCTTTTGTGTGAGTGTGTGTGTGTGTGTGTGTGTGTGTGTGTGTGTGTGTGTAGTCTCTTATTTGTGGTTGCAAGGGTCGAGTCATTGTTCCTGGCCCCGTGCATGTGTGTGTGACGGTGGGCCAGTACTCTACACACTGGCCAGACGGTGGGCCAGTACTCTACACACTGGCCAGACGGTGGGCCAGTAATCTACACACTGGCCAGACGGTGGGCCAGTACTCTACACACTGGCCAGACGGTGGGCCAGTACTCTACACACTGGCCAGACGGTGGGCCAGTACTCTGGCCACAACATCAAAGCAGGTAAACACCTCTTTCAAACTTTTCTTTCAGAGGGTCTGATACTAGTCCACTTTCCACAAATTTTGCGAATTTCTTGAGAGTGCCTCTCAACTGAGTGCCTCTCAACTGAGTGCCTCTCAACTGAGTGCCTCTCAACTGAGTGCCTCTCAACTGAGTGCCTCTCAACTGAGTGCCTCTCAACTGAGCGCCTCTCAACTGAGTGCCTCTCAACTGAGTGCCTCTCAACTGAGTGCCTCTCAAGGACCTACTCGAACCACTGTCCCTGGATGACTGTCTTACTGAAGCACTGTCCCTGGATGACTGTCTTACTGAACCACTGTCCCTGGATGACTGTCTTACTGAACCACTGTCCCTGGATGACTGTCTTACTGAACCACTGTCCCTGGATGACTGTCTTACTGAACCACTGTCCCTGGATGACTGTCTTACTAAACCACTGTCCCTGGATGACTGTCTTACTGAAGCACTGTCCCTGGATGACTGTCTTACTGAACCACTGTCCCTGGATGACTGTCTTACTGAACCACTGTCCTGGATGGCTGTCTTACTGAACCACTGTCCTGGATGACTGTCTTACTGAACCACTGTCCTGGATGACTGTCTTACTGAACCACTGTCCCTGGATGACTGTCTTACTGAACCACTGTCCCTGGATGACTGTCTTACTGAACCACTGTCCTGGATGACTGTCTTACTAAACCACTGTCCCTGGATGACTGTCTTACTGAACCACTGTCCCTGGATGACTCTCTTACTGAACCACTGTCCCTGGATGACTGTCTTACTGAACCACTGTCCCTGGATGACTGTCTTACTAAACCACTGTCCCTGGATGACTGTCTTACTGAACCACTGTCCCTGGATGACTGTCTTACTGAACCACTGTCCCTGGATGGACTGTCTTACTGAACCACTGTCCCTGGATGACTGTCTTACTGAACCACTGTCCCTGGATGACTGTCTTACTGAACCACTGTCCCTGGATGACTGTCTTACTGAACCACTGTCCCTGGATGACTGTCTTACTGAACCACTGTCCCTGGATGACTGTCTTACTGAACCACTGTCCCTGGATGACTGTCTTACAACCACTGTCCCTGGATGACTGTCTTACTGAACCACTGTCCCTGGATGACTGTCTTACTGAACCACTGTCCCTGGATGACTGTCTTACTGAACCACTGTCCCTGGATGACTGTCTTACTGAACCACTGTCCCTGGATGACTGTCTTACTAAACCACTGTCCCTGGATGACTGTCTTACTGAACCACTGTCCCTGGATGACTGTCTTACTGAACCACTGTCCCTGGATGACTGTCTTACTGAACCACTGTCCCTGGATGACTGTCTTACTGAACCACTGTCCCTGGATGACTGTCTTACTAAACCACTGTCCCTGGATGACTGTCTTACTGAACCACTGTCCCTGGATGACTGTCTTACTGAACCACTGTCCCTGGATGACTGTCTTACTGAACCACTGTCCCTGGATGACTGTCTTACTGAACCACTGTCCCTGGATGACTGTCTTACTGAACCACTGTCCCTGGATGACTGTCTTACTGAACCACTGTCCCTGGATGACTGTCTTACTGAACCACTGTCCCTGGATGACTGTTTACTAAACCACTGTCCCTGGATGACTGTCTTACTGAACCACTGTCCCTGGATGACTGTCTTACTGAACCACTGTCCCTGGATGACTGTCTTACTGAACCACTGTCCCTGGATGACTGTCTTACTGAACCACTGTCCCTGGATGACTGTCTTACTGAACCACTGTCCCTGGATGACTGTCTTACTGAACCACTGTCCCTGGATGACTGTCTTACTGAACCACTGTCCCTGGATGACTGTCTTACTGAAACCACTGTCCCTGGATGACTGTCTTACTGAACCACTGTCCCTGGATGACTGTCTTACTGAACCACTGTCCCTGGATGACTGTCTTACTGAACCACTGTCCCTGGATGACTGTCTTACTTGAACCACTGTCCCTGGATGACTGGTCTTACTAAACCACTGTCCTGGATGACTGTCTTACTGAAACCACTGTCCCTGGATGACTGTCTTACTACGAACCACTGTCCCTGGATGACTGTCTTACTAAACCACTGTCTCTGGATGACTGTCTTACTGAACCACTGTCCCTGATGACTGTCTTACTAACCACTGTCCTGGATGACTGTCTTAACTGAACTTTAGAACCACTGTCCCTGGATGACTGTCTTACTAAACCACTGTCCCTGGATGACTGTCT
Source organism: Cherax destructor (assembly GCA_009830355.1). Taxonomy (NCBI): domain Eukaryota; kingdom Metazoa; phylum Arthropoda; class Malacostraca; order Decapoda; family Parastacidae; genus Cherax; species Cherax destructor. The sequence continues at coordinate 148,717 of WNWK01002689.1, forward strand.
TACTGAACCACTGTCCCTGGATGACTGTCTTACTGAACCACTGTCCCTGGATGACTGTCTTACTGAACCACTGTCCCTGGATGACTGTCTTACTGAACCACTGTCCCTGGATGACTGTCTTACTGAACCACTGTCCCTAGATGACTGTCTTACTAAACCACTGTCTCTGGATGACTGTCTTACTGAACCACTGTCCCTGGATGACTGTCTTACTGAACCACTGTCCCTGGATGACTGTCTTACTAAACCACTGTCTCTGGAGGGTGAATATAAGCAGGTGAATACAACAAACTAAATACAAGTATGGTAATGCAACTATGTCAATACAACTAGATGAATACACAACTAACTTTGAACAATATAGTTAGAAGAACTAGGTTAAGAGAGCTAGGTTAAGAGAGCTAGGTTAAGAGAGCTAGGTTAAGAGAGCTAGGTTAAGAGAGCTAGGTTAAGAGAGCTAGGTTAAGAGAGCTAGTTTAAGAGAACTAGGTTAAGAGAGCTAGGTTAAGAGAGCTAGGTTAAGAGAGCTAGGTTAAGAGAGCTAGGTTAAGAGACCTAGGAGTAAGAGACCTAGGGTAAGAGACCTAGGCTAAGAGAGCTAGGTTAAGAGACCTAGGTTAAGAGACCTAGGTTAAGAAAGCTAGGTTAATACAACTAAGTAACAACAACTAGGTTAATACAACTAGTTTACTACCTTCTTATGCAACTGGTGAGGCATGCTGCAAACAAGAAATATTTTGAGCAGTGCTAAAAACGTGTTGTGACCCAGCTGGTCAGTGTAGAGAGAGAGAGAGAGAGAGAGAGAGAGAGAGAGAGAGAGAGAGAGAGAGAGAGAGAGAGAGAGATCCTGAAATCTGAGAACCTTCGAAAACTTCACGACAACCAATTGAGAACCAGCATCGGAAGGGCAACCAAAAGTCTGTGTTTTATAGCAGAGGGTGTGTAGGAAAAACACACCGGGGTGTGTGTGTGTTTAATACTGGTAGCTCTGTGTCTGGAGCGTATTTCTGCGCCCATGTGTGTGTGTGTGTGTGATCTTCATCATGGGTATCCCTCCTCTCTCAGGTATACCCCTTCCCGATGGTGGAATATCAGGAGAGACAATTATCTCATGTCGGATAATTCCAGCCAATTAGAAATGGTTGGATTAACCTGCGTGTCCTGATTGGGGGTCGTGTCCCTCTCCTGATTTTCCCCTCGTCCCGACTGTCTGCTCAGATCCCCTCTCATGACCTGATTATCAGGTCCTGATTGGCGATCAGATCTCCCCTCTCCTATGAAGTGTTTAATCTCGTCCCAATTTGCATTCTGATCTCCTGCCTTCGACCTGATTTCCTTCTAGTGGACACTCAGGTCTTCACTTACAAGGTATCTTATTCTGATGGATATTCTGATTATCTCTGGAGTCGTATCAATGAGGAACTCGCATGTTCTGATGGGCACTGCATTCGCTGGCCCATACGGTTTTGATGGCCACTCAGATCTGTTTCAGGAGAGGATGCATTTTTTGTCCATATATTCTTAGTCTGATTTCCTGATCTGATTTCCTTGGGCTGGTTTTCCTTTATCTGATTTTCGGTGTTCGATTTTCATCTTATAATTTCTTACAACGCATTGTTATGATCTGATCGTCTTGGTCTGATTTCCGAGATCTGATTGAAATCTTCTGATTTTCGTGGTGGCAGTGTTCTGGTCTGATTGTCTTAGGTTGATTTTATTTTTCTGATTTCCTACTCAGGGGGATATTTTCTGGCCCTCGATAATTCTGATTTTCAGGCGGCTCAATCATGTAATCCTGATTGGTACACTGATCTCCGGCCACAGAGATTGATCTCATTGTCAGGAAGGATGTGGAAGGCAAGAGGAGATGGGAAATAATAGAAGAGAGTGTGAGTGAGAGAGAGAGAGAGTGAGAGAGAGAGAGAGAGAGACGTCACACACACACAGCTGGGATAGGCGTTAAGACATCTACTTAAGAACTAAGACTTTTAACCTGCCTCAGCTGGTTTAAAAGCCTTACTACCATTATTTTTTTAATAGTCTTCATATATATGAAACATGTAAATAGGGAGCAGAATGAAGTTGTAGCCAGCTGTAGTCCATCTGTAACCAGATGTGGACTAGTTGTAGCCAGGAATGGGACAACTGCAGCTAGCTGTGGGTCACTTAAAGTCAGCTGTGGGCAAGTTGGAGCAGCTGTAGGCCACTTGGAGCCAGCTGTAGGCCAGCTGGAGCCAGCTGTGGGCTAGGGACTGATTAAATTTACATCATTTGTGTGTTGCGTGAACGTGTTCCAGACTCGAGTCATTCTAAGAACGAATGACCTCAGATAAAGTGATGCACTGGAGAAGAGAGAAACCAGAATGTGACTCCTGTTTAGTGGTCCTCTCTGTCTCTCTCTTTCTCTCTCTCTCTCTCTCTCTCTCTCTCTCTCTCTAAGAACAAGAATACATCTTTCTTGTGCATGTTTTTCCCAGGTGCGAGAGTATGGTGTAGGCTGGAGGAGAGTAATGACCCCGAGGCTGATGGAGGCTGATGGAAGGTGCTGAAAGAGATGAGGGGGAGTCTCAGAGATGCTGTCCACCACACACTGTCACTGTCAAGACAGAAATATATGGAAGGGTGGCAGGGGAGAGTGTACAGGGGAGGGTGGCGGGGAGAGTGTACAGGGAGGGTGGCAGGGGAGTGTACAGGGAAGGGTGGCAGGGGGGAGTGTACATGGGAGGGTGGCATTGGAGAGTGTACAGGGGAGGGTGGCAGGGGAGAGTGTACAGGGAGGGTGGCAGGGGAGTGTACAGGGAAGGGTGGCAGGGAGAGTGTACAGGGAGGGTGGCAGGGGAGATGTACAGGGAAGGGTGGCAGGGGAGAGTGTACATGGGAGGGTGGCATTGGAGAGTGTACAGGGGAGGGTGGAAGGGGAGTGTACAGGGGAGGGTGGCAGGGGAGTGTACAGGGGAGGGTGGCAGAGGTAAGAGGTGTTAAGTGTGTGTGTAGGAGAGTGTTCCCGTGTTGACCAAACATTCGTGCAGACAGCAGAGTGGACGTCAGGGGTCCTAGAGGACACCCTAGTGCCTGGAGGACGCCTTGGAGGACGCCCCGTCTTCATTGTTCACCAACGTGTTCACTGTTCACCAGTATTCACCAGCGTGTGTTCAATACTGCTGAACAACTTTGGAGGTGTTCAGTGTTCATCCGACAAAGTGTTCAATTGTATAATATTATATTTATATATAAATTATATATATATATATATATATATATATATATATATATATATATATATATATATATATATATATATATGGGCAGGTTACGACTTATATTTTTAATGGAATTGCCAGAATATTTAATTTTTTTAATTTTGCTAATGAAAGCGACTCCAAATTTTGAGAACAATGGGAGAGATCGATTAAGTCTCCAGTTGAGAGGTGAGGAACGTGGGCAGAGATGAGGAAGGTGAGAATGGTGAGTGTTTATCATCTGAAGCGTTAACTCTGTGGTCGATGGTGGTGCTGCAGTGATGGTGCTCCACTGGAGGTGCTACAGTGATGGTGCTGCAGTGGTGGTGCTCCACTGGTGATGCTACAGTGGTGGTGCTGCAGTGATGGTGCTGCAGTGGTGGTGCTCCACTGGTGATGCTACAGTGGTGGTGCTGCAGTGATGGTGCTGCAGTGGTGGTGCTCCACTGGTGGTGCTGGCATGTCGTGTATTCCTTGCTGTTGTTTTTGCTTTTGAAAGCGGCGCCTCCGTGTCGACGTCATGTCGACTGTGCTCGACCTTGTGTCTACAAGGTCGAGATAATGTATGGGCACCTGGCGACAAGTGATCATTGTTTGCCCTACCCAGGGGCACCAGGCTAGTAGGCACCAGGCTAGTAGGCACCAGGCTAGTAGGCACCAGGCTAGTAGGTACCAGGTTAGTAGGCACCAGGCTAGTAGGTACCAGGCTAGTAGGCACCAGGCTAGTAGGCACCAGGCTAGTAGGTACCAGGCTACTAGATACCAGGCTAGTAGGCACCAAGCTAGTAGGTACCAATCCAGTAGGCACCAGACCAGTAGGTACCAGGCCAGTAGGTACCAGGCCAGTAGACGTTCTGCAGTGTTCAGCCTTTCGGCGGGAACCGTTACCCCTGATGACCAGGACGCAACATGACGCTGATAACCACAAGCTGACGGGCGTGATCAGGAACACAGGGTGGCTGACAGGGCATGATATTGCCCCCAACACAAATGATAACACCCGTTCGTAGGGAGAAGGTGGGCATGATAATGCTAACGGTTAATCAGCGAAGCATGATATTAACAGGATAGACTCGACAGGGCATGAAACCAGTAACTGACGCCCCGTCATACGCTTAATTCTCCAGGTATATTGAAATAACGTTAACTGACAGAGGTTCAGCTTCGGGTATCGACAGGTGGACGGCAGCTTAAGAGTTCTATGGTAATGGGTGAAGAGGACAGGCATTAGTATGTATCCAGGAGGGATATTTGTATTAATAGGCTCAGATGGACGTGATCTACGTTTTTGTATCATGTCACGAGTCTCTATCTCCGTCCAGATTCATGTAACGAGTCTCTATCTCAGTCTAGATTCATGTCACGAGTCTCTATGCTAGTCCAAATTCATGTCACGAGTCTCTATTTCAGTCTAGATTCATGTCACGAGTCTCTATGCTAGTCCAAATTCATGTCACGAGTCTCTATGTCAGTCCAGATTCAAGATGCTGCAGCGTTATTTGATGGTTCTTCTATTCTCTATCATCAGCTCACCTCAACTATCACCAGCTCACCTCAACTATCACCAGCTCACCTCAACTATCACCAGCTCACCTCTTCCATCACCACCTCACCTCTCCCATCACCACCTCACCTCTCCCATCACCACCTCACCTCTCCCATCACCACCTCACCTCTCCCATCACCACCTCACCTCTCCCATCACCACCTCACCTCTCCCATCACTACCTCACCTCAAATCACGAAACGGGAGAAATTTAAACCCATGGCAAATCAATCCTAAAACTCGCTGACCTGTGAGTCTCACCCCTCACCCGCCACGGGTTCAACCCCCACCCGTACCCTGATTTGTTTACAGTCGTGTTGATGAGGATTTTGTGAGTGAACCTGACCTCTGTCTGCGGTGGTAATACCCTCTTACCTCAATGCTTGTAATCATTAGGCCTCTTATAATTGTATGGTCCATTAATGGGCTTGTTATATTGAGGGAATTTGGTCTTTAAAAGGCATCTAAAGGGCTCTCTTTTTAAGGCGTGGAGGTGTATAAGAGCTTTTGTGATGTTGAGACTCTTGTCTCTTGGACGGACTTGATTTTTTTTTTTGGGGGGGAGGGTCAGTATGAAAAGTCTTGAGCTGTTACTCTTAGTGGTGTGGTTCACCATCTCCCCACTTCGTCAGCGCCTGGTTCACCATCTCCAAACTTCGTCAGCGCCTGGTTCACCATCTCCCCACTTCATCAGCGCCTGGTTCACCATCTCCCCACTTCATCAGCGCCTGGTTCACTATCTCCCCACTTCATCAGCGCCTGGTTCACTATCTCCCCACTTCATCAGCGCCTGGTTCACCATCTCCCCACTTCATCAGCGCCTGGTTCACTATCTCCCCACTTCATCAGCGCCTGGTTCACCATCTCCCCACTTCATCAGCGCCTGGTTCACCATCTCCCCACTTCATCAGCGCCTGGTTCACCATCTCCCCACTTCATCAGCGCCTGGTTCACCATCTCCCCACAAAGATGGAGTCTCACAGTAGTACACACAGCAAACTTTGCCTTGGACAGTATTTCTCCATGTCTAAGAATTGATGGCGGATGCTTGAACGAGGCTCAGGAAATACTGACCAAGTTTGGCCGAGTGCATTGAGGGTTTCCGTAGGTCCTGGGGAAGTTTGACAGCCCAGAGGATGATCCCGAGGGTGAAAAATGTCCTCTGGAGGAGGAATGTTGCGAGGCAACGAGAACTGTGTACTTGTGCTCTGTAGATATAAAGTTCGACTCCCTTTACAAATGGGACTTTGAAAGGGGTGTTTAAGGGGTTTTCCCAAGTTTTCTGGGGACTGGGGAGTGAGGGAAAGAGGGAGGGGAGCAATATCACCCCTCTATCTTCCAAAAAAGCATAAAAAACGAGATCCAAACGCGTGTTGTACAGGAGAAAAAAATTATGTAATCTTGGGAAGTTAATTGTACTCTGAGAGTCGCAATTATCCAGATTAATTACTTGGTTCCCTGACGACGGGACACACACACACAAGACGCACACACGCACATGCTCGATGTGTACACAAAAAAAAACACAAACACGAGAGAGTTTTTAGTGAGACTGTGACGTGTTTCAGCTTGAGAGAGAGAGACAGAAACAGTGAGAAACAAAGAGAGAGAGAGGGAGGGAGAGAGAGAGAGAGAGAGGAGGGAGAGAGAGAGAGAGAGCTGACACAGGAAAAGAAGAAGGTAAGCAGGAACCAAACCCTAGAGGGAAAATTAGACTTTCTAACTCAGCAGGTACAATCTATCAACTAAGTACAAGAAAGAGCTAATACCAAACACCTAAGAGTAATATTCCCCACACACACCAACCCTTCATAAATACTAATATTACCCCTCCAACAACACCTATAATAAAACATACACAAAACGTCTATTAACCCTGGTAAATACTCATATAATTCATTAATGAAGTTTATGCAAGAAATACTTTCAAGTATATATATAAAAAAACAGAAAAATATTAATTACCTTCAAGTATAATACCTGTATTAAACTGAGGTAAAAATATCGTACAGTACTTAAAATTTTTTTCCATAAGGGCTCCAGTAAATTTTTAATAAAGTGTGGCAACATATATGCAACAAAGATTTTTACATTATGTGATTTAAAATGTGCCATAAACTGTATATATATATAATATATATATATATATATATATATATATATATATATATATATATATATATATATATATATATAACACGAGGTGAGAGATACATGTCTAGTACATATTGTTACATCTTTGTCACTGATTATAATGCGAAAATCTCATCCAGCTCTTCCGAGCTGGTCGCGTGCCAGAATACAGCATGCATTACCCCTCTGAACAGCAGCGCTGAGTCGCTGGAACAGAAAACTAGCTGCCCTGGGATCCCTAGTTACCCTGTTGAGTCTTTTGCCCAGCTCCTTGAGGAACTTAGATGCACTCTTTCCCCATGAGCCAAGGGTCTCTGAGCCTATGGGAACAAACATATAATGATGGGCAAGTTCTCCATATTTTCTCGACTTCTGGGACTCCCTGAAGGTGGCAGCAGCCCCTCCTTCCTCCCTGGTGTACTGGAGATAGGTATCAGCCAAGGTAGATGCACATGTGTAGTCCCACCACCTGCTTGCCGTCTGTCCAGGCTTGAAGGGTGATACCATCTGGACGCTTTTGGTTGCCATCAGATCTGCATAGTTGGGTGGTTCCCTTACTGCTGGGCATCCGGCTGTTGTGAGGCTCCTCTTGATAATGTTATTAACCTCTTCATGTCTTGCAATCTTTCCCTCGGATTTACGAACACAAGACCATGGTACCCGAATCGGTCTGCTGCTTCACTGCCACAAATACACCTGTGTTCGGCGAGAATAGGGGCGGCAAGTCGAAGGGCAACACCAATGCGGATGGTCTGTGGGTCGAGGCGTGTGCCAAGGCTGGAGTTGGGAACAGCCAAAAGAAAGTCCCCTGCATGAAGAGCTCTCACTGCAAGTAGGCGGGCTCTATCCTTCCCTGACACACTCTGAAGCATTGCTGAGGCTATATTCTCTACTATTGGGCCATCCCAGTGCGACTGTTTGTAGTTGTTGGGGGAGCAGGCCTGGTTTCAGAGCCTGTTAGGTTATCCCAGATCCTGGCTCCATCAACGAACTTTTGGTCATGGATTCCAATCGTGTCCCTAAGATGTTCAGGGAGAATTGCTGCTACAAGCATATAATATATATATATATATATATATATATATATATATATATATATACAGTTTATAATAATATTATTATTATTATTTTTATTATAAATATCATTATCATTATTTTATAATTATTATTATTATTATTATTGTTGATAAAGAACGTGTGTGTGAGAACCTAAATTGAGACGCAGAACCCTGTCTGAACCCTGGCCTGTCAGACTCTGTGAAAAGCTGGCTAATATTTCAATAGTCAGGTGGTGTTGCATGTTGTGAGAAAGAGAGAGAAAGAGAGAGAGAGAGAGAGAGAGAGAGAGAGAGAGAGAGAGATAGAGAGAGAGGTAAACTAAAGGAACTACTGAGTGAGTCAACTGAGCACATGAGCAAGTCTTACAAAGAGCCACCATGGGTTGAGACCCACCATGGGTTGTGAGACCCACCATGGGTTGTGAGACCCGCCATGGGTTGAGACCCACCATAGGTTGTGAGACCCACCATGGGTTGTGAGACCCACCATGGGTTGTGAGACCTACCATGGGTTGTGAGACCCACCATGGGTTGTGAGACCCACCATGGGTTGTGTGACCCACCATGGGTTGTGTGACCCACCATGGGTTGTGTGACCCACCATGGGTTGTGAAACCCACCATGGTTTGTGTGACCCACCATGGGTTGTGTTACCCACCATGGGTTGTGAGACCCACCATGGGTTGTGAGACCCACCATGGGTTGTGTGACCCACCATGGGTTGTGTGACCTACCATGGGTTGTGAGACCCACCATGGGTTGTGTGACCCACCATGGGTTGTGAGACCCACCATGGGTTGTGTGACCCACTATGGGTTGTGAGACCCACCATGGGTTGTGTGACCCACTATGGGTTGTGTGACCCACCATGGGTTGTGAGACCCACCATGGGTTGTGAGACCCACCATGGGTTGTGAGACCCACCATGGGTTGTGAGACCCACCATGGGTTGTGTGACCCACCATGGGTTGTGTGACCCACCATGGGTTGTGAGACCCACCATGGGTTGTGAGACCCACCATGGGTTGTGAGACCCACCATAGGTTGTGACCCACCATGGGTTGTGAGACCTACCATGGGTTGTGTGACCCACTATGGGTTGTGAGACCCACCATGGGTTGTGAACTACCATGGGTTGTGTGACCCACCATGGGTTGTGAGACCCACCATGGGTTGTGAGACCCACCATGGGTTGTGAGACCCACCATGGGTTGTGTGACCCACCATGGGTTGTGTGACCCACCATGGGTTGTGAGACCCACCATGGGTTGTGAGACCCACCTGGTTGAGACCCACCATGGGTTGTGTGACCCACCATGGGTGTGAGACCCACCATGGGTTGTGTGACCCACTATGGGTTGTGAGACCCACCATGGGTTGTGAGACCCACCATGGGTTGTGTGACCCACCATGGGTTGTGAGACCCACCATGGGTTGTGTGACCCACCATGGGTTGTGAGACCCACCATGGGTTGTGAGACCCACCATGGGTTGTGTGACCCACCATGGGTTGTGAGACCCACCATGTGTTGTGAGACCCACCATGGGTTGTGAGACCCACCATGGGTTGTGAGACCCACCATGGTTTGAGACCCACCATGGGTTGTGAGACCCACCATGGGTGTGTGACCCACCATGGGTTGTGTGACCCACCATGGGTTGTGTGACCCACCATGGGTTGTGAAACCCACCATGGTTTGTGTGACCCACCATGGGTTGTGACCCACCATGGGTTGTGAAACCCACCATGGTTTGTGAGACCCACCATGGGTTGTGAGACCCACCATGGGTTGTGTGACCCACCATGGGTTGTGTGACCCACCATGGGTTGTGAGACCCACCATGGGTTGTGTGACCCACCATGGGTTGTGAGACCCACCATGGGTTGTGTGACCCACTATGGGTTGTGAGACCCACCATGGGTTGTGTGACCCACTATGGTTGGTGACCCACCATGGGTTGTGAGACCCACCATGGGTTGTGAGACCCACCATGGGTTTGAGACCCACCATGGGTTGTGAGACCCACCATGGGTTGTGAGACCCACCATGGGTGTGGACCCACCATAGGTTAGTGACCCACCATGGGTTGTGAGACCCACCATGGGTTGTGAGACCCACCATGGGTTGTGAGACCCACCATAGGTTGTGACCCACCATGGGTTGTGAGACCTACCATGGGTTGTGTGACCCACTATGGGTTGTGAGACCCACCATGGGTTGTGAGACCCACCATGGGTTGTGTGACCCACCATGGGTTGTGAGACCCACCATGGGTTGTGAGACCCACCATGGGTTGGAGACCCACCATGGGTTGTGTGACCCACCATGGGTTGTGAGACCCACCATGGGTTGTGAGACCCACCATGGGTTGTGAGACCCACCATGGTGAGACCCACCATGGGTTGTGTGACCCACCATGGGTTGTGAGACCCACCATGGGTTGTGACCCACTATGGGTTGTGAGACCCACCATGGGTTGTGAGACCCACCATGGGTTGTGTGACCCACCATGGGTTGTGAGACCCACCATGGGTTGTGTGACCCACCATGGGTTGTGAGACCCACCATGTGTTGTGAGACCCACCATGGGTTGTGAGACCCACCATGGGTTGTGAGACCCACCATGGGTTCAGAAGCACCCACCATGGGTTCAGAAGCACCCACCATGGGTTCAGAAGCACCCACCATGGGTTCAGAAGCACCCACCATGGGTTCAGAAGCACCCACCATGGGTTCAGAAGCACCCACCATGGGTTCAGAAGCACCCACCATGGGTTCAGAAGCACCCACCATGGGTTCAGAAGCACCCACCATGGGTTCAGAAGCACCCACCATGGGTTCAGAAGCACCCACCATGGGTTCGGAAGCACCCACCATGGGTTCAGAAGCACCCACCATGAGAGAGGGGTAGCCCATGACCAGCTGCCCAGTAACACCAGCTTAATAAATCGAAATATAAGCTTAAATTTCCCCCTTAAAACATGCACTAAACCCTGATGGGTCCATTTAGGTCCTGGGTTTAGCGATGATTTGAAACGCCAACCAAAGAAAAAAAAGTTTTCTTATAAAAGGGATTTTTCAATTCCCTCTGGTTGATTTCAAGATTGATCTTGAAGACAGTCAGGTGGACTGCGCGTGGCCACAGCCTGGTTGATCAAGCCTGGGTTCTCCAGACGTCCTGGTCTGAGACCGGGCAGCAGGGGCGATGACCCCCGAAAACAAGAAGCGAGAAGCTTAAACAATTTACGCATATTCAATAGATATCCCTCCTTTAATAACATATATATATATGTCGTGCCGATTAGGTAAAACTTGATTTTGGCTTAAATAGCAACGCTCACCTTGCCATATAAGACAAGCAAAAATTTGTGTATGCAATAATTTCGCCAAAATCATTCTGAACATAACGAAAAAAATATATTTTATTGTATTTGTTTATTATTAAATAATTGTTAACGTATCTAAAATATATTTAGTTGGGTTAGGCTAAATTAAATTGCGCTTGTTATAATAAGGTTAGGTAGGTTTTCAAAGTTTCTCTTGGTACAAAATTATAAATTCTTACATTAACATAAATGAAAAAATATATCTTTAAACGTATAAGAGAATTTTTAGAAAGGACTTAATTTTAGATGAGTTCTGCTAATTGACCAGTTTTACCTAATCGCACGACATATATATATATATATATATATATATATATATATATATATATATATATATATATATATATATACATGATATTATATATATATATATATATATATATATATATATATATATATATATATATATATATATATATATATCATTAACAGAACTGCGGCTTGAACAGGACAAAGTAAGCAAAGTACTTTGTCCTATTCTCACAAGACATTGTGACGCAGGATCGAATCCTGGCTAGCCGCAGTTCTGTTAATGATAAATATGTGTACATATATACAACTAGCAAGAGGCGGGGGCCAGGAGCTGGGACTCAACCTCCCCCTCCCCCAGCAATTACAACTTTGCGAGTGAAAACTTAGCGCGAGTACAAGTAGGTGAATGCAACTTGACGAGTGCAAGCCGAGGTACCTAATTACCCACGAATTTGACTAAGTGCCCGAATTTGCATCATAACTTTCAAGTTGGTCAACTTTATCTCATCTCCTGAAAACTTGAAGTAGCATTAAGAAAATGTGGATAATATTTATGTGAGTGCCACATGTGAGTGCCGCATGTGAGTGCCACATGCGTAAGCCTCTGATAGATGTGTTATGCGTATACTATGGCCGGGTATTTTATATGGCTGTCTTCACGCTGACAGTCCACGATGACCTTGACCATATATTGCTACATACAAATAATACTTATATCGATTGGCTCTAGGCCTTTCGTATTGCAATCAACACATCATCAGGAACTTGCAATGTTGCAACACGAAAGGCTTAGAGCTCTCATTCAACTCCCTCCCACCTGGTTGCTTTACACTGATATGTGATTACTTTATCTGCCAATGGGAAACTTTATTTACAAAAAAATAGCCGAGCTTGGAGAGAAAATGAGAAAACTTCAACGTCAGGAGAATATTTTAAATCAATCGCATCGCAAATTCCTGAGGGATTTTGGGGAGACATAATTCAGAGTGGGCGACGAGTGAGAAGTCAGTGTTGGCAGTGTTGCAGTCACCAGCAGACCCCTCTTGCTCGCCTCTCTTATCAAAACTAATTCAGTATTTACAAGGATGAGCAGGTTCCTGCCAGGCTGCACCCACGGGACCTATATAATCAAACTTACATCTATTTATGACAGTTTTTTAAGCTTGAGCGCCCTTCCCTTGCTCGTGTTTTTAACACGCCTCCCCTCGTCTGTAGCCTAAGAGTTAACGCTAAAGTTGCAGATTCATGGAGAATAAATCATGCTTATCATCTCCTCTGATAACACAAAGGATTTTATGCAGCAGATATATACGAAAGATGTGTTTTACGTACTGGGTGTCCTCTCACCCCCCTGCCCCTACTTCCCCTGCACGCTACGCCATCTAGCAGGCACTGGGTGGCACTGTGAAGCAGGGTGCCAGTGTAGAGCCCCAGTGTGGTTCTGGTGTCTGGGAAGGGCGGGTGTGTGGCTCCTCCTGCAGTAAGAGACCCCCTCTGAGAGACTTTTAAGTTCACGAGGACCAGCGGACGGTGCCACTCTGGTTCCACTGAGGGGAAATGAGCAGTGCAGAGTAGAAACCAGTGATGGCAAGGTTAAATTGTTCTTGATTTATGAAGAAAAGCCTTAATTAATACAAGGAAGAGAGAGGTATAAGCTGGAGACACCGTACAAGCTGTTCTAACTACCCAAGACCGTCTACCATACACTAGTAAGTACACGCAGGCCTCACCTACTCAATATTGTACTATACACGTACACAATGCTGTACTATACACGTACACAACACTGTACAATACACGTACACAATACTGTACTATACACGTACACAACACTACTATAAACGTAAACAACACTACTATACACGTACACAATACTGTACTATACACGTACACAACACTACTATACACGTACACAACACTACTATACACGTACACAACACTGTACCATACACGAACACAACACTGTACTATACACGTACACAACACTGTACTATACACGTACACAACACTGTACAATACACGTACACAACACTGTACAATACACGTACGCAACACTGTACAATACACGTACACAATACTGTACAATACACGTACACAACATTGTACAATACACGTACACAACACTGTACAATACACGTACACAATACTGTACAATACACGTACACAACATTGTACAATACACGTACACAACACTGTACCATACACGAACACAAAACTGTACTATACACGTACACAACACTGTACCATACACGAACACAACACTGTACTATACACGTACACAACACTGTACTATACACGTACACAACACTGTACAATACACGTACACAACACTGTACAATACACGTACGCAACACTGTACAATACACGTACACAATACTGTACAATACACGTACACAACATTGTACAATACACGTACACAACACTGTACAATACACGTACACAATACTGTACAATACACGTACACAACATTGTACAATACACGTACACAACACTGTACCATACACGAACACAAAACTGTACTATACACGTACACAACACTGTACTATACACGTACACAACACTGTACAATACACGTACACAACACTGTACAATACACGTACACAACACTGTACAATACACGTACACAACACTGTACAATACACGTTGTGTACAGAAAGCTTAGAAAAAACCCGACAAGTTGATCAATGAGAATCCTCTGCCGCATAAAGATAGCCAGATATTACACAAGTGCCTTGTTTATCCGCTATACACATTACACTCCCCAAGGACGATATCTCTTGGCCCTTTTAGTATTTCTAGAGATGAACTCTAGAACCTAGTGACTCTAGATATACAAATATCGAAAATATTAAGAGAAACATCACAAAGCTTAGTTTATTATTATTATTATTATTATTATTATTATTATTATTATTATTGTTATTATTATTATTATTTTTTTTTGGGCAGGGTGACCCCAAAAAAGGAAACACATTCATTATTATTCGTTCAGTGGCAACAGATGATAGTGATAGTGGCAGATGATAGTGATGGTAGCAACAGATGATAGTGATGGTGGTAGTGGATGATAGTTATGGTGGTAGCAGATGATAGTGATGGTGGGAGATGATAGTGATGGTAGCAGATTATAGTGATGGTAGCAACAGATGATAGTGATGATGGTAGTGGATGATAGTTACGGTGGTAGCAGATGATAGTGATGGTGGGAGATGATAGTGATGGTGGGAGATGATAGTGATAGTGGTAGTGGATGATAGTTATGGTGGTAGCAGTATGATGAATGAGTGAAGTGGTATGGCAGATGATAGTGTGGTAGCAAGTATGATGGCAGATGATAGATGGTAGCAACAGATGATAGTGATGATGGTAGTGGATGATAGTTACGGTGGTAGCAGATGATAGTGATGGTGGCAGATGATAGTGATGGTAGCAACAGATGATAGTGATGGTAGCAGCAGATGATAGTGATGATGGTAGTGGATGATAGTTACGGTGGAAGCAGATGATAGTGATGGTGGCAGATGATAGTGATGGTAGCAACATATGATAGTGATGATGGTAGTGGATGATAGTTACGGTGGTAGCAGATGATAGTGATGGTAGCAACAGATGATAGTGATGGTGGCAGATGATAGTGATGGTAGCAACAGATGATAGTGATGATGGTAGTGGATGATAGTTACGGTGGTAGCAGATGATAGTGATGGTGGCAGATGATAGTGATGGTAGCAACAGATGCTAGTGATAGTGGTAGTGGATGATAGTTACGGTGGGAGCAGATGATAGTGATGGTGGCAGATGATAGTGATGGTAGCAGATGATAGTGATGGTAGCAGCAGATGATAGTGATAGTGGTAGTGGATGATAGTTTCGGTGGTAGCAGATGATAGTGATGGTGGCAGATGATAGTGATGGTAGCAGATGATAGTGATGGTAGCAGCAGATGATAGTGATAGTGGTAGTGGATGATAGTTACTGTGGTAGCAGATGATAGTGATGGTGGCAGATGATAGTGATGGTAGCAGATGATAGTGATGGTAGCAACAGATGATAGTGATAGTGGGAGATGATAGTGATGATGGAAGTGGATGATAGTTATGGTGGGAGATGATAGTGATGATGGAAGTGGATGATAGTTATGGTGGCAGATGATAGTGATGATGGTAGAGGATGATAGTGATGGTGGTAGCAGATGACAGTGGTGGTGGTAGCAGATGATAGTGATGGTGGTATCAGATGATAGTGATGGTGGCAGCAGATGATAGTGATATTAGCAGCAGATGATAGTGATGGTGGTATCAGATGATAATGATGGTGGTATCAGATGATAGTGATGATGGTAGCAGATGATAGTGATGGTGGTATCAGATGATAGTGATGGTGGTAGCAGATGATAGTGATGATGGTAGCAGATGATAGTGATGGTGGTAGCAGATAATAGTGATAGTGGTAACAGATAGTGATGGTGGCAGATGATAGTGATGGTGGTAGTGGATGATAGTGATAGTGGTAGTGGATGACAGTGATGGTGGTAGCAGATGATAGTGATGGTGGTAGCAGATGATAGTGATAGTGGTAGCAGATGATAGTGATGGTAGTAGCAGATGATAGTGATGGTGGTAGCAGATGATAGTGATGGTGGTAGCAGATGATAGTGATGGTGGTAGCAGATGATATTGATGGTGGTAACAGATGATAGTGATGGTGGCAGATGATAGTGATAGTAGCAGATGATAGTGATGGTAGCAGCAGATGATAGTGATGGTGGTAGTGGATGATAGTATGTGGGGTAGCAGCAGATGATAGTGATGTGTGCAGTATAGGGATGATAGTGATGGTGGAGCAGATAGTGATGGTGGTAGCAGATGAAGTAAGATATGATGGTGGTAGCAGATGAATAGTGATGTTAGAATAGTATGTGGACAGATAGTGATGGTGGCAGATGATAGTGATGGTGGTAGTGGATGATAGTGATGGTGGTAGTGGATGACAGTGATGGTGGTAGCAGATGATAGTGATTGTAGCAACAGATGATGTGATGGTAGCAGCAAATGATAGTGATGGTGGCAGATGATAGTGATGGTAATAGCAAATGATAGTGATGGTGGCAGACGATAGTGATGGTGGCAGATGATAGTGATGGTGGTAGTGGATGATAGTTATGGTGGTAGAAGATATTAGTAATGGTGGCAGCAGATTATAGTGATAGTGGTAGCAGATGATAGTGACGGTAGCAGCAGATGATGGTGATGGTAGCAGCAAATGATAGTGATGGTGGCAGATGATAGTGATGGTAATAGCAAATGATAGTGATGGTGGCAGACGATAGTGATGGTGGCAGATGATAGTGATGGTAGCAGCAGATAATAGTGATGGTGGTAGAAGATGATAGTGATGGTGGCAGCAGATGACAGTGATGGTAGCAACAAATGATAGTGATGGTGGCAGATGATAGTGATGGTAGCAGTAGATAATAGTGATGGTGGTAGCAGATGATAGTGATGGTGGTAGCAGATGATAGTGATGGTAGTAACAAATGATAGTGATGGTGGCAGATGATAGTGATGGTAGCAGCAGATGATAGTGATGGTGGTAGCAGGTGATGGTGGCAGCAGATGATAGTGATGGTGATAGCAGATGATAGTGATGGTGATAGCAGATGATAGTGAGGGTTTGCAGATGTAGGAAGGGAGACAATGATAGTGATGTCAGAAGAGATAAGTGAAAGTGGAGCAGATATAAGTGAAAGTGGTAGAAGGAGAATAAGGTGAGAGATGTAGGATGGGGAGAATAAGTAAATGTAGGAAGGGAGATAATAGTGGAGAGATGATAGGAGGCAGAATATGAGGTGAGTGTCAGGAAGGGGAGAATAAGTGAGAGAGATTGTCAGGAAGGGGAGAATAAGTGAAAGTGTCAGGAAGGGGAGAATAACTGACAGAAAGTGTCAGGAAGGGGAGAATAACTGACAGAAAGTGTCAGGAAGGGGAGAATAAGTGACAGAAAGTGTCAGGAAGGGGAGAATAAGTGACAGAAAGTGTCAGGAAGGGGAGAGTAAGTGACAGAAAGTGTCAGGAAGGGGAGAATAAGTGACAGAAGGTGTCAGGAAGGGGAGAGTAAGTGACAGAAAGTGTCAGGAAGAGGAGAGTAAGTGACAGAAAGTGTCAGGAAGAGGAGAATAAGTGACAGAATGTGTCAGGAAGGGGAGAATAAGTGACAGAATGTGTCAGGAAGGGGAGAATAAGTGACAGAATGTGTCAGGAAGGGGAGAATAAGTGACAGAAAGTGTCAGGAAGAGGAGAATAACTGACAGAATGTGTCAGGAAGGGGAGAATAAGTGACAGAAAGTGTCAGTAAGGGGAGAATAAGTGACAGAAAGTGTCAGGAAGGGGAGAATAAGTGACAGAAAGTGTCAGGAAGGGGAGAGTAAGTGACAGAAAGTGTCAGGAAGGGGAGAATAAGTGACAGAAAGTGTCAGAAGGGAGTAAGTGACAGAGTGTCAGGAAGAGGAGAATAAGTGACAGAATGTGTCAGGAAGGAGAATAGTGACAGAATGTGTCAGGAAGGGGAGAATAAGTGACAGAATGTGTCAGGAAGGGGAGAATAAGTGACAGAAAGTGTCAGGAAGAGGAGAATAACTGACAGAGAGTATCAGGAAGGGGAGAATAACTGACAGGAAAAGACAGGCAGTATATGGGGAAAACTGATAAAATGGGACAGATAGTGACAGAAAGATAGTAGGAAAGAAGATGGTGGATGAGGATAACTGGGGATGACTGTCAGAGAGACAGGAGAGAGAGACAGTAGACACGTTACAGGAAGTAAGAGAAAGTAACGGAAAGTAAGAGAAAGTAACAGGAAGTAAGAGAAAGTAACGGAAAGTAAGAGAAAGTAACAGGAAGTAATAGAAAGTAACGGAAAGTAAGAGAAAGCAACAGAAAGTAAGAGTAAGCAACAGGAAGAAAGAGAAAGAAACATGAAGTAAGAGAAAGCAACGGGAAGTAAGAGGAAGCAACGGGAAGAGAAAGCAATAGGAAGTAAGAAAAAGCAACGGAAAGTAAGATAAAGCAACAGGAAATGAGAAAACAGCAGGAAGTAAGAGAAAGAAAGCAACAGTAAGTATCAGAGCAATAGAAAGTAACAGACTGCAAAAGTAAGCTACAGAGAGCAACCAGAAATAATAGAAAGCGACAGAGAGCAAAAGGCAGCAAGAGGAACAGGAAGCGAGAGTAACAGTAAGAAACAGAAAGCAACAGGAAGTAACAGAAAGCAACAGGAAGAGCCAGAGAGGAACAGGAAGCAAAAAAAGTAACAGAAAGCAACAGGAAGTAACAGAAAGCAACAGGAAGAAACAGAAAGCAAAAGGAAGTAACAGAAAGCAACAGGAAGAAACAGAAAGCAACAGGAAGAGCCAGAAAGGAACAGGAGATTAATAGGACAGAACAGACAGGAAAGATGGAATTGATGACTATAAGCAATCTGTTACAGGTGACATGAGGTGATCTAAGGTGACCTAAGGTGACCTAAGGTGACCTGAGGTGATCTGAGGTGACCTAAGGTGACCTGAGGTGACATGAGGTGACCTGAGGTAACATGAGGTTGTCTGAGATGACATGAGGTGATCTAAGTAGACCTGAGGTAACATGGGATGATCGAAGGTGCCCTGAGGTGACCTGAGGTGACCTAAAGTGACCTGAGGAGACCCGATATGATCTAAGGTGACCTGAAGTAATCAAAGGTGAGCTGAGGTAACCTAAGGTGACTTAAGGTAACCTGAGATGACCTGAGGTGATCTAAGGTGACCTGAGGTGATGTAAGGTGACTTGAGGTGACCTAAGGTGACCGGAAATGACCGTCCATTAACTATCCCTCTCAGGTCCGCAGGAACTTCCTTCACTCATCGGAAAGTTCCCTAGGCCTGTCTGAACTTTCTTAGATCTGAGGGACCTTCCTTAGGTCTCTGGAACTTGCTCAGGTGTGTGTAAACTTCCTTATGACTGTGGAACTTATTCAAACCCGTGGGAATTTATCCAGACCCGTGGAACTTGTCCAGACCCGTGGGAACTTATCCAGACCCGTGGGTACTTACCCGGCCATTGGGAACTTATCAAGACCCGTGGGAACTTACCCAGCCCCGTGGGAACTTATCCAGACCCGTGAGAGCGTACCCAGCCCCATGGGAACTTATCCAGACCCGTGGGAACTTACCCAGCCCCGTGGGAACTTATCCAAAACCGTGGGAACTTCGTGGGGAACTTCGACATGCCTGGAGGAACTTCGGCCTGGGGGAGTTCAACAGACCCGAGGGGATTTTGATAACCCTGGGGGGAACTTGCTGAACTCTTGGGGAAGAGGCAGTGTGTGTGTGTGTATGAGAGAGAGAGAGAGAGAGAGAGAGAGAGAGAGAGAGAGAGAGAGAGAGAGAGAGAGAGAGAGAGAGAGAGAGAGAGAGAGAGAGAGAGAGAGAGAGAGAGAGAGAGAGAGAATTGGCTTTGATTTATAATTACGTATCTTAGCTACCGCCAGGTACAGCATCACTGGTGGTAATCTTACTTGGTGCCTTGACAGCTTCTCACGGCTCTAATGAGATACTCTGTGGTGTGCTCGCCGTGTTGGGTTTCCTGGAGTCGACACTCAGCTCCTGGACCCCCTCGGAGATTACTTCGATGTGCATCAATAACTTCTGGTCTCTTGGGTCTTATCATGTCCACTCTTGAATGAGTTTGCCTAAAGAAATAATTCCTGACATCCCTGTGACTCATCTGTGTCCCCTTGATCCTGGTCCTAATTCAAAGGGCCTGTAGTTATCTTTGTTATTCCTCCTAAGATTTTATATGTCGTAATCATGTCTCCCCTTGTCATTGTCTCCTCTAAAGTTGTCAGGTTTAGTTCCTTCAGCCTCTCCTAACAGTATATTCCTCTCAAAACTAGTGCTAATCTGGTTGCAAACCTTTGGACCTTTACCACTTTCTTCACGTGTTTGACCTGGTGTGGGCTCCATACTGGGGCTGCGTACTCAATGACTGATCTAACATATGTCGAATATAAGGTTCTGAAGGACTCTTTGTTCAACTTCCTGAATGCTATTCTGACGTTACACGGTTTATGCCTATTACTGGAGATATGTTCGCTGGTATGTTTACCCCAGGTCCTTCTCACTCCCTGATATTCAAAGCTTCTCTTCGCCCATGCTGTACTCTGTGTCAGATCTCTGCTCTCTTCCACACTTCACATGACCTTGTATTTGCTAGGGTTTAACTAGAGTAGTTATTTGTTTGACCACGTCTGAAGTCTGGTGAGGTGTTCCTGGAAGCTGTCAGTGTTCTATGTCTACTGTGTTCCTGGAAGCTGTCAGTGTTCTATGTCTACTGTGTTCCTGGAAGCTGTCAGTGTTCTCTGTCCACGGTGTTCCTGGAGGCTGTTAGTGTTCTCTGTCTACTGTGTTCCTGAAAGCTGTCAGTGTTCTCTGTCTACTGTGTTCCTGAAAGCTGTCAGTGTTCTCTGTCTACTGTGTTCCTGGAAGCTGTCAGTGTTCTCTGTCTACTGTGTTCCTGGAGGCTGTCACTGTTCTCTGTCTACTGTCATCAAACCTTCATACCTCACACTGTAACATCATTCAACCTTCATACCCCACACTGTAACATCATTCTACCTTCATACCCCACACTGTAACATCATTCTACCTTCATACCCCACACTGTAACATCATTCTACCTTCATACCCCACACTGTAACATCATTCAACCTTCATACCCCACACTGTAACATCATTCAACCTTCATACCCCACACTGTAACATCATTCTACCTTCATACCCCACACTGTAACATCATTCAACCTTCATACCCCACACTGTAACATCATTCTACCTTCATACCCCACACTGTAACATCATTCAACCTTCATACCCCACACTGTAACATCATTCTACCTTCATACCCCACACTGTAACATCATTCTACCTTCATACCCCACACTGTAACATCATTCTACCTTCATACCCCACACTGTAACATCATTCAACCTTCCTACCCCACACTGTAACATCATTCTACCTTCATACCCCACACTGTAACATCATTCTACCTTCATACCCCACACTGTAACATCATTCAACCTTCCTACCCCACACTGTAACATCATTCTACCTTCATACCCCACACTGTAACATCATTCAACCTTCATACCCCACACTGTAACATCATTCTACCTTCATACCCCACACTGTAACATCATTCTACCTTCATACCCCACACTGTAACATCATTCTACCTTCCTACCCCACACTGTAACATCATTCTACCTTCATACCCCACACTGTAACATCATTCTACCTTCATACCTCACACTGTAACATCATTCAACCTTCATACCCCACACTGTAACATCATTCTACCTTCATACTCCACACTGTAACATATTCTACCTTCATACCTCACACTGTAACATATTCTACCTTCATACCCCCCACTGTAACATCATTCTACCTTCATACCCCACACTGTAACATCATTCTACCTTCATACCCCACACTACAACATCATTCTACCTTCATACCCCACACTACAACATCATTCTACCTTCCCCCTAATGTATACCGACAAAATACAACGCTGTATTATTTCAGGACTGGTGAAAGAGAATATAAATACACCACATTAATACAATATTAATACAACAACAATAGTGTATTTTACATAGCGATTTTATTAGTCTCTCGCGCTTGAGGCAGGAATAATAAAGGCGGGTTTATTATTATTATTATTATTAAACTGGAATATACTGTTTATTGAGAGTGCCGAATTTTTTTCTGCCCCAACAAATTTACTCTGTTGGTTTGAACAACTCAACTAATTCTATTGATTTAGAACAAATTAACTCATTCTGTTGATCTGAACAAATCAACTCACTCTATTGATCTGAGTGGGGGAGAGTGGGGGTGAGTGGGGAGAGTGAAGGTGAGTGGGGTGAGTGTGGAGAGTGGGGGTGAGTGGGGAGTGAAGGTGAGTAGGGTGAGTGGAGGCGAGTGGGTGAGTGGGGAGAGTGAAGGTGAGTGGGGTGAGTGGGAGAGTGAAGGTGAGTGGGGAGAGTGAAGGTGAGTGGGGAGAGTGAAGGTGAGTGGGGAGAGTGAAGGTGAGTGGGGAGTTGAAGGTGAGGGAGTGGAAGGTGAGTGGGAGAGTGAAGGGTGAGTGGGTGAGTGGGGAGAGTGAAGGTGAATGGGGAGAGTGAAGGTGTGAGGTGAGAGGGGAGTGTGAAGGTGAGTGGGGAGAGTGAAGGTGAGTGGGGAGAGGAAGGTGAGTGGTGGGGAAGGTGAGGGGGAGAGTGAAGGTGAGTGGGGAGAGGAAGGTGAGGGGGTGAGGGGGTGAAGGTGAGTGGGAGGTGAAGGTGAGTGGGGAGAGTGAGGTGAGTGGGCTAGCATCGTGACCACCCCATAAAAACAATAGTCGTGCAGTAGAGAGGATTCAAACCTAACAAAACACCCAAACGTAAATATTTTTTTTATGGATTAATTTTGGAAAAAATCGAGAATTTTTAGTTAGAAATTAGAAAAAAAATAATTTTAAAAATAAATCAGAAAAAAAATCAAGATTTTTTTGTTGGAATAAAAAAAATTACGGATAAATTAGAAAAAAAAAATAGATAAAGAATTTTTAGTTGGAATTTTTTAATAGAATAAATTGAAAAAAAAAAATAACGGAATATATTTCATTGGAACAATATTTTTTGGGGGGAATAAATTCTGGTCTCTCTCAGAACGTGTGGTAAAATACGGTTAATCCAGCGATATCCTGGCAATAGTGCGAGAGGTATGACTATCGTGGTTCACACTGTGCGATAGTCACACTCGCGGTCCACGATAGTCACGCCACAGCTCGCGGTCCACGATAGTCACGCCACAGCTCGCGGTCCACGATAGTCACGCACTTACCTCTTTGTAATAGTAATGTGATTAATTAAAATGGATATATGTATATATATATATATATATATATATATATATATATATATATATATATATATATATAGAGAGAGAGAGAAGAGAGAGAGAGAGAGAGAGAGAGAGAGAGAGAGAGAGAGAGAGAGAGAGAGAGAGAGAGAGAGAGAGAGAGAGAGAGAGAGAGAGAATAATAAAGAAAGCACTAGCCAGGTGGGAGAGGTGAGGCAGGGCAGGAAAGTGACAAAGTTTGTATAACCAACTTGCTGGTAATTAATTCCAGGTGAGACCTGAGCAGTCAGCCAGGTAAACTGAGCCTTTCAACTCAGTGGTAAACATATCAACAATTAGAAGCAGGTACAAGGCATTGTAAGGAAGTGTAAGATGCTGGTGAGGTGTGAGGATGCGTGTGGAAAGGAGGCAGGAAGAGGCGTAACTAGATTAAGGAAGCATAAACGAATATAAGGAGGTATGAAGAAGTATGAGGAAGGAGGAAGAGTATAAGTGAGAAGGTCTTCGGCCTACCAAGGATGTTTACGAAGGAGGAAGTGAGAGAGTGAATGTACACACCTAGTTGTGTGTGTGTGTGTGTGTGTGTGTGTGTGTGTGTGTGTGTGTGTGTGTGTGTGTGTGTGTGTGTGTGTGTGTGTGTGTGCGAAAGCACCCATCTGTGAGGCTGTATCGAATGGTAACGACAGGCAGAAAGCTCTTGTCCACTACCCATGGAAGCCACCTGTCTCCTCTCCCACACTCACACCACCGTTCACACACACACACACACACACATACACACACACACACACACACACACACACACACACATACACACACACACACACATCATTCGTGTTCCCTCCATTCTAAGTTACAACTATTCAGTTACCAACGACAAGCCTACACGTCCATTACCATGCATTCACCTGGGGCTTTCACACTGTGGTGCGTGCCTTGCTCTACCCCTGGGGAGGATGGGGGAGCCTCCATAATCACCCCTCTTCCTCCTCCTCCCATGTTCATGCCTCCGCACCATCTCCCACAACCTCTGCATCGTTCACACTGGAAAAACACACTCTGGCCAGGAGACAGTCTTCACATTCTGAAATAAAACCCGGAATTAGGATATCCTCCGTGGACATGGGGACACAAAGGACATGGGGGGACAGAGGACATGGGTGAATAGCGGAAATGGGAGCAAAGAGGACATTGGAACTCAGAGGACATGAGAACCCGAGGACATGGGAACACAGAGGACACTGGAACACAGAGGACAGGGGAACCCGAGGACATGGGAACACAGAGGACACTGGAACACAGAGGACAGGGGAACCCGAGGACATGGGAACACAGAGGACATAAAAACACACGACATGGTAGAATAGTGGAAAAGGGAACACAGTTAACATGGGAACGCAGAGGACATGGGAATAAAAAACTAAACATGGGAACATTGTGGACATGTGAGGTGAGAGGACATACGGACACAGAACTAAGAGAGTCTTCCGCAGCCCGGCCCTGGTTTGTCTGGTGCTTGCCTGGTCACCCAGGCTGTTGCTGTTGGTGCCCCACATATCCATCGCAGCCAGCGGAGTTTCATGTCGACCTTCTTCTTGAAGAATATAATATATATACATATATATATATATATATATATATATATATATATATATATATATATATATATATATATATATATATATATATATATATATAATTTCACCTTGGTGATAGCGTCGGATTTCCACTGTTCTCATGACATGTTTAAATTCAGGGTAGGTTTATCACCGTAGGCTCTACAATTTTTCCCTTTCGTAGCTTCAATTTGTGTGATGGATTATTCCAGCTTTACCACAGTCAATATTGTGATTACTGCGTTGGACTCGACACAGCTGAAATAATCCATTGAACAAATTGCAACTAACCCTCCCCCATCCCCCCAAAAAACTGAAAAAATACATTAGAATCTGTGGTGATATATTCTGGTATTTTTTTTTTTTTTAAACGTCAGGGGTAGAGTTGAAACCTGACACTATAACAATGGTGGAAATGGCACAGCTGAGTCCACACAGAGAGAATATAACAAATGACAGAAGAGTGTTGAATATTCCACTGTATTAGTGAGTGACCTTTACAGCATTCTGATGGGTAAGGAATTCTTGTTGACCTTGTGTAACACTGAGTACACTTCTACAAGACACTGTGTAACACTGAGTACACTTCTACAAGACACTGTGTAACACTGAGTACACTTCTACAAGACACTGTGTAACACTGAGTGCACTTCTACAAGACACTGTGTAACACAGAGTACACTTCTTCAAGACACTGTGTAACACTGAGTACACTTCTACAAGACACTGTGTAACACTGAGTACACTTCTACAAGACACTGTGTAACACTGAGTACACTTCTACAAGACACTGTGTAACACTGAGTACACTTCTACAAGACACTGTGTAACACTGAGTACACTTCTACAAGACACTGTGTAACACTGAGTACACTTCTACAAGACACTGTGTAACACTGAGTACACTTCTACAAGACACTGTGTAACACTGAGTACACTTACAAGACACTGTGTAACACTGAGTACACTTCTTCAAGACACTGTGTAACACAGAGTACACTTCTTCAAGACACTGTGTAACACTGAGTACACTTCTACAAGACACTGTGTAACACTGAGTACACTTCTACAAGACACTGTGTAACACTGAGTACACTTCTACAAGACACTGTGTAACACTGAGTACACTTCTACAAGACACTGTGTAACACAGAGTACACTTCTTCAAGACACTGTGTAACACAGAGTACACTTCTTCAAGACACTGTAACACAGAGTACACTTCTACAAGACACTGTGTAACACTGAGTACACTTCTTCAAGACACTGTGTAACACAGAGTACACTTCTTCAAGACACTGTGTAACACTGAGTACACTTCTTCAAGACAGTGTAACACTGAGTAAATTCTCAAGACATGTAACACTGAGTACACTTCTCAAGACACTGTGTAACACGGTCACTTTCAAGACACTGTGTAACACTGAGTACACTTCTTCAAGACACTGTGTAACACTGAGTACACTTCTCTTCAGACACTGTAACACGAGTACTCTTCAAGACACTGTGTAACACTGAGTACACTTCTTCAAGACACTGTGTAACACAGAGTACACTCCTTCAAGACACTGTGTAACACAGAGTACACTCCTTCAAGACACTCGTAACACGAGTCACTCAACTCCTCAAGACACTGTGTAACTGTCACTCCAAGCTGCCGGTCATAGAGTCGGTCTTGCGTGTAAGCAGGCTTAGCATGTAACAGGTATAGCAGGATGTAGCGGATGTAACGGGTATAGCAGATGTAAAGGGGAATAGCGGGTGTAGCGGGTGTAGCGGGTGTAGCGGTGTAGCTGGTGTAGCGGGTGTAGCGGGTGTAGCGGGTGTAGCGGGTGTAGTGGGTGTAGCGGGTGTAGCGGGTGTAGCGGGTGTAGCGGGTGTAGCGGGTGTAGCGGGTGTAGCGGGTGTAGCGGGTGTAGCGGGTGTAGCGGGTGTAGCGGGTGTAGCGGGTATTGAGACAGAATATATCGGTGTTTATTACTGAAAGTGTCAAAATTTAACAATATATTTGAGTTAGTTTCAGGAGTTAGTTTGGTACGAACATTACAGCCAATGGTGGAGATAGTGTTGGAGAGTTGGAGATAGCGTTGGAGATGGTGGTGGAGATAGCGTTGGAGATAGTGGTGGAGACAGTGTTGGAGAGTTGGAGATAGCGTTGAAGATAGTGGTGGAAATAATGTTGGAGATAGTGTTGGAGATGGTGGTGGAGATGGTGGAGATAGTGTTGGAGATGGTGGTGGAGATAATGGTGGAGAAAGTGTTGGAGATAATGTTGAAGATAGTGGTGGATAATGTGTTGGAGATAGTGGTGGAGATAGTGTTGAAGACAGTGTTCGAGACTGTTTGAGACAGTGTTGGAGACAGTGTTGAAGACAGTGTTGAAGACAGTGTTGGAGACAGTGTTGGAGACAATGCTGGAGACTGTTGGAGACAGTGTTGAAGACAATATACAACACAGAACACATATGACAGTTTCAACGTATATTTTCACCCCTCATATGTTAGTAGAGGTGTTAATACTGGAGTCTCCCTCTCACTCTCTATCTCGCCCTCTCACTCTCTCCCTCTCTCCCTCTGAGGGAGGGTAATATCTGGCTGGTATTATCAGCCTGGCTGAAGATATATGAACGTTTATGGCAAAAATTACGAGGCGATGTTACCGGGTCCAAGAGACGGTAAACATGCATTGAGATGCAATACAAGGGTGTTACAAGGGTGTTACAAGGGTGTTACAAGGGTGTTACAAGGGTGTTACAACGGTGTGATGCAGGGAAGGGTGTTACAGGTGATGGAGAGAGCAGCACCAGCTCCCTCCACTCCTCCAACACTGTCTGCAACACAGTCTCCAACACTGGTGACTTGGTGCTCTTCATCCGGGGAACTGGAGCTGCTCCTCCCCGTTACTCGGATCAAACCTGATTACCTCCAATTCTTCAAGGACAAACATTACTTCTATCAAACGTTACTTCCATCAAACGTTACTTCTATCAAACGTTACTTCTATCAAACGTTACTTCTATCAAACGTTACTTCTATCAAACGTTACTTCCATCAAACGTTACTTCTATCAAACGTTACTTCTATCAAACGTTACTTCCATCAAACGTTACTTCTATCAAACGTTACTTCTATCAAACGTTACTTCCATCAAACGTTACTTCTATCAAACGTTACTTCTATCAAACGTTACTTCTATCAAACGTTACTTCTATCAAACGTTACTTCCATCAAACGTTACTTCTATCAAACGTTACTTCTATCAAACGTTACTTCTATCAAACGTTACTTCTATCAAACGTTACTTCTATCAAACGTTACTTCTATCAAACGTTACTTCCATCAAACGTTACTTCTATCAAACGTTACTTCTATCAAACGTTACTTCTATCAAACGTTACTTCCATCAAACGTTACTTCCATCAAACGTTACTTCTATCAAACGTTACTTCTATCAAACGTTACTTCCATCAAACGTTACTTCTATCAAACGTTACTTCCATCAAACGTTACTTCCATCAAACGTTACTTCCATCAAACGTTACTTCTATCAAACGTTACTTCCATCAAACGTTACTTCTATCAAACGTTACTTCCATCAAACGTTACTTCCATTAAACGTTACTTCCATCAAACGTTACTTCCATTAAACGTTACTTCTATCAAACGTTACTTCTATCAAACGTTACTTCCATCAAACGTTACTTCCATTAAACGTTACTTCTATCAAACGTTACTTTTATCAAACGTTACTTCCATCAAACGTTACTTCTATCAAACGTTACTTCCATCAAACGTTACTTCTATCAAACGTTACTTCTATCAAACGTTACTTCTATCAAACGTTACTTCCATTAAACGTTACTTCCATCAAACGTTACTTCCATCAAACGTTACTTCCATCAAACGTTACTTCCATTAAACGTTACTTCTATCAAACGTTACTTCTATCAAACGTTACTTCTATCAAACGTTACTTCTATCAAACGTTACTTCCATCAAACGTTACTTCCATCAAACGTTACTTCCATCAAACGTTACTTCCATCAAACGTTACTTCCATCAAACGTTACTTCTATCAAACGTTACTTCCATCAAACGTTACTTCCATTAAACGTTACTTCATCCTCCCTTTCCCTCCTGTCATCTCCCAGACATTTCCTCTCTCT
Source organism: Cherax destructor (assembly GCA_009830355.1). Classification (NCBI taxonomy): domain Eukaryota; kingdom Metazoa; phylum Arthropoda; class Malacostraca; order Decapoda; family Parastacidae; genus Cherax; species Cherax destructor. Next base: position 178,059 of record WNWK01002689.1, read on the forward strand.
CCTCTTCCATCCTTCCACTCTATCCACCCATCACCATCCATCTATCACCATCCATCCATCACCATCCATCCATCACCATTCCTCCATCCACCTTTGAGTAATTAACCAAACTACCTAATTATCCAGGATAGTTGGGTCGTTTCCCCAGCTATCTCAACTCACTCAATTTCAACTTTCTTCTGGATATACCCAAGAAATTTCTCCAAGAAGTGAGAGAGTTCAATTTTTTTGACGTTTTTTTTCGAGTTATATATATATATATATATATATATATATATATATATATATATATATATATATATATATATATATATATATATATATATATATATATATATATATATACACTATTGAGTTACATTTAAGAATTACATTAGGGATTTACATTAATGTTATTATTACATCTACTAACTCTGTAACTAAGAATTATTTATATAAATAATGGTTTTTGTATTTGTTTAAAATTAAAATGTAACTTCAATCAGAACTGAGGAGAAATGTATTTCTCTCTCTCTTCTCTATCTTCTCTCTCTCTCTCTTTCTCTTCTCTCTCTTCTCTCTCTCTCTTCTCTTCTCTCTTTCTCTTCTCTCTCATTAATTACCTTTTTATCGTCGTCATTTTTAGAGCTGGTTTTCTTGCAGAAGTTGCAGAAGAAAGTGCAGAATTACTGTTGCAAGGTGCATAATGTTGCAACTATCATCAGCTGTTGCTGCTCCTTAATGTGATGAGGTTTTATTCAGAAAGCAGAACATTGAAGACAAAAATAAACTTTTAAATCTCCCGGCCTTTTCAGTGAGGCCATTTAAATGTACAGAGGAAGTGAGGCGTCTGGGGTAAATGGCTCTTTATTTCGGCAGAGAATTCATTGTCCGGAAGCACTTATTCCTGTTTCTGTGTCTTTGTGTGTGTGTGTGCTCACCTATTTGTGGTTGCAGGGGTCTAGTCGTAGCTCCTGACCTCCGCCTCTTCGCTGGTCGCTACTGGGTCCACTCTCTCCCTGCTCCATGATCTTTGTCGTGTGTGTGTGTATGTATGTGTTCACCGACGTCCTCCCAGCAACACCTGCAACATGGCCTCCCAGCAACACCTGCAACATGGCCTCCCAGCAACACCTGCAACATGGCCTCCCAGCAACACCTGCAACATGGCCTCCCAGCAACACCTGCAACATGGCCTCCCAGCAACACCTGCAACATGGCCTCCCAGCAACACCTGCAACATGGCCTCCCAGCAACACCTGCAACATGGCCTCCCAGCAACACCTGCAACATGGCCTCCCAGCAACACCTGCAACATGGCCTCCCAGCAACACCTGCAACATGGCCTCCCAGCAACACCTGCAACATGGCCTTCATTAGCACAAACATTAATACCACTCTCATTAATACCACCCCATTAATACCACTCTCATTAATACCACTTACAAATATTAATACCACTCACATTAATACCGCTTATAAACATTAATACCACCCATTAATAAAACTAATTAATACCAGCCATTAAAACCATTCTCATTAATACCACTCACTCACATTAATACCACTAACATTAATACCACTATCATTAATATTACCCATTAATACTACTAACATTAATACCACCCATTAATACCACTAACATTAATACCACTCGCATTAATACCACTAACATTACTACCACCCATTAATACCACTAACATTAATACCACTCATTATTACTACTCACAAACATTAATACACCCATTAATACCACTAACATTAATACCACCAACATTAATACTACTAACATTAATACTACTAACATTAATACCACTCATTAATACCAATAACATTAATACCACTAACATTAATACCACCCATTAATAACACTAACATTAATACCACTACCATTAATACCACTCATTAATACTACTCACAAACATTAATACCACCCATTAATACCACCCACATTAATACTACTAACATTAATACCACCCATTAATACCACTAACATTAATACCACTCACATTACTACCACTAACATTAATACCACCCACATTAATACCACTAACATTAATACCACCAACATTACTACCACTAACATTAATACCACCCACATTAATACCACTAACAATAATACCACCCACATTAATACCACTAACATTAATACCACCCACATTAATACCACTAACATTAATACCACCTACATTACTACCACTAACATTAATACCACCCACAATAATACCACTCACATTAATACCACTAACATTAATACCACCCACATTAATACCAATAACATTAATACCACTAACATTAATACCACCCACATTAATACCACTAACATTAATACCACCCACATTAATACCACTAACATTAATACCACCCACATTAATACCACTAACATTAATACCACCCATATTAATACCACTATTATTAATACCACCCACATTAATACCACTAACATTAATACCACCCACATTAATACCACTAACATTAATACCACCCATTAATACCACTAACATTAATACCACCCACATTAATACCACTAACATTAATACCACCCACATTAATACCACTAACATTAATACCACCCACATTAATACCACTAACATTAATACCACTAACATTAATACCACATACATTAATACCACCCACATTAATACCACTAACATTAATGCCACTAACATTAATACCACCCACATTAATACCACTAACATTAATACCACCCACATTAATACCACTAACATTAATACCACCCATATTAATACCACTAACATTAATACCACCCACATTAATACCACTAACATTAATACCACCCACATTAATACCACTAACAATAATACCACCCATTAATACCACTAACATTAATACCACCCACATTAATACCACTAACATTAATACCACCCACATTAATACCACTAACATTAATACCACTAACATTAATACCACCCATATTAATACCACTAACATTAATACCACCCACATTAATACCACTAACATTAATACCACCCACATTAATACCACTAACATTAATACCACCCATATTAATACCACTAACATTAATACCACCCACATTAATACCACTAACATTAATACCACTAACATTAATACCACATACATTAATACCACCCACATTAATACCACTAACATTAATACCACTAACATTAATACCACCCACATTAATACCACTAACATTAATACCACATACATTAATACCACTAACATTAATACCACTAACATTAATACCACATACATTAATACCACATACATTAATACCACCCACATTAATACCACTAACATTAATACCACTAACATTAATACCACCCATTAATACCACTCACAGTCTCACGTCGACAATTAATCTCTTACATAAAAAACCTCGACTCTGGACACACAAAAAAAAACAATATACTTGGTGATGGTTCGAGTCTGACATTACCCAAATTTTATCCTTGGTCAATTCCAGTAAATTCCGGGTAAATTCCGGGCAAATTCTAGCCCTTTGAGGACCAAGCTTATTCATGGGTAATTTCTTGAAATTCCATTTTTTTTTCAAGGCAGCGATTCCCGGAAATTTTTGGGTCTTGGCTGATATTTTATCCCCGGGTAATTCAGGGGTATTTGCCCCCCTCATGGGGAGGATATTATCCACAAGGAAAATACTCCTTTTAATACTCGTCCGTGATATTACCACCAGGAAAATATTCGTTACTTGTCCGTGATAATATTCACCTGAAATAACTCGTCCTTGATAATACCCACAGGGAAATACTCGTCCTTGATAATACACGCAGGGTAATACTCGTCCTTGATAATACCCGCAGGGAAATACTCGTCCCTGTTAATACCCACAGGGTAATACTCGTCCTTGATAATACCCGTAGGGTAATACTCGTTCTTGATAATACCCACAGGGAAATACTCGTCCTTGATAATACCAGCAGGGAAATACTCGTCCTTGATAATACCCACAGGGTAATACTCGTCCTTGATAATACCCGCAGGGAAATACTCGTCCTTGATAATACCCACAGGGTAATACTCGTCCTTGATAATACCCGCAGGGAAATACTCGTCCTTGATAATACCCGCAGGGAAATACTCGTCCTTGATAATACCCACAGGGAAATACTCGTCCTTGATAATACCCGCAGGGAAATACTCGTCCTTGATAATACCCGCAGGGTAATACTCGTCCTTGATAATACCCGCAGGGAAATACTCGTCCCTGATAATACCCGCAGGGAAATACTCGTCCCTGATAATACCCGCAGGGAAATACTCGTCCCTGATAATACCCGCTGGGTAATACTCGTCCCTGATAATACCCGCTGGGTAATACTCGTCCCTGATAATACCCGCTGGGTAATACTCGTCCTTGATAATACCCGCAGGGAAATACTCGTCCCTGTTAATACCCACAGGGTAATACTCGTCCTTGATAATACCCGTAGGGTAATACTCGTTCTTGATAATACCCACAGGAAATACTCGTCCTTGATAATACCAGCAGGGAAATACTCGTCCTTGATAATACCCACAGGGTAATACTCGTCCTTGATAATACCCGCAGGAAATACTCGTCCTTGATAATACCCACAGGGTAATACTCGTCCTTGATAATACCCGCAGGAAATACTCGTCCTTGATAATACCCGCAGGGAAATACTCGTCCTTGATAATACCCACAGGGAAATACTCGTCCTTGATAATACCCGCAGGGAAATACTCGTCCTTGATAATACCCGCAGGGTAATACTCGTCCTTGATAATACCCGCAGGGAAATACTCGTCCCTGATAATACCCGCAGGGAAATACTCGTCCCTGATAATACCCGCAGGGAAATACTCGTCCCTGATAATACCCGCTGGGTAATACTCGTCCCTGATAATACCCGCTGGGTAATACTCGTCCCTGATAATACCCGCTGGGTAATACTCGTCCCTGATAATACCCGCTGGGTAATACTCGTCCCTGATAATACCCGCAGGGAAATACTCGTCCCTGATAATACCCGCAGGGTAATACTCGTCCCTGATAATACCCGCTGGGTAATACTCGTCCCTGATAATACCCGCTGGGTAATACTCGTCCCTGATAATACCCGCTGGGTAATACTCGTCCCTGATAATACCCGCTGGGTAATACTCGTCCCTGATAATACCCGCTGGGTAATACTCGTCCCTGATAATACCCGCAGGGAAATACTCGTCCTTGATAATACCCGAAGGGTAATACTCGTCCTTGATAATACCCGCAGGGTAATACTCGTCCTTGATAATACCCGCAGGGTAATAGTCGTCCCTGATAATACCCGCAGGGTAATACTCGTCCTTGATAATACCCGCAGGAAAATACTCGTCCCTGATAATACCCGCTGGGTAATACTCGTCCCTGATAATACCCGCAGGGTAATACTCATTATAATACCCGTTATATTATTCACGGGAAAATACTCGCCAATAACATTATTCGCCGGGAAATATTCGTACTAAAACGCCGCTCCTGGATAACTCCCATAAATTCTGGCTAATGTGCATTTTAGTACTAGATAATTTCCATTAATTCCCCCATCTGCTGATCACTGTATTACTGATGCTGGTTATCATCACATGAATCTTTCTCTTTTTCTGAAAGTGTCTCAAGTCCCCATTTTGTCTTCTCTGAAAGTGTCTCAAGTCCCCATTTTGTCTTCTCTGAAAGTGTCTCAAGTCCCCAGTTTGCTTTACAAAAAGTGACTAAAATCCTCCAGTTTTCAAAAAGTGACTAAAATCCCCCAGTTTTCAAAAAGTGACTAAAATCCCCCAGTTTTCAAAAAGTGACTAAAATCCTCCAGTTTTCAAAAAGTGACTAAAATCCCCCAGTTTTCAAAAAGTGACTAAAATCCCCCAGTTTTCAAAAAGTGACTAAAATCCCCCAGTTTTCAAAAAGTGACTAAAATCCCCCAGTTTTCAAAATTCAATCTACTTAATTTTCTAAGGACTAAATATTTTAATTGATTATTTTTTTTTTTGACACGGATTCATTACTACACTAGTAATTTATTTTCAAATGATTTGTATTACAGAAGAAAAGAAGGCTACAGGTAGACTACAGGTAGACAACAGGTAGACTACAGGTAGACAACAGGTAGGCTACAGGTAGACTACAGGTAGATAAACAGAAATCAACATTACCTCAACACACATTATAATTCTACTACTGACTAGTTGAAAACTTATTAAAAAAAACGAATATGCTTATTAACAGTGGAACTAAAAATAAGATCATCAAAAACTAGCAGTGAACGTAGTGTAAACATGAGTCCGGGAATGTATAAACTAGATATACGCTTAATTTAACGACGATTGTGATAAACGAAGCGTTAAATCACTCTGGCCACGGTCACTGACCGGGCCGCAGGGGCGGCTGACCCCCGAAACCCCCTCCAGGTATACTCCAGGTATACCTGACATGTCTTCCTTGACCTAACATAAGTTTTGGTCAATATTCATCTCAGGTCTATAAATGCAGTGAAAATAAATATGACTTTGTAATGTCAAATCCATGAGAGAGATACACCACTCTTCTGTATATATATATATATATATATATATATATATATATATATATATATATATATATATATATATAAACTGTCATAAAGTTGGGGCTTCATCTGTCTAATACAGCCACTCGCTTGCAAAAAGAATTAATACCGGTATATTTAGGAAAAATCCAGGAGGTCTGTCTGGCAGGTGAGAGTAGAAGTGAGACTGTATATTACAACGTTGATCTGGCACACTGACGTAGAGAGAGAGAGAGAGAGAGAGAGAGAGAGAGAGAGAGAGAGAGAGAGAGAGAGAGAGAGAGAGAGAGAGAGAGAGAGAGAGAATAGAGGCAGGGGATAGCAGACAAGCAAACAAAACTGACATATTTTTTCACAGTGCCCTTATGAAGTATTTCACTTATGTTTACACACTCTTGTCCCTACTCCATGTATCATGTGTTTGTGTGTGTGTGTGTGTGTGTGTGTGTGTGTGTGTGTGTGTGTGTGTGTGTGTGTGTGTGTGTGTGTGTGTGTTGTGTGTGTGTGTGTGTGTGTGTTTGTGTGTGTGTGTGTGTGTTTGTGTGTGTGTGTGTGTGTGTGTGTGTGTTTGTGTGTGTGTTTGTGTGTGTGTGTGTGTGTTTGTGTGTGTGTGTGTGTGTGTGTGTTTGTGTGTGTGTGTGTGTTTGTGTGTGTGTTTGTGTGTGTGTGTGTGTGTGTGTTGTGTGTGTGTGTGTGTGTGTGTGTGTGTGTTTGTGTGTGTGTGTGTGTGTGTGTGTGTGTGTGTGTGTGTGTTGTGTGTGTGTGTGTGTGTGTGTGTGTGTGTGTGTGTGTGTTTGTGTGTGTGTGTGTGTGTGTGTGTGTGTGTGTTTGTGTGTGTGTGTGTGTGTGCTCACATTAATCAACACACGAGGCGCTAAACTCGTGTGGGTCACACCAGCACCACAGCCGATGATGTAGACTCGAGCCTCCGTCATCTAACATCACATCCAAAAAAACTTTAACTTCCGTTGCTATGCAAAACCCCCAAAAAAATAGTCTACCGCCCGAGGAATATATATCTCTTACTGCGGTTTAAAAGTTTTGGCGTCAGAAAAAAATGTATTTTTTCCAGTTTTCAATTGTTTCATAGCTGACAGGAAACTATATATGTGTGTGTGTGTGTGTGTGTGTGTGTGTGTGTGTGTGTGTGTGTGTGTGTGTGTGTGTGTGTGTGTGTGTGTTTTAACATTATTTATATTATACAATTTTTTTCCTCTTCAAATTAAAAATATATAGAAATTCGTTTTTTTTTTTTTAAACTCTTATGAGGATTTTAAGTCTGGCAATAAAAGTGCATTAAACCGCGTGAAAATATACCTAAACCCTGTTAAACCTAATTGAAGTCTATAAAACACTGTTAAAATCAATTTAGTCCAGTTAAACCGTTTAAATAAAGTTATTGTGTGTTAGGTTTACTGTATGTGTGTTCTTCCTGTGACATCCATGTATTCTCTCTCTCTCTCTCTTCTCTCTCTCTCTCTCTCTCTCTCTCTCTCTCTTCTCTCTCCTCTCTCACTGGTAAACAGAAGAGATCAACATGTCACCCTACAGAGAGAGAGAGAGAGAGAGCTGAAGGAATAGACAGGGAGCTAGAGGAAGAGAGAGAGAGAGAGAGAGAGAGAGAGAGAGAGAGAGAAAGAGAGATAAGGAGAGATAAAAGGTATTTTGTTTTTTTTGCATACGTCCAAGAGTGCAGTGGTAAGAACGACCAGCTCTTAATTCCCGATCAGGTGGGTCGAGCCCAAAGTCGCCCTGTAAACAAATCTCCTCTCGGTGCTGTGTACATTTCAGCTTAAGCTGGAGGTAGTGGAGGCAGCTTTCAGCTTAATGAAGCCAGGCGTTTGTTTTATCTTCTATCTCTAATTAAGTCTGCACTAAAGCAAGTTTTTGAGTGCTTTTTAAAGTGAGAAAATCTGGACAAGTTTGGCTGATGTTAAAGTTAGTTGTAAAGTTAATGTTGGATCTGAAGTTAATATTGGTTCTCAAACACTGAATTGTCTAGCCTATACTTATTTTGTCTATTTATATAATAATAATAATAATAATAATAATAATAATAATAATAATAATATTATTATTATTATTATTATTATTATTATTATTGTTATTATTATTTTATGAGTGGCTTCAATGCCAGCACACTGAGTGCCAAACAGTGCCCAGCACTTTTCTCTCAGACAACATTTCGACAGTTATAGAAAGTAAGACGTTTTGAACCAAGGATGAACGAGCAGGGGAGTGAAGGAGGGAGGGAGGGAGCAGGTGTAAGGAGCAGGGGAGTGAAGGAGGGAGGGAGGGAGCAGGTGTAAGGAGCAGGGGAGTGAAGGGAGGGAGGAAGGGAGCAGGTGTTATGTATCACTTGTGGAATGAGAGGAGCACAACAGCTGTGACATCCAGGAAATGAGGATGGAGGTGGAGTAATCAGTCACCTGGAGTGGATGGCATGTTGCTCACTCCATCAATCGTAGGACACCATTGCCTGGAGGACCCCTTGCTTCCAGGTCCCCTGTTTTCAGGATCACCTGCTTCAAGGACCCCTGCTTCCAGAACCTCCTGCTTCTAGGACCCTTTGCTTCAAGGACCCCCTTGCTTCCAGGACCCCTTGCTTCCAGGACCCTTTACTTCCAGGACCCCCTTGCTTCCAGGACCCCCTTGCTTCCAGGACCCCTGCTTTCGGGATCACCTGCTTCAAGGACCCATGCTTCTAGGACCTCCTGCTTCTAGGACCGCTTGCTTCCAGGAGTCCCTGCTTCAAGGATCCCATGCTTCCAGGACCCCCTGGTTCCAGGATTCTCTTTTTCCAGGATCCCCTGTTTCCAGAACCCCCTTTTTCACGACTCCCCTCCTTCCAAGACCCCTGCTTCCAGTATCCCTCCTTTCCAGGATCCCACCCATCCAGCACCCCTCTCCTTCCCTTCTAGGACCCTCCATACCACATCACCCATCCTCTACAACCCACTACTGTGTATAATTCAAGACCAAACAACAATACCCTGGCTGCAACAATTCACAACGAATAATATATAATTCTGACATGTAATGAATAATTCAGACAAATAATGAATAATCTTGACAATGAATTATTCTGACAAATAATGAATAATTCTAACAAATAATGAATAATTCAAATATATAATGAATTATTCTGACAAATGATCAATATTAAGTGACATCTGGCTCATTTATTTCCCCATAAATTAAATTTGAAGTGGGAGAGATGGGGAATGGGGAGAGATTGGGGAATGTGGATAGATGGGGAATGGGGAGATATGGGGAATGAGGAGGGATGGGGAATGAGAAGGGATGGGGAATGAGTAGGGATGGTGAAGGGGGAGGAATGGGGAATATGGAGGCGTGGGGAATGGGGAGAGGTGGGGCATTTGGAGGGATGGATAATGAGAAGGGATGGGGAATGAGGATGGATGGGGAATGGGGAGGGATTGGGAATGGGGAGGAATGGGGAATGGATGAACGAAGAAAAGGAGATGAATAGGGGGAAAGTAAATAAAGGGATAGTGGAATGGGGAGAGGGAGAACATTATTCTTGTTCAGACTTCAACAACTTGTTCATGAATAACATAAAATGTCCACCAATATCATAACTTGTTCAGGGATAATATAACTTGTTCAGAAATGCTATAACTTGTTCAGAAATGCTATAACTTGTTCAGATATGCTATAACTTGTGTCTGGTTATATTTAAAGTGCGTCACGAGGCAAGAAAATAAAATGTGAGAACACAATAACTGCTGAAAGCAAACATTAGTTAATTTGCATACGAAAGCTGTCTCACTTACCAACACACACACACACTCACACACACACACACACTCACACTCACACACACACACACACACACACATGAGAATGAGTGAGACGCAGAAGAGATGTGGCATTTATTACTGCCAATAAACCATTCCATTAAAACCTTGACTAGATGACCAGAGCCAAGACACCAGTGGTGGAGTATGCACCACTCCCTCTGTTGTTTTGTGAGACAACAAGCACTGTAAACAAGGCCATTTATGACCACAACACTGATGGCATCTAATACCCACAACTTGAAGCTTCAGGGACTGATCACCACTTTTACAACCCTGAGGGACTGATCACTTCATAATAACTTCTGCTATCTCCAGTGTTATATTACTCAGTATTCTACCGAAGAAGCCTCCTGTGCAGGCGGTATCTTTCGCAAAGTAAACACACCCAAGGGTTGTACATGTGTCTTATTCGTCAAAAAAAAAAAAATTGAAAAAAAACATGTTGATATGATTAAAAAAACAGCAGCAATGCGTATTTCATGGCCATGACAACTCAATACCGTCTCAAGACGCCACACTGGTGACCAGACAAGACGTCGACATGTCTTAGTATACAGAGAACACAGAGTACACACAGTACACAGTACACACAGTACACAGAGTACACACAGTACAGAGTACACAGAGTACACACAGTACACAGAGTACTGGCGCATCTGGGCTCGTGAAATCACTTACATATGCTATATTTCAAGGATAGTCTGGGGGGTTATGCAGTTGTATATGTGTATTTATGTATGTATGCATGAATTTATGTATGTTTGTGTTTGTGTGTGTATGTAAGTATATATGTGTGCATGCACGTACGTATGTATGTATGTTGCATGTATGAATGCATGCACGTATGCATATACGAGCAGTGGAGGAGAGGGGAGGTGGAGGATGGAGGAGGTGGAAATTTATTCCGTACGCAGCTTCTCGAGTGGACACGACAATATGAGAGGGAGGGGGGAGGAGAGGCCGACCCCAGGAACCACCGAAATTGTGCCGGTGGTCAGGGCAGTGTGAGGACACTGTGTCAGCAGTTCAGATTATCCCCCTCCCCACATCCCCTCTCCCCCACACCCCTCCCCTTCCCCACATCCCCCTTCCTCCTCCCTCTCCCCACACCCCCCTCCCACGAACGCAAATCGCCGGCACTCGAAAAAATTTAGTGGGGCACCAAGGACTCAAAAATTTAGAGGGACACCATGCACTCAAAAATTTAGTGGGACACCAAGCACTCAAAAATTTAGTGGGACACCAAGCACTCAAAAATTTAGTGGGACACCAAGCACTCAAAAATTTAGTGGGACATCATGCACTCAAAAATTTAGTGGGACACCAAGCACTCAAAAATTTAGTGGGACACCAAGCACTCAAAAATTTAGTGGGACACCAAGCACTCAAAAATTTAGTGGGACATCATGCACTCAAAAATTTAGTGGGACACCAAGCACTCAAAAATTTAGTGGAACACCAAGGACTCAAAAATTTAGTGGGGCACCAAGCACTCAAAAATTTAGTGGGACACCAAGCACTCAAAAATTTAGTGGGACACCAAGCACTCAAAAATTTAGTGGGACACCAAGCACTCAAAAATTTAGTGGGACACCAAGCACTCAAAAATTTAGTGGGACACCAAGCACTCAAAAATTCAATGGGACACCAAACACTAAATTTATTTTGGGGGGCTGGAAATTCGTGTCAGATTTGATCGTTTGTTATATTTCACTGTTTTAATTATGTTTTGAATAAGATTAATTTGAGTTTTATAAAAATTAGTGTTCGCAAAGGATGGGTGGGGGTGAGGGGGGGGTGAGGGGTAGGGGTGAGGGGAGAGGGGGAGATGAAAGAGGATGAGGGATAGAGAGAGAGAGAGAGAGAGAGAGAGAGAGAGAAGATAGAAGGAGAGTGAAGATAGAGAGGGGGAGAAGAGGGAGAGAAGGGAAGGGGGTAAGAGGGAGGGGGGAGAAAAAGGGGAGAGAGATAAGAGGGGAAAGATGCGTCAGGAGGAAACTGCAACTGTGTTTTCACCTAACATAGAACAATGTGGTTATATCTCTCACTAAGTTCTCCCAATAGACGTACACGCACACACACACGCACACACACACACACATACACACACACTCACACACACTCACACACACACTCACACACACACACACACTCACACACACACACACACACACTCACACACACACTCACACACACTCACACACACACTCAAACACACTCACACACACTCACACACACACACACACACACACACACTCACACACACACTCACACACACACTCACACACACACTCACACACACACTCACGCACACTCACACACACACACACACACACACAAACACTTACGAAGGATCGTGTGTGTGTGTGGTGTGTGTCTTAACAATAGCGGTACAAACGCAATTACCCCGTTAATTCCTCCTGGTCGCAATGTCCACAAAAGGGAAATGCCGGTGAAGCTGTTGTTGTCTTGTTCTTGTTGTTGTTGCTATTGTTGTTGTTGTTGTTGGTGCTGTTGTTGCTGGTGTTGCTGTTGTTGTTGTTGGTGGTGGTGCTGTTGTTTTAATCCTGCTGACATGGTCCTCAGAACCAGAGGGGACTAAGAGCACTATATACAGCATGCAAGTAATAAAAGCCTTTATGACAGATAACAATAAGGCAGATGTGGTCAAAACATTTCAACTAAGTGACTTTTAATTCACAAAGAACCCGCACACGGGAGACCGTAACTTAGAACGACGTTTCGCTCCGACTTTCGACCATTAACTGGTCGCACAGAAGGAATAATCCCAGGTGAGGTGTGTGCTGCCCGTCTTGTGGAATAAGAGCTGTCTTCTTCACACCTGAACTCCGTAATCACCTTCTCCAGGTAGCTTCTGCCTCTTTCCTCATTCTTCTTCTTCTTCTCCCCCTCCTGCAGTGCCGTCTTCAGGTGTGTGTGTGGTGCAGGCTGGCAGGCTGGCAGGCTGCAGGGAACAATGGCCTGCCTGCCAGATTTACCAGGCGGCTGCTTCAAGGCAAGAGCAAACGTCAACGTGTATTTGAAATCGATAAAAGGGTAAATTTAGGACAGCCCTTGTCAAAGTTAAGTCAAGCGTAGGGCAGATCATCGTGGTAGTAGTGATGGGGTGAGGGAGAGAGGGGTGAGGGGGAGAGGGGTGAGGGGACGAAGGGAAGTGAGGTGTGAAGGGGGTGAGGGATAAAGGGACGCCAGGGGTTAAGAGAGGATGGGAAAGTAGTGATAATGTAGTGTAAGGGTAGGAAAATAAGGGGGCATTTAAGGGGAAGGGTGGAGGCACTGTCAAAGGGAAAGGGAAAAACGGGGTGTGTGAAAGGGGGCATCAACCCATTAACCATAATACCAAAAAAAATGGGAAAGACAACTCGAAAGCCATCGGGGCCCAAGATCTAGAACTCAACCCCTGTAACCACAGGTACGGTAGACTTCAAACCCAAAAATCATCATTATAAACCCCCAGATGAGCCCTAATCAAGGAATATTTAATGAGTGAAGAGAAGACTGGACCGGAGACTCGAACCGGGGTCCATTCCTCACCACCACCACCACTATCACCACCACCATCACCACCACTATCACCACCACCACCACCAACACTATCACCACCACCACCATGTTAATTTCCCACTATGGTAATGGTAGCTACTCTCATCTCTATAATTTTTGCAACTTTCCAGCGCTGCCTTCGTATTGTTTGGCTTTTAATGGCTTCGGACGTGTGTCGTGGTGGAGTTATAGAGGTTATAGGTCATCCCCTCTCCCTTCCCTCTTCCTCCCCCTCCCCTCTCTCCCTCCCCCTCCCGTCACTGATCACCATTGCACTGACTACCCCTCACGCTGCAACTGCCGCTGTTGTTGCAAATAGCTGGCGTTGTGAGTTATAGATGCGGCAGTTATAGCTGGTGTAATCAGAGCTAGCGTTAATTATAGCATCTGAGAATTACAGTGTTCTCTTTTCTTTTTGGTAATTATAGCTGGTGGTGTGAATGATAGGATGTGTTATTAGTGGCTTTAATCATAGGTGGTTTAATTATAGCTGGTGTGAAAAATTATTATTATTTATCAAAAAATATGTAACTATTAATACAGTACATATAATCCAATGGTGTTATTAGAAAAGATCTATGGATAGAATTATGGATAGACACTTAGCTAAGGTGTGTTGTTGGGAAGGATTCATTGAAGTCTATTTTCGTCCTCCAGACGCAATTCTTGCGGTCCCGCAAATTTCCTGCCCCCAATTCTTCAGCAGGAACATGTCAGCAATATTTAAATTACTAATTGAGCGCGATACACCCCATCAGGCCTCAGAAAACATCGAATTTCTGGTGCAAATTTCCGACCAGCGTTCACAGAATATATTCAACATGGCGTCCTAACTGGCCCTTCCTCTACCCCCTCCCCCTCAAAAGGGTCAAATCAGTATCACATTTCCTCTACCCCCCTCCCTCAAAACGGTCAAATCAGCATCACATTTTATTAAACAATTATTATATTATTTATTTATATGCTCTAAATTTAGGAAAGTATGTAAAAACTTCCACATCTGGTATTATTACTTATAACTCAATTTAGTCATAGCTAATTTTAATTATACGTGAAATTATAGCTGTTACTGTACACGTAAATATTATAGAAACAATTGTAGTAGGCCTGCTGACTCTATATATATATATATATATATATATATATATAATTATATATATATATATATATATATATATATATATATATATATATATATATATATATATATATATATATATATATATATATATATATATATATATATATATATAGGTGGTGTTAATTGTAGTTTCTGGATTTATTGCCTGGTTTATTAGGTTTAAAATCTATCGACTACACTAGGGTCATGAAGGCTGCAGGCCACCTGTCTACCACCAGTCAAGAATAGTACTTTAATATTTAAAAGACTGATTTAGGTAATCTCTCGGTGTATATACACAGAGAGACATACACCTCTCAGTGTATATACCCTGAGAGAGACATACACCTTTGGGTGTATATATCCTGCAGCAGTGGTGGCCCTGATGCGTGTCTATCACCACAGTCAATGATCTAACAAGAATACATTAGTCTTCCATCTAAAACCTTTAAAAAATTAAAGTTCACGTAGAAAACGTCAGGCAGATTAATTTAATAGTTTTTTACATAGTCTTCCGCACTCGTTGCTACAGAATATATGACAATGGTAGCTGTCCCATTAGTCTCTCAGCCGTCACAATGGAATCTCAACCATAATTCTTCCCTCATTCACAATGGTAGCTGCTCCCATAACTCTGGCAGCCGTCACAAAGGAAGCTGCCCTCCCGTAGCTCCCACCCTCGCGTCGTAGATCCTGGTCTTCGGCTCTACACGTACACGTAATCGCTTCCTCTCCGTCGGGTTAAGCGCTTCCTGCGTCTTCCTCAACCGGAAAAAAATGAACTTCTCAATTCGTGTCTGTCGCATTTGGAGGAGTTCCCCCTACCCTCCCAGTGCGGGAGCCCGTTTTCTGTTGTCCAATTCTATTTGCTTCCTAGTCTTGATGACTTTATGTTATTCTATCTTTAAATTCTTGCATCTTTATAATTCTGAGGTCTCTTTCCCTTCCAGTTTTATTTTTATGATTTGTTGACATCTAGCTTTACATTCCATTAATATTTTTTTGTGTATTTTTGGCCCGGGGGTCATTCTAGGAAGGGCTGAAGGGACGGGGTAAAGGTTTAATTAGGTGGAACCTAAGGTTGTGTAGGCCTGGTAGGTAGGAGTGTAGTCAGGTGGTTTTAAACTTGTGATGTGCTGTTGAGGTGTATGTAAGGGAACATTTATGAAGGGAATTTGGGAAACAGGTTAGCCGGACTTGAGTCCTGGAGGTGGAAAGTACAGTGCCTGTGCTCTGAATTCAGAATGGGTGAGGATGTTACAGCTCTGGGGGTGGAAGTACAGTGCCTGCACTCTGAAGGATGGGTGGGGATGTTGTAGTCCTAGAGGTGGGAAGTACAGTGCCTGCACTCTGAAGGATGGGTAAGGATGTTATAACCAGTTCGAAGGGTCAATAGAAATGTGATATCTGCTAAGTTCTGGCAGGACAGCTATTGAGTGAAAGATAGAGAATGTGTTTCCTTTAATAGGTCACTCTTCTTCTATCTATATATATATATATATATATATATATATATATATATATATATATATATATATATATATATATATATATATTATATATATATTATTTTTAGTTATTGTAAGTGTCCTGGTCCGGGGTTTAAGGGGGGGGGAATGCCCATGTCTACCACCAATCCTGCGTTTCCAGGAAATGTCAGAAATTTCAAACAAATGCGCAGCGCGTGTCCAATTCTCCTTGGAGACGGGTTTTCGATATTCACTGTCATTCCGCAGACACGATGGTCGTTCAGACGGGCGGCACTACCGAGTTATTGCTGTTCTTATTGTGGAATTAAGATGTGACAGTTCTCCTCTGAATTATAGGCTGCTCCTGCCTCTCCATGCCTTAACATATACGTATATATATATATATATATTTTTTTATTTTTTATTAACACATCGGCCGATTCCCACCAAGGCAGGGTGGCCCGAAAAAGAAAAACTTTCATCATCATTCACTCCATCACTGTCTTGCCAGAAGGGTGCTTTACACTACAGTTATAAAACTGCAACATTTACACCCCTCCTTCAGAGTGCCGGCACTGTACTTCCCATCTCCAGAACTCAAGTCCGGCCTGCCGGTTTCCCTGAATCCCTTCATAAATGTTACTTTGCTCACACTCCAACAGCACGTCAAGTATTAAAAACCATATGCCTCCATTCACTCCTATCAAATACGCTCACACATGCTTGCTGGAAATCCAAGCCCTCGCACACAAAACTTCCTTTACCCCTCCCTCCAACCTTTCCTAGGCCAGACCCCTACCCCGCCTTCCCTCCACTACAGATTTATACACTCTCGAAGTCACTCTGTCTCGTTCCATTCTCTCTACATGTCCAAACCACCTCAACAACCTCCTCAGCTCTCTGGACAATCGTTTTGGTAATCCCGCCTCCTCCTATTTCCAAACTCCGAATTCTCTGCATTATATTCACACCACACATTGACCTCAGACATGACATCTCCACTGCCTCCAGCCTTCTCCTCGTTGCAACATTCATCACCCATGCTTCACACCCATATAAGAGCGTTGGTATAACTATACTCTCATACATTCCCCCTTTACTTCCATGGACAAGGTTCTTTGTCTCCACAGACTCCAAGTGCTCCACTCACCCTTTTCCCTCATCAATTCTATGATTCACCTCATCCTTCATAGACCCATCCGCCGACATGTCCACTCCCAAATATCTGAATACATTCACCTCCTCCATACTCTCCCTCCAATCTGATATCCAATCTTTCGTCACCTATTCTTTTTGTTATCCTCATCACCTTACTCTTTCCTATATTCACTTTCAATTTTCTTCTTTTACACACCCTACCAAATTCATCCACCAACCTCTGCAGCTTCTCTTCAGAATCTCCCAAAAGCACAGTGTCATCAGCAAAAAGCAACTGTGACAACTCCCACTTTGTATTTGTTCTTTATCTTTAGCCCAACACCTCTTGCCAAGACCCTCGCATTCACTTCTCTTACAACCCCATCTATAAATATATTGAACAACCACGGTGACATCACACATCCTTGTCTAAGGCCCACTTTTACTGGGAAATAGTCCCCTTCCCTCCTACACACTCTAACCTGAGCCTCACTATCCTCATAAAAACTCTTCACTGCTTTCAGTAACCTTCCTCCTATTCCATACACCTGCAACATCTGCCACATTGCCCCCTATCTACCCTATCATACGCCTTTTCCAAATCCATAAATGCCACAAAAACATCTTTACCCTTATCCAAATACTGTTCACCTATATGTTTCACTGTAAACACTTGGTCTACACACCCCTACCTTTCCTAAAGCCCCTTGTTCATCTGCTATCCTGCTTTCTGTCTTACTCTTAATTCTTTCAATAATAACTCTACCATACACTTTACCAGGTACACTCAACAGACTTATTCCCTATAATTTTTGCACTCTCTTTTGTCCCCTTTGCCTTTATACAAAGGAACAATACACGCTTTCTGCCAATCCCTAGGTACCTTACCCTCTTCCATACATTTATTAAATAATAGCACCAACCACTCCAAAATTATATCCCACCTGCTTTTAACATTTCTATCTTTATCCCATCAATCCCAGCTGCCTTACCCCTTTCATTCTACCCACTGCCTCACGAACTTCCCTACACCCACAACTGGCTCTTCCACACTCCTACAAGATGTTATTCCTCCTTGCCCTACACACGAAATCACAGCTTCCTGTCTTCATCAACATTTAACAAATCCTCAAAATATTCTCTCTATCTTCCTGATACCTCTAACTCTCCATTTAATAACTCTCCTCTCCTATTTTTAACTGTCAAATCCATTTGTTCTCTAGGCTTCCTCAACTTATTAATCTCATATATATATATATATATATATATATATATATATATATATATATATATATATATATATATATATATATATATATATATATATCGTGTCGAATAGCAACGCTCTTCTTGCCGAATAAGGTAAGCGAAAATTTGTGTATGCAATAATTTTGCAAAAAATTATTCTGAATCTAACGAAAATAATATATTTCATTGTATTTGTTTATTATTAAATTATTTTAAACTTATCTAAAATATATTTAGTTGGATTAGGCTAAATTAAATTGCGCCTGTTATAATCCGGTTAGGTAAGTTTTCTAAGGTTCTTTTGGTACAAAATTATTAATTCTTACATTAACATAAATAAAAAATATATATCTTTAAACGTATAAGAGAACATTTTAGAAAGGACTTAATTTTAAATGAGTTCTTGCTAACTGACCAGTTTTACCTATTCGGCACGACATATACCCATACATATGCCAGGAAAAAATGGAAATTAGGACTAAATTAGTGAAAAAACAAAAGCGAAAATTTAAGAGAAATGTGTGAGGTGAATTTGGGAAATATTGGTGTTTGATATTAATGGTTTATGTTCTTTATATCCGGAGGTTATGAAGTGGATGAGACACACTACTGACTCCACAACCATTACTGAGGACTTCAATGATGCACATAAATTCATGAACGTTTTAATTCACTTAATCTCTCTCGTGTGTGAGTGTGTGTGTGTGTGTGTGTGTGTGTGTGTACTCACCTATTTCTCACCTATTTGTGGTTGCAGGGGTCGAGTCATAGCTCCTGGCCCCGCCTCTTCACTGATTGCTACTAGGTCCTCTCTCTCCCTGCTCCATGAGCTTTATCAAACCTAGTCTTAAAACTATGTATGGTTCCTGCCTCCACTATGTCGCTTTCTAAGCTATTCCACTTCCTGACAACTCTATGACTGAAGAAATACTTCCTAACATCCCTTTGACTCATAGGAGTCTTCAACTTCCAATTATGACCCCTTGTTTCTGTGTCCCCTCTCTGGAACATCTTGTCTCTGTCCACCTTATCTATTCCTCGCAGTATTTTATATGTCGTTATCATGTCTCCCCTAACCCTCCTGTCCTCTAGTGTGTGTGTGTGTGTGCGTGTGTGTGCGTGTGTGTGTGTGTGTGTGTTCCATATCGTAGAGCCTCGTTTATAGATTTCCCGTACCATCCATGACCTCTCTTCTAGCTCCTGGATCAGCCCCTGGTGTGTCACAGTGTCGAATACATCCTTGAAGTCTGGCAAAATGCAGTCGACCCATCCCTCACTTACCCATGTCACCCACCGAACCCTTCCTTTAAACCTGCACGAGATTCAACGACCCATATATACCATCCTAAATCCTTACTCCCTAACAGTATATTGACCAAACCTTCGATTTAAAGTTCATTTCCGCTCTCTATCGCGTCACTGCTCGGTAACCGTCCATCAAGAAGTTATTTATCCGGTTAACTTATTGGCGGACGACGCAAGCGGGGCTGTCGAACCGGTCACGGTGATGTGAAGGGCTCACACACGTTGGCATTTATCCCGTGAGGGTTTATAGCAAGGCTTTACAGGGCCCTGCTGAGCCGTCACAGTTTGTCAATAGGCAACACATTACCTATATATATATATATATATATATATATATATATATATATATATATATATATATATATATATATATATATATAGTGTATAGTGAAGTTATGTATGGTGTGGTGTATAATGTATGTTATACGTGTTGTATTATGGTTACTGAAGTTATTATGTGGTGTATACACTGTATGATTGACCGTGTATAATACAT
>WNWK01002690.1:0-22500 GCA_009830355.1 Cherax destructor
ATAGTAGAAAGCGGAGTAGGGACAGGGTGGACTGTCTACCCTCCCCTAGCAGCAAGAATTGCCCACGCGGGCGCCTCAGTTGACCTGGGAATTTTTTCTCTTCATTTGGCGGGGGTATCTTCTATTCTAGGCGCCGTAAATTTTATAACTACAGCAATCAATATACGAACAAGAGGTATGACCATAGACCGGATGCCTCTTTTTGTCTGATCAGTATTCATTACAGCCGTATTGTTATTACTATCCCTCCCGGTTCTAGCCGGGGCTATTACTATACTACTTACAGACCGAAATTTAAATACAACATTCTTTGATCCAGCCGGAGGAGGGGACCCTGTCCTGTATCAACACTTGTTCTGATTCTTTGGGCACCCAGAGGTTTACATTCTCATTCTCCCTGCTTTTGGCATAGTCTCCCATATTGTTACACAAGAATCAGGCAAAAAAGAGGCCTTCGGGACTTTAGGAATAATCTATGCCATGACAGCAATTGGGATCTTAGGATTCCTAGTATGAGCCCACCATATATTTACAGTGGGTATAGATGTTGACACTCGTGCGTATTTTACATCTGCAACTATAATTATTGCCATTCCCACCGGAATTAAAATCTTTAGATGACTGAGGACCCTCCAAGGGTCTCAATTCTCCTATACGCCTTCCCTTCTCTGAACCTTAGGGTTTATTTTTCTATTTACGGTAGGCGGTCTAACGGGAGTAATTTTAGCCAACTCGTCAATTGATATTATTCTCCACGATACCTATTATGTTGTGGCGCACTTTCACTATGTACTATCCATGGGAGCAGTCTTTGGAATCTTTGGCGGAATTGTTCACTGATTCCCCCTTTTTACTGGGCTCTCACTCAGGCCGAGATGACTTAAACCCCATTTCTTTGCCATATTCTTAGGAGTAAATCTAACCTTCTTCCCCCAACACTTCCTAGGACTTAATGGAATACCACGGCGATACTCTGACTACCCTGATGCTTACACATCATGAAATATCGTCTCATCAATCGGGTCCCTAATCTCCTTAGTAGCAGTATTATGATTTATAATCATTGTCTGAGAAGCCTTTATATCCAAACGCCAAATCACCTCACCATATTTTCTGCCTCCCTCAATCGAGTGGCAGCACCCTCATCCCCCCGCGGATCATAGTTATTCAGAAATCCCACTAATCTCCAACTATCTAAAATGACAGATAGATGTATAGGATTTAAGCTCCTACCAGGAAGAAAATTCTTCTTTTAGAAATGCCAATATGAGGATCTTTAGGGCTCCAAGACAGAGCCTCCCCGCTAATAGAACAGCTCACATACTTTCACGACCATGCCATACTAATCCTTATCCTTATCACCACCTTAGTGGGCTATATTATAATCAACTCAGCCTCTAATTTATTTATTAATCGTTTCCTTCTTGAAAATCAAGAAATCGAAATCATTTGAACAATCCTGCCCGCAATCATCTTAATTTTTATTGCAATACCATCACTACGCCTTCTCTATTTACTAGATGAAACAAACAATTCAGGTGTAACTATTAAAACCATTGGTCACCAATGGTATTGATCCTATGAGTATTCAGACTTCTTAAACATTGAATTCGATTCATATATATTACCATACGATAATAGTGTGTCCTCAAATTTTCGCCTCTTAGATGTTGACAACCGGGTTGCTATCCCGCTAAATACCCAGATCCGCCTCATTATCTCGGCAGCAGATGTCATTCACTCTTGAACCATTCCGGCCCTAGGGGTGAAAGCAGATGCCATCCCCGGGCGACTAAATCAAATTAGATTTTTAATTAACCGGCCGGGTTTATTTTATGGTCAATGTTCGGAAATCTGTGGGGCTAACCACAGATTTATGCCTATCCTAATTGAAAGAATCTCAGTAGATTCTTTCCTAAACTGAATTTCCGATAACTCAGAGAGTTCGTCCTAATGATATTAAACCAACTTTAGATAACTTTTCAAGTGTAGGTCTTTTAAACCTAAAAAAGTATTTTTAATACTTCTAGAGAACTAAAAATTAGTTAATCTAAATAACGTTAGTTTGTCAGACTAAAATAATCTAAACCTGATATTTTTATATGCCCCAAACAAGACCCCTTCTCTGATTAAATTTATTTTTCTTCTTTATCCTAGGCTATGCTTTATTCCTTACCTTAAATTATTTTTGTATCAACCCCGCCAAAATTAAAACACTTAAAATTCAACTTGTAACCCAAGAAAAGTCGTGAAAATGATAACCAGGTTATTTTCTATTTTTGAACCCTCTTCAAGACTCCTTTCCCTAAATCTAAACTGACTCTCTACATTCCTGGGGTTTCTATTTATCCCTATTTTTTATTGAACAGTCCCCACCCGATGGGTGTTACTCTGATCTATAATTATTTCTACACTGCACGAAGAATTCAAAACAATCCTAGGGTCTACTAATTTAGGCCTATCTTTAATATTCGTCTCTTTATTCAGGTTTATCCTCTTTAATAACACCCTGGGACTGCTACCTTATGTCTTCACCAGATCCAGACACTTGGCTATAACCTTGACTTTGGCGCTACCACTATGATTGTCCTTTATCCTATTTGGGTGATTTAACCACACTCAACACATACTAGCACATTTAGTGCCTCAGGGTACCCCTGGGCTTCTAATACCTTTCATAGTCTTAATTGAGACAATTAGAAATATTATCCGACCTGGTACGTTAGCCATCCGGCTAGCCGCGAACATAATTGCGGGCCACCTTTTACTTACATTGCTAGGAAATATAGGGCCGATGCTCCCAATAAAACTACTAACCCTCCTGGTCGTAGCTCAAATCCTCCTTCTAATATTAGAATCTGCCGTTGCAATCATCCAGTCCTATGTATTTGCAATCCTAAGAACACTTTACGCAAGTGAAGTTAATTAACTAATGTCATCTCACAGCCACCACGCCTACCACCTAGTGGATATAAGGCCTTGACCCCTAACAGGCTCAATTAGAGCTATACTCCTCACCTCAGGGCTTATTAAATGATTCCATCAATTCAACCCTGATCTCCTTCTTTTTAGATTTATTCCAATTATTTTAACTATAATTCAATGATGACGAGATATTACCCGAGAAGGCACTTACCAGGGCCTCCACACTAAAATTGTAACCAGGGGCTTCGATGGGGGATAATCTTATTCATTGTCTCAGAAATCTTGTTTTTCTTCTCTTTTTTTTGAGCCTTTTTTCATAGAAGATTAGCACCTACAATTGAAATTGGTATATTCTGACCCCCCGAAGGAACCCAACCTTTCAACCCCTTTCAAGTCCCCCTTCTAAATACTACTATTCTGCTTTCCTCAGGGGCTACGGTAACCTGAGCCCACCATGCAATCATAAACTCTAACCACTCAGAAGCAATCCAAAGATTAGGGATCACCGTCACCCTAGGGATCTACTTTACATCTCTCCAAGCATATGAATATATAGAGGCATCATTTTCTATTGCCGATTCTATCTACGGTACTACCTTTTTCGTGGCAACCGGATTTCACGGGCTCCATGTAATTATCGGAACCTCATTCCTCTCAGTATGCTTCTACCGACTCTACAAGTGCCACTTCTCCAACAGACACCATTTCGGCTTCGAAGCAGCGGCCTGATATTGACACTTTGTTGACGTAGTATGACTCTTCCTTTACGTCTTTATCTACTGATGAGGAAGATAAATTTTTTAGTATACTTGTACATCTAGCTTCCAACTAGAAAGTCTAAATAATTAGAAAAATTAATCTTTATTTTGTATTTAATCATCTCATCAACACTTATTGTAACTACCCTAATTATAATTCTGGCTACGGTCCTCTCTAAAAAAACTATTATTGATCGAGAAAAAATATCACCGTTCGAGTGCGGGTTCGACCCTAAAGCCTCAGCACGGCTCCCTTTCTCGCTGCGATTTTTCCTCATCGCTGTAATCTTCTTAATTTTTGATGTAGAAATCACCCTCTTGCTCCCGCTAGCCTCCCTGACACCTTTTACAAATATTTTTGCTTGGGGACGTCAGGAATATATTTTCTCATCGTGCTGCTAGGGGGCTTATACTATGAGTGATATAAAGGGGCCCTAGAATGATCTAACTGGAATTGTAGTCAACTATGACATATGATTTGCATTCATAAAGTGTTTTAAACCTTTTTCAAATTAGAAAGCGAAGATTGCATTTAGTTTCGGCCTAAACTTTGGTTAGTACCTCTAATTTCCTTGGTGGAAGCCAAAAAGAGGCTTATCACTGTTAATGATAGAACTGAATTTCCCTTCCCATCAAAGAGAAAAATGCCAAAGAAGAAGCTTCTAACTTCATTCCTGAGCGGTTAAATTCCGTTCTCTTCTCTTTTTTATGGTGTATCAACACATTACATTTTCATTGTAAAGCTGAAGGAAACCTTCTAAAAAACCCACTTACAGGTAAACTACCACCATTGCAGCTTCAATGCAATATTCTAATTTAAAATATATAAGTTATGCGAAAATCAAAAAGACAACCACAACCCATAAAAAGACTCCTTTTATATAGACTATAACTATATTCTCCTGCCTAAGTTGGAGGTACTGAGAACATGTTATAAATTCATTAAATCTGCCCTCCCCTCCAAAATATTCCGACCATCCCTTATCTCCTACCTTTAAAAACCTGTCTCCTGTTTGTAACCCCCAGTTAGATAACCTTAACGTAGATAAAATAGGCATAAACCATATTGAACCTATAAATATAACATGTTTGTGTAGTGCTTGTCAAGGGTAGTCAAGCTCCTCCATGGTCAAGTCTGTCTGTGTAGTGCTTGTCAAGGGTAGTCAAGCTCCTCCATGGTCAAGTCTGACTGTGTAGTGCTTGTCAAGGGTAGTCAAGCTCCTCCATGGTCAAGTCTGACTGTGTAGTGCTTGTCAAGGGTAGTCAAGCTCGTCCATGGTCAAGTCTGACTGTGTAGTGCTTGTCAAGGGTAGTCAAGCTCTCCATGGTCAAGTCTGACTGTG
Source organism: Cherax destructor (assembly GCA_009830355.1). Taxonomy (NCBI): domain Eukaryota; kingdom Metazoa; phylum Arthropoda; class Malacostraca; order Decapoda; family Parastacidae; genus Cherax; species Cherax destructor. The sequence goes on from WNWK01002690.1 coordinate 5,027, forward strand.
TAGTGCTTGTCAAGGGTAGTCAAGCTCCTCATGGTCAGTCTGACTGTGTAGTGTTGTCAAGGGTAGTCAAGCTCGTCCATGGTCAAGTCTGTCTGTGTAGTGCTTGTCAAGGGTAGTCAAGCTCGTCCATGGTCAAGTCTGTCTGTGTAGTGCTTGTCAAGGGTAGTCAAGCTCGTCCATGGTCAAGTCTGTCTGTGTAGTGCTTGTCAAGGGTAGTCAAGCTCGTCCATGGTCAAGTCTGTCTGTGTAGTGCTTGTCAAGGGTAGTCAAGCTCCTCCATGGTCAAGTCTGTCTGTGTAGTGCTTGTCAAGGGTAGTCAAGCTCGTCCATGGTCAAGTCTGACTGTGTAGTGCTTGTCAAGGGTAGTCAAGCTCGTCCATGGTCAAGTCTGTCTGTGTAGTGCTTGTCAAGGGTAGTCAAGCTCGTCCATGGCCAAGTCTGACTGTGTAGTGCTTGTCAAGGGTAGTCAAGCTCCTCCATGGCCAAGTCTGTCTGTGTAGTGCTTGTCAAGGGTAGTCAAGCTCCTCCATGGTCAAGTCTGACTGTGTAGTGCTTGTCAAGGGTAGTCAAGCTGTCCATGGTCAAGTCTGCTTGTAGTGCTCAAGGGTAGTCAAGCTCGTCCATGGTCAAGTCTGCTGTGTAGTGCTTGTCAAGGTAGTCAAGCTCTCCATGGCAAGTCTGTCTGTTAGTGCTTGTCAAGGGTAGTCAAGCTCCTCCATGGTCAGTCTGTCTGTGTAGTGCTTGTCAAGGTAGTCAAGCTCCTCCATGGTCAAGTCTGTCTGTGTAGTGCTTGTCAAGGGTAGTCAAGCTCGTCCATGGCCAAGTCTGTCTGTGTAGTGCTTGTCAAGGGTAGTCAAGCTCCTCCATGGTCAAGTCTGTCTGTGTAGTGCTTGTCAAGGGTAGTCAAGCTCGTCCATGGTCAAGTCTGACTGTGTAGTGCTTGTCAAGGGTAGTCAAGCTCTCCATGGTCAAGTCTGCTGTGTAGTGCTTGTCAAGGTAGTCAAGCTCTCATGGTCAAGTCTGACTGTGTAGTGCTTGTCAAGGGTAGTCAAGCTCTCCATGGCAAGTCTGCTTGTAGTGCTTGTCAAGGGTAGTCAAGCTCTCATGGTCAAGTCTGACTGTGTAGTGTTTGTCAGGTAGTCAAGCTCGTCCATGGTCAAGTCTGCTGTTAGTCTTGTCAGGGTGTCAAGCTCGTCCTGGCCAAGTCTGTCTGTGTAGTGCTTGTCACGGTAGTCAAGCTCGTCCATGGCAAGTCTGCTGTGTAGTGCTTGTCAAGGTAGTCAAGCTCCTCCATGGTCAAGTCTTCTGTGTAGTGCTTGTCAAGGGTAGTCAAGCTCCTCCATGGCCAAGTCTACTGTGTAGTGCTTGTCAGGGTAGTCAAGCTCCGTCCATGGTCAAGTCTGACTGTGTAGTGCTTGTCAAGGGTAGTCAAGCTCTCCATGGTCAAGTCTGTCTGTGTAGTGCTTGTCAAGGTAGTCAATCTCCATGGCAAGTCTGCTTGTGTGCGTCAAGGTAGTCAAGTCCTCCATGGCAAGTCTGCTGTGTAGTGCTTGTCAGTAGCCTGCCAGTCAATCTCCTCCATGGCAAGTCTGACTGTGTAGTGCTTGTCAAGTAGTCAAGCTCTCCATGGCCAAGTCTGATCTGTGTAGTACTTTCCAAGGTAGTCAAGCTCGTCCATGGCAAGTCTACTGTGTAGTGCTTTCAAGGTTATCAAGCTCTCCTGCCAGTCCTATTTAGGCTCAAGTCAAACTCTCCTGGTCAATCTGCTGTCATACTCTTGTCAAGGGTACGTCACTCTCCATGGACAAGTCTCTGATACTTCCTTGCAGCTACCTCTCGGTCTAATCTCTGTGAGGCTTTCGGGAGTCACATCCTCCATGGCCAGTCTCTTCTGACGGTAGTCTTGTACCGTAGTCTAATCTCTCCTTGGCCGAGTCTGTACTTAGTGCTTGTCAATGGAGAGTCAAGCTCCTCGTCCTTGGCTCAGTTCAACTCGTCCTGGCCGAGTCTACGTAGTGCTTTGCAAGGTACAACCTCTCCATGGCCAAGTCTCTATTTGCAGGTATACTCTCCTGGTCAAGTGTCTAGTGCTTGTCTAGGTAGTCAAGCTCGTCCATGGTCAAGTCTGTCTGTGTAGTGCTTAGTCAAGGGTAGTCAGCTCTCCATGGCCAAGTCTGTCTGTGTAGTGCTGAGGTAGTCAACTCCTCCATGGTCAAATCTTCTGGTAGTGCTTGTCAAGGGTAGTCAGCTCTCCATGGTCAAGTCTTACTGTGTAGTGCTTGTCCAGGGTAGTCAAGCTCGTCCATGGCCAGTCTGACTGTGTAGTGCTTGTCAAGAGTAGTCAAGCTCGTCCATGGTCAATCTGTCTGTGAGTGCTTGTCAAGGGTAGTCAAGCTCGTCCATGGCCAATCTGTCTGTGTAGTGCTTGTCAAGGTAGTCAGCTCCTCCATGGTCAAGTCTGACTGTAGTGCTCTTTCAAGAGTAGTCAAGCTCTCCATGGTCAAGTCTGACTGTGTAGTGCTTGTCAAGGTTAGTCAGAGGGTTGGCTTATCAAATAACTTCTTCATCTTTTTTCTCGTCGACTTCATTCAGTCTATCCCTGTATCACAACTCTCATGATAAGGCTTGGACCAGTAGTCCGTCAGTCTGACCTCTCTCTCTCTCTTTGCCGAGTCACTTCCTCTCTCTCTGTGACTCTGCAGTCCTCCTCCTTCTCTCTTTTGCTCGTTAGCTCCTCCTGTCTCTCTTGGACATTTACATTCATCTATTTTTCATTATTATTCTCGACTATTACATATCCTCTTCAACACTACTCAGGAGGCTACTATCTCCTTAGACTGAGTCTACATCCTCCTCCTTGGACCGAGTCTACTACCTCTCCTTGGACCGAGTCTCATCTCTCCTTGGACCGAGTCTACCTACCTCCTTGGACAGTCTACATACCTCTCCTTGGACCGAGTCTACATACTTCTCCTTGGAACTGAGATCTACATGACCTTCCTGGACCGAGTCTTACATACTCCTCCTTGGACCGAGTCTACATACCTCTCCTTGGACCGAGTCTACATACCTCTCCTTGGACCGAGTCTACATACTCTCCTTGGACCGAGTCTACATGCCTCTCCTTGACCGAGTCTACATACCTCTCCTTGACCGAGTCTACATACTCTCTTGGACCGAGTCTACATACCTCCTTGACCGAGTCTACATACCTCCTTGACCGAGTCTACATACTCTCCTTGGACCGAGCTCATACCTCTCCTTGGACCGAGTCTACATGCCTCTCCTTGGACCAGTCTACATACCTCCTTGACCGAGTCTACATACCTCCTGACGAGTCTACATGCCCTCCTTGACCGAGTCTACATACCTCTCCTTACCGAGTCTACATACCTCCTTGACCGAGTCTACATGCCTCCTTGGACCGAGTCACATACTCTCCTTGGACCGAGTCTACATGCCTCTCCTTGACCGAGTCTACATACCTCTCCTTGACCGAGTCTACATACCTCTCCTTGGACCGAGTCTACATACCTCTCCTGACCGAGTCTACATGCCTCCTTGGACCGAGTCTACATACTCTCCTTGGACCGAGTCTACATACCTCTCCTTGGACCGAGTCTACATACCTCTCCTTGGACCAAGTCTACATACCTCTCCTTGGACCGAGTCACATACCTCCTTGGACCGAGTCTACATACCTCCTGACCGAGTCTACATGCTCTCCTTGACTGAGTCACATACCTCTCCTTGGACCGAGTCTACATACCTCTCTTGGACGGAGTCTACATACTCTCCTTGGGCTAAGTCTACATACCTCTCTTGACCGAGTCTACATGCCTCTCCTTGGACCGAGTCTACATACCTTCCTTGGACCGAGTCTACATACCTCTCCTTGGACCAAGTCTCAAAAAAAAAAAAAAAAAAAAAAAAAAAAAAAAAAAAAAAAAAAAAAAAAAAAAAAAAAAAAAAAAAAAAAAAAAAAAAACCCCCCCCCCCCCCCCCCCCCCCCCCCCCCCCCCCCCCCCCCCCCCCCCCCCCCCCCCCCCCCCCCCCCCCCCCCCCCCCCCCCCCCCCCCCCCCCCCCCCCCCCCCCCCCCCCCCCCCCCCCCCCCCCCCCCTGACCAAGTCTACATACCTCTTTTGGACCGAGTCTACATACCTCTCCTTGGGCCGAGTCTACATACCTCTCCTTGGACCGAGTCTACATACCTCTTCTTGGACCGAGTCTACATACTCTTTGGGCCAGTCTACATACTCTCTTGGACCGAGTCTACATACCTCTCCTTGGACCGAGTCTACATACCTCTCCTTGGACCGAGTCTACTACCTCTCCTTGGACCGAGTCTACATACTCTCCCTTGACCGAGTCTACATACCTCTCTTGACAGTCTACATACCTCTTGACCGATTCATACTCTGGACCGAGTCTACATACCTCTCCTTGGACGGAGTCTACATATCTCTCCTTGGACCGAGTCTACATACCTCTCCTTGGACCGAGTCTACATACCTCTCCTTGGACCGAGTCTACATACCTCTCCTTGGACCGAGTCTACATACCTCTCCTTGGACCGAGTCTACATACCTCTCCTTGGACCGAGTCTACATACCTCTCCTTGGACCGAGTCTACATACCTCTTTTCGGACCGAGTCTACATACCTCTCCTCGGACCGAGTCTACATACCTCTCTTGGACCAGTCTACATACCTCTCCTTGGACCAAGAGTCTACATACCTCTCCTTGGACCGAGTCTACATACCTCTCTTGGACCAAGTCTACATACCTCTCCTTGGACCGAGTCTACATACCTCTCCTTGGACCGAGTCTACATACTCTCCTTGGACCGAGTCTACATACCTCTCCTTGGACCAAGTCTACATACCTCTCCCCCCCCCCCCCCCCCCCCCCCCCCCCCCCCCCCCCCCCCCCCCCCCCCCCCCCCCCCTACCTCTCCTTGGACCGAGTCTACATACCTCTCCTTGGACCGAGTCTACATACCTCTCCTTGGACCGAGTCTACATACCTCTCCTTGGACCGAGTCTACATACCTCTCCTTGGACCGAGTCTACATACCTCTCCTTGGACCGAGTCTACATGCCTCTGACGCTCACTCTCCTGGACCGAGTCTACATACCTCTCCTTGGACCGAGTCTACATACACTCTCCTTGGACCGAGTCTACATACCTCTCCTTGGACCGAGTCTACATACTCTCCTTGGACCGAGTCTACATACCTCTCCTTGGACCGAGTCTACATACCTCTCCTTGACGAGTCTACATACTCTCCTTGGACCGAGTCTACATACCTCTCCTTGGACCGAGCTCTACATACCTCTCCTTGGACCGAGTCTACATACTCTCTTGGACCGAGTCTACATACCTCTCCTTGGACCGGTCTACATACTCTCCTTGGACCGAGTCTACATACTCTCCTTGGACGAGTCTACATGACCTCTCCTTGACCGAGTCTACATACCTCTCCTTGGACCGAGTCTACATACCTCTCCTTGGACCGAGTCTACATACCTCTCCTTGGACCGAGTCTACATACCTCTCCTTGGACCAAGTCTACATACCTCTTATTGGACCGAGTCTACATACCTCTTATTGGACCAAGTCTACATACCTCTTCTTGGACCGAGTCTACATACCTCTCCTTGGACCGAGTCTACATACCTCTCCTTGGACCGAGTCTACTTACCTCTCCTTGGACCGAGTCTACATATCTCTCCCTGGACCGAGTCTACATACCTCTCCTTGGACCAAGTCTACATACCTCTCTTTGGACCGAGTCTACATACCTCTCCTTGGACCAAGTCTACATACCTCTCCTTGGACCGAGTCTACATACCTCTCCTTGGACCAAGTCTACATACCTCTCCTTGGACCAAGTCTACATACCTCTCCTTGGACCGAGTCTACATACCTCTCCTTGGACCGAGTCTACATACCTCTCCTTGGACCAAGTCTACATACCTCTCCTTGGACCAAGTCTACATACCTCTCCTTGGACCGAGTCTACATACCTCTCCTTGGTCCGAGTCTACATACCTCTCCTTGGACCAAGTCTACATACCTCTTCTTGGACCAAGTCTACATACCTCTCCTTGGACCAAGTCTACATACCTCTCCTTGGACCAAGTCTACATACCTCTTCTTGGACCAAGTCTACATACCTCTCCTTGGACCGAGTCTACATACCTCTCCTTGGACCAAGTCTACATACCTCTTCTTGGACCAAGTCTACATACCTCTCCTTGGACCAAGTCTACATACCTCTCCTCATTCCTACTCACCATTTGGACTCTTCAGACGAGAAACTTTCCAGGTGATTTTCAACTCTTAACCAACACAGAAAAAAGATCATGATCAGCCCTGCTGATGTGTCGTGTCACCGCTGGGAAGTGGACTGTCTTAAGACGTGCAAGATGACTTCCTGGCCACACCAGGACGACACCTTGAAGGGTCTCTGATCACAGAAGTATTACTGGAGGTTGCCTGCAGCTCCAGGAATGGAAACTGATGGAGTATGAGTCCATAAGTTTCCAGTTGTCCACTGGAATTATTGACTGGACGACGAGTGTACGGTTAGTGCTCTAGTATTAATAATAATAATAATAATAATAATAATAATAATAATAATAATAATAATAAATCTTTATTTCTGCAAAGTTTACGATAAAAGTGATACAGATGTAGGTGACGTTATTGTCATACTTTATAGGAAGTCCCTGGTTATGCAGAGAATATTTCAGGTAACCTAAGTTAATCTTGTCTCCACCCCCAGGATGCGACCCACAAGAGTAGGCTAACATCCAGGTACCTACTTATTGGTAGGTGAACAGTGGCAGCAGGTGTACGGAAACATGCCCAACGTTTCAACCGGGATTGATCCCGGACTATCACTGTGTGAGCTGCCAAACTACCAACATCTCGTGCAATTTTGCTAAGCCTATCTCAGTCAATTGTGGAGGTTTCTAATTATTGGTACAACAATTAGTAGGGTAAGGTAGGGTAGGGTTAGGTAGGGAATGGTAGGGTTAGGTAGGGTAAGGTAGTGTAGTGTTGGGTAGGGTACTGTAGGGTAGGGTAGTGTAGGGTAGGGTAGGTTAGTGTTTGTTAGGGTAGTGTTTGTTAGGGTAGGGTAGTGTAGTGTAGGGTAGGGTAGGGTAGGAATGGGTAGGGTAGGGTAGTGTTGGGTAGGGTAGGGTAGTGTTTGTTAGGGTAGGGTAGTGTAGTGTAGGGTAGGGTAGGAATGGGTAGGGTAGGTTAGTGTTGGGTAGGGTAGGGTAGAGGCGATGTCTGGAAAACATCAACACTACTTATTACAATGAAGGTGATCAATGTTCAAGAGTTTCTTCGTAGTTTCTTTTCGCTTATTCTTGAAGCTGTCCCAATATTTTGCTAGGCCTATGATTGATGGGACTCTGGCTGATTCTCCTGGATAACGAGTGATAGTAACCTCCTTAAATGACCCTGGCATTCCCACTAATCTTTCTCAGTACCTGAAACCTCTTTTGGACAGCCACTCATCGCCAACACTGAGTACAAGCATTAACTCTTACTCTAGCGTTACTTCCGACCCATCGCTTTGCTTTGTCCACGAACCAGGCAGAACCACCCACGACTCATCAGATGGCAGAACCACCCACGACTCTCATCAGATGTCAGAACCACCCACGACTCTTATCAGATGGCAGAACCACCCACGACTCTCATCAGATGGCAGAACCACCCACGACTCTCATCAGATGGCAGAACCACCCACGACTCTCATCAGATGGCAGAACCACCCACGACTCTCATCAGATGGCAGAACCACCCACGACTCATCAGATGGCAGAACCACCCACGACTATCTCCCAGATGACTTAAACAACTGAGAACTCTGCATCGACACCTAACATCCCTTTCTCCTAAAGACAGCTCACCATCTTGAAGCCTCTTCACTATAACAAACGTTTATACAACAATCACAGGCAAAATGTTTCACATTCACAATATCTAATAGACACGTCAAGCTGGACAAAAACCTTTGTTTACCATCGGCAGAGACATCTCTTGTAACACATTCAAGAGCGGAATGTGCATCATTAAAGCAAATAATGCCTACCATGGTGAGATACTAGCACATCTACACGCTACGGGCAGCACTGCAGTTTAGATATACTAACACCCCTGACCCACGTCAGGCAACACTTGTCCTGTTTCCTGACAGACCTTACCTAACCTAACCTAATCCCTCCCTCAACCCCTGGGACAGTTGGAATCTAGCACACAGTGGTGTAGAGAGACTTACTAGAATGTGCCACAGATATTCAGAAACAATGTGAACTCCAAGAACTTACAACCACCAGTGTGAGAAAGCAGGTTCTCCCAGCCTGAGTGTGAGGGAGATACTTAAGTAATATTGCGAAATTTACATTCAGTTGCCCTATAACTCTGACCTCAGTCTACATAGCAGGCAACCGTCGGTTATGTAGACTGGAACTACGACTGGTTATGTAGACTGGAACTACGACACAACAAAGTTTTACGGCTGACAGGAAGCATGACCAGTCTGTGGAGAGGGAGATAATAACAGTTCTTCCTGTGATCATCACAGGAAGTGAGCCCCTCCACGTATCTCTTAGTTCAGAGCATCTCCACTCATTTCAACTTGTACTGACGCATCATAAAATCGTCCCTGTTTACAATCCTTGTGAATTTCTTAACTCAGACTTACATTTTCACTACATCCCAAACTCAGACTTCCACAGCCATTTCTGCAGCTCCCTATCACTATCTTAACAGCTAAAAAACGTTAAATCTCGGGCCTTAAATATCACCCCATCATCCCTACACATACTTCTTTGTCGCATGCTCTTTCCAGGACTCTGAAACTTCTTTTAAATTCCAAACTCGCAGAAATTCAGTCTTCCCTGAATCAGCAGCAAGACGTCAGTCTCCTCTGTATCAGCAGCAGGACGTCAGTCTCCTCTGCATCAGCAGCAAGACGTCGGTTTCCCCTGCATCAGCAGCAAGACGTCGGTTTCCCCTGCATCAGCAGCGAGACGTCAGTCTTCCCTGCATCAGCAGCAAGACGTCAGTCTCCTCTGCATCAGCAGCAAGACGTCAGTCTCCCCTGCATCAGCAGCAAGACGTCGGTCTTCCCTGCATCAGCAGCAAGACGTCAGTCTCACCTGCATCAGCAGCAAGACGTCAGTCTTCCCTGCATCAGCAGCAAGACGTCAGTCTCCCCTGCATCAGCAGCAAGACGTCAGTCTTCCCTGCATCAGCAGCAAGACGTCAGTCTCCCCTGCATCAGCAGCAAGACGTCAGTCTTCCCTGCATCAGCAGCAAGACGTCAGTCTCCCCTGCATCAGCAGCAAGACGTCAGTCTCCCCTGCATCAGCAGCAAGACGTCAGTCTCCCCTCCATCAGCAGCAAGACGTCAGTCTCCCCTGCATCAGCAGCAAGACGTCAGTCTTCACTGCATCAGCAGCAAGACGTCGGTCCTTCCTTTACAGACTAATATATCCGTTGAGAGACGAAATGGAGATAATCCATAGGAGTCTTCTAAAGCTAAACATACAAACATATCACACAGCTTTGATATAACAGTATATTTCCTTCTCGCTCTATGAGAACCTTCTACACTGTCAGCCACCATCCACTGTATTTCTAATGGTAAATAAGCTACCACACAAATCTCTCGTTGCCACACTATGACTTTACCAACACATAGATTTCACTGACCATACTAATCCATAGATATTGTATTTCAAATAAACTATTACTATTATAATGGAATAGTATCTGAAGATGCAGGGCAACCCAGGGAGTGCTTCAGATGCAGGGCAACCCAGGGAGTGATTCAGATGCAGGGCAACCCAGGGAGTACTTCAGATGCAGGGCAACCCAGGGAGTGCTTCAGACGCAGGGCAACCCAGGGAGTGCTTCAGATGCAGGGCAACCCAGGGAGTGATTCAGATACAGGGCAACCCAGGAAGTGCTTCAGATGCAGGGCAACCCAGGGAGTGATTCAGATGCAGGGCAACCCAGGGAGTGATTCAGATGCAGGGCAACCCAGGGAGTGCTTCAGATGCAGGGCAACCCAGGGAGTGATTCAGATGCAGGGCAACCCAGGGAGTGATTCAGATGCAGGGCAACCCAGGGAGTGCTTCAGATGCAGGGCAATCCAGGGAGTGCTTCAAATGCAGGGCAACCCAGGGAGTGCTTCAGATGCAGGGCAACCCAGGGAGTGCTTCAGATGCAGGGCAACCCAGGGAGTGCTTCAGACGCAGGGCAACCCAGGGAGTGCTTCAGACGCAGGGCAACCCAGGGAGTGCTTCAGACGCAGGGCAACCCAGGGAGTGCTTCAGATGCAGGGCAACCTCAGGGAGAGCTTCAGATGCAGGGCAACCCAGGGAGTGCTTCATACGCAGGGCAACCCAGAGAGTGCTTCAGACGCAAGGCAACCCAGGGAGTGCTTCAGATGCAGGGCAACCCAGGGAGTGCTTCATACGCAGGGCAACCCAGAGAGTGCTTCAGACGCAGGGCAACCCAGGGAGTGCTTCAGATGCAGGGCAACCCAGGGAGTGCTTCAGATGCAGGGCAACCTCAGGGAGTGCTTCAGACGCAGGGCAACCCAGGGAGTGCTTCAGATGCAGGGCAACCCAGGGAGTGCTTCAGACGCAGGGCAACCCAGGGAGTGCTTCAGATGCAGGGAAACCTCAGGGAGTGCTTCAGATGCAGGGCAACCCAGGGAGTGCTTCAGACCCAGGGCAACCCAGGGAGTGCTTCAGACGCAGAGCAACCCAGGGAGTGCTTCAGATGCAGGGCAACCTCAGGGAGTGCTTCAGATGCAGGGCAACTCAGGGAGTGATTCAGACGCAGGGCAACCCAGGGAGTGCTTCAGACGCAGGGCAACCCAGGGAGTGCTTCAGATGCAGGGCAACCTCAGGGAGTGCTTCAGACGCAGGGCAACCCAGGGAGTGCTTCAGATGCAGGGCAACCCATGGAGTGCTTCAGACGCAGGGCAAACCAGGGAGTGCTTCAGACGCAGGGCAAACCAGGGAGTGCTTCAGACGCAGGGCAAACCAGGGAGTGCTTCAGACGCAGGGCAACCCATGGAGGGATTCAGACGCAGGGCAACCCAGGGAGTGCTTCAGACGCAGGGCAAACCAGGGAGTGCTTCAGACGCAGGGCAAACCAGGGAGTGCTTCAGATGCAGGGCAACCCAGGGAGTGCTTCAGACGCAGGGCAAACCAGGGAGTGCTTCAGACGCAGGGCAACCCAGGGAGTGCTTCAGACGCAGGGCAAACCAGGGAGTGCTTCAGATGCAGGGCAACCCAGGGAGTGCTTCAGACGCAGGGCAAACCAGGGAGTGCTTCAGACGCAGGGCAAACCAGGGAGTGCTTCAGACGCAGGGCAAACCAGGAGTGCTTCAGACGCAGGGCAACCTCAGGGAGTGCTTCAGACGCAGGGCAAACCAGGGAGTGCTTCAGACGCAGGGCAACCCAGGGAGTGCTTCAGACGCAGGGCAACCTCAGGGAGTGCTTCAGACGCAGGGCAAACCAGGGAGTGCTTCAGACGCAGGGCAAACCAGGGAGTGCTTCAGACGCAGGGCAAACCAGGGAGTGCTTCAGACGCAGGGCAAACCAGGGAGTGCTTCAGACGCAGGGCAAACCAGGAGTGCTTCAGATGCAGGGCAACCCAGGGAGTGATTCAGACGCAGGGCAAACCAGGGAGTGCTTCAGACGCAGGGCAACCTCAGGGAGTGCTTCAGACGCAGGGCAAACCAGGGAGTGCTTCAGACGCAGGGCAACCTCAGGGAGTGCTTCAGACGCAGGGCAAACCAGGGAGTGCTTCAAATGCTGAATTCCCATTTATTTTCTGGATGTGTCTACTGACAATGTTCTATTACAATATTTTAACCCATAGAGTTGAGAGTAATGCAGCTCTGTCACAAGTCTGCTTCAATAAATTGTACACGATCTGCTCTTTATCTCTCTCGTCTTCACCACCTTTTATTAGGAGATTTTACTTATCATCTGCTCTGGTATAGTTAACATTAATTAAGCTGTGACTTTTGTGGATATCAGCTAGTCTTGTCTCGCCACTCTCCCTCCCCATATCTTAATCACTAGCGACCCATTGCAAAATTTATAGCTGTGTCATTGCTAGGAATACCACAATCCAATTCACATGGAGAACCTTATACTGTTTTCTTCACACTTTACAAACTTAGGTCGATGCTGTGTGGGCATCAACCCACAGCAGGGCCTAGTCTAGTGCACTGGAAAACTGCACTAGACTAGTCTAGTGCACTGGAAAACTGCACTAGACTAGTCTAGTGCACTGGAAAACTGCACTAGACTAGTCCTTTTAGAAAACCAGATACCTCGGGTCAAGACACTTCGCATTATTGAGCAATTGCTCTTGTAAATTATTTAACGACAAGTTAACAAGCCCCTCATTAAGCTGTATTTGAAAAGGCCGCTCTACTATTGACCCCTTGTTAACATCTTATGACACTCCTCTGGCGTTATACAATATTATCTCAAGACTATTCCTTAGGCCTACGAGGCAATTGCTCTTTTCTCAAAAATATCTCATTAGAGAGGCACTTTTCAGTGTTTGTGTAAGTAACGTTTTTTCCCTGACTTTATACAAGAAGGTGTACTGTAATGATGCGATCTCGGTTATACACTGTTGCTGACAGCAATTAACTGCCTTACCGCGGTTCTTTCCACAAACATCTGATCATCTTTGCATGTAGATGATGACATCGCCGTCCCTTGCGCAGACCCGGGCTGTCAAGTCGTAGCTGACTCACGCTAATGTGCTATCGGTCGTGTTTACACCTGGGCTACGTCACACGGTTTCATGTGTTATGTTGGTAAAAATGTCGATAACCTTCACACGACACCCTATCATCTCACAACTTATTCTGCACTTGTACTCCTCCTATTTTTCAGTGCGTGATTGCAGTAAAATTCCTTAGTCTTCACTTTGATTATCGAATGTTATAGAAGCCTCGCATCATCCCCTAAATGCTACATTTCTTAGTCGACTGACTATCCTTAAAACTTAGTTCATTTTCTTTTGGGGATCACTTACACACAAACCATTCCCCGCCTTCATTAACCCCTCTTGTCTAAACTGAACTACAGAGGCAAAATATAGTCCGCTGCTTCCTCGACTAATATTAATAAACTTGATCCAGTTCATTGTCAGGGATTAGGCTCTTGTCTAGGAGCTTTTCTATCTTGACTGAGAACCTGTATACAGAAGCAGACATTAATTACAGGAGTGTCATGATGAGTGCCTTTGTTATTTCATTCACTTTCACTTCCTTCACAGTTCTTTTAAGTATAGAATAAGCACAGATGCTTGAAAATTTAATTGATTTAATACCTGACCCCATTTATTGTAGTCCTTCAATCTTTGCGTCCGGAATCTGGTAGCATCACTTGCTATAACACCCCAATACGTTGACATTGCTACGTACTTTTCCATACCTTCTTAGGAAGTCCTGACAATTCAGACTTGTTACTCTTTCCTTCCTGACCGAAGAATCTCATATCTGTACACACTTTTGTTCCATTTTCTTAAAATATTTCCATTCGCAATCACATACAGCATTGTTCTTCCTCAGAGAGAGCAGTGTTACGGTGTTTTTTTTCTCTAGAGAGCGTAAATAAGGGGCATTAACTAGAGTTGGTCAGCATTTTCACAGCAGAGTTATATGCAATACTTGCCACTATCATACGCATTGCAACTATACCAACCTTTTCCATTGTTATTGCTTCACTTTCACAGAGAACATCATAAAACATCCAGAAATTCAACTCCTCATATCCTACGGTACCCTGAGACACAACAATGGTTACACCAGCAAACATAGGCATCAATGTTTTGCTGGGCCTCTAGATACACCGGAAGGAGGAGATAGCCAGAGCCTGCTACCACCTGCAGCTCACAAGACTGCCATTCCCAAGAGCTCCCCTGGGGCAGAGAGGCCTAGCTTCTCCCTAAGAGCCCCGTGAGGGCGGGGAATGGGGCTAGGCCTGGGGGACAGTTGGTCCCAGAAGATGAGGAGCTACTTGTACCTCCTCTCATGGCAGACATTAGTCTGAGACACTCCCGAGAAAGGGAGGCAAGGCCGGGCCACCACTTGGAAAAGGCCCGGGCCGGCGAAATATACCGGCTAATATCCAACAACAACAAATCTGGATACACCGACGGTCAGCGTAATGAACATACATCATAGGCTGCTCAGTTTGCCATTTTGATTTACCAGTCTCCCACAGAGAGGTCTCTTATGAGGGATATTTTACAATATCTCATCTTCGATAACGCTAACAGCAGCATTGGTCCTATTTAGAGCACAGTAAGTTCTCCACTAAACTACACGTAGGTTTCTAGACCTCTTTCCAACTTTGTCGTAAGTGGGAAAGTATTCTTTCATGATTTCATATCAGACTCACACGCCTCACATGAGGTTACTTCAGGGAGAGACTACACATGTCTCTACCGTCGAGAAGATAAGAATGATATAAATTTCGTGCAAGATTTATCATGAGATTCCTGGTAGTCACTGCAGAGTCGTATCTCAGGCCTAGTGAGATTCTGGGATAAGGTAACGTAGGTAACTGAAGCAGAAGTTCCATAGCTAAAAAGTAAGCGCTGTTTCTTGTGGTACATTGGCAGTGAGTGGCTTATGGACTGTTCCATTAAGAAATATACTAAGTGATCCACCTCGAGGTAGTTACTTACGAGTGGATGTTATCAGCCTGAAATTTCTAGTGCTGTAGTACAGCCAAGAGTTTCCAGTGCATTTTACACACACACACACACACACACACACACACACACACACACACACACACACACACACACACACACACACACACACACACACGTCAAGAAACTAGATAAAGTGCAAAGGTTTGCGACAAGGTTAGTTCCACAACTCCGGGGTCTGTCTTATGAAGAAAGGCTGAGGGAAATAGGACTAACAACACTGGAGGAAAGAAGGGTCAGAGGAGACATGATAACGACATAAAAAATACTGCGGGGAATTGACAAGGTAGATAGTGACAGGTTGTTTCAGAGAGGGAACACAGAAACAAGGGGACACAACTGGAAGCTGAAGACTCAGATGAGTCAAAGGGATGTTAGGAAGCATTTCTTCAGCCACAGAGTAGTCAGGAAGTGGAATGGACTAGAGAATGATATAGTGGAGGCAGGAACCATACATAGTTTTAAGACAAGGTATGATAAAGCTCATGGAGCAGGGAGAGCAGAGACCCAGTAGCAGACAGCGAAGAGGCGGGGCCAGGAGCTGAGTCTCGACCCCTGCAACCACAATTAGGTGAGTACAATTAGGTGAGTACACACACACACACATACACAAGCTTGACATCTGGTCTAGCAACTGGCTTCTCGAATTTAACCCCACCAAATGCAAAGTCATGAAGATCGGAGAAGGGCAAAGAAGACCGCTGACAGAGTACAGGCTAGGTGGACAAAGGCTACAAACCTCATCAAAGGAGAAAGACCTTTGGGTGAGTATAACACCAAGCACGTCTCCGGAAACACACATCAACCAGATAACCGCGGCAGCATATGGGCGACTGGCAAACCTAAGATTAGAGTTCCGTTACCTTAACAAGGAATCGTTCAAGACACTGTACACCGTGTACGTCAGGCCCATACTAGAGTATGCAGCACCAGTCTGGAACCCACACCTGGTCAAGCACGTCAAGAAATTAGAAGGTTTGCGTCAAGGTTAGTTCCACAACTCAAAGGACTGCCCTATGAAGAAAGGTTGAGGGAAATAGGACTAACAACACTGGAGGACAGAAGGGTTAGAGGAGACATGATAACGACATACAAAATACTGAGGGGAATCGACAAGGTAGATAGTGACAGGATGTTCCAGAGAGGAAACACAGAAACAAGGGGACACAACTGGAAGCTGAAGATTCAGATGAGTCAAAGGGATGTTAGGAAGCATTTCTTCAGCCACAGAGTAGTCAGGAAATGGAATAGTCTAGAGAAAGATATAGTGGAGGTAGGAACCATACATAGTTTTAAGACAAGGTATGATAAAGCTCATGGAGCAGGGAGAGCAGAGACCCAGTAGCAGACAGCGAAGAGGCGGGGCCAGGAGCTGAGTCTCGACCCCTGCAACCACAATTAGGTGAGTACAATTAGGTGAGTACAACGATAAAGTTCACTGAGCAGGGAGAGAGTGGACATAGTAGCGACCAGCGAAGAGGCGGGGCCAGGAGCTGTGAATCGACCCCTGCAACCACAAATAGGTAAATACACAGGTGGAAGAGTAAAATAATGGAGGAAGCGATGAAAAACTTTGTATTAGAATTTATAAATGAAGAGAGAGAGAAATTTCCTGAATGAATCACAGTGTGAAATGCAATTGGAATAAAGACAACAAATAAGTTAAAGCTGAATAAGGCCAAGAAATACTAGTATATCAAAAATAAAAGCTTATAAAAGGCAAAAGTAAGAACAGAGAAAGCAGGTGTTTTGTAAAAAAAAATGTTAAAAAAGGCAAACACTGGAAATGAAAGAACGTGGACAAAGTTTAAAAAGGTAAGAGCAGTAGGTGAGAGAAGTGAAGGGAGGAGCCAGAAGCAGTGAGAGGAGAGGCTTAGTGGCAGTTTGACAACGACAGAATTGAAAGTCTAATGTGAAATAAGATTAAAGAAAGAAAGACGAGCGCTCACCAGGAGTGAAAATGAAGTCAGTGAAGAGTAAAGGTTTTCTCAGTGGAAAAAAAAGAGTAATACAGAAAGTTAAAGCAAAGTGAACCAAAGAGATGAATAAACCTCTGAGTGAGCTAGAAACCCCAAATGCAAAAGCAAAACAAACAAACCTAGAAGCACTACGTTAAACACCTGCCAGAATCTAGCAAGTCAGTGGATACGATGCAGTGCTAGAAGTGTGGAATACACTCAATACGGTTCAAATATTTAAGAAACTGGTTACCCGGGTATTATTATACTATAAGCCAGTATCGTTGATTTGTAAAGTAATGCGGAAAATAATCAGTTGAGAGCAGTGGAGCGCCTGCATGGGCTTAGAGATTCTGCCTCATGAATTTGGTTGAGTTCTTTGAAAAGGCAGCAGAAGTGATCTATGAAAACCTGGACGGGAGAGCTGCATATTCATAGACTGCAAGAAGGCATTTGACACTATACTTGGCTAGAGACTGGCCGAACACTTTAGGAGCAGACACTATAGTGGATCAACGATTAATTAATGGAAGAGGCATCTAAATGGGCTGTTGTGGCAACTGAAGTTCCTTGAAAATTAGTGGTATGACCAGAAACGTTTTTGGTATATATATTGTTTTATTTGCTAATGAAAATAATGATACAAATAAAATGCAGAGAAGACTAAGACAGACTATGTCTTGACTTGGACTAACTGCAGGATTGGTCTCACCAGTGATTAT
>WNWK01002690.1:27500-198719 GCA_009830355.1 Cherax destructor
AACCCCACAACCAATCACGCTATCCCAACACAAACCACAATCCCCCACCCAACACTCCGCTATAGAATCCCGCAGTACACTGGGTCCCCCACCCCCACAGACCCCCAGAACACAGTGTTGGAGAGGAAACTGAAGGTATGGTACACCAACGCTGACGGAAGTGTGGGAGGAGTGGCACAAAAGAGTCAAAGAGGCATCACCGGACATCATAGTTCTCACAGAAACCAAGCTCACAGGTATGATAACAGATGACATCTTTCCAACGGGATATCAGATCCTGAGGAAAGACAGAGGGAACAGAGAGGGTGGAGGAGTGGCACTGCTGATCAAAAACCAATAAGATTTTGATGAGCTGGAGAGGGGAGACAGAGGAGAGGCAAGAGATTACATAGTAGGAATGCTTCAGTCTGGAGGTCCCAAGGTGGTAATTGCAGTGATGAATAACCCACCACAGAACAGCAGGAGGCCAAGGCAAGAGTATGATGATAGTAATAGAGCGATGGTTGACACACTGGCTGAAGTGGCCAGAAGGGCTCATGCGAGCAGGGCGAAGGAACTGATCATGGGTGACTTCAACCACAAGGAAATCGATTGGGAGAACTTGGAGCCACATGGGGGCCAAGAAACGTGGAGGGCTAAGATGATGGAGGTGGTACTGGAAAACTTTATGTACCAACACATAAGGGATACTACCAGAGAGAGAGGAGAGGATGAACCAGCGACACTGGACCTAATATTCACCTTGAGTAGTGCAGATATTGAGGACATCACATATGAAAGACCTCTTGGGGCCAGTGATCATGTGGTTTTAAGCTTCGTATACACACTAGAGTTACAAATGGAAGGGGAAGCAGGAAAGGCTGGACGAATGAAGCAAAACTACAAGAAAGAGGACTATGTGGGCATGAAGAACTTCCTGAATGGGGTTCAGTGGGACAGAGAACTGGCAGGGAAGTCAGTAAACGAGATGATGGAATATGTAACAACAATATGCAAGGACGCTGAGGAGAGGTTTGTACCCAAGGGTAACAGGAATAATGAAAAAGCCAAAAGTATGTGAGGAACTTAACATGAGATTCAAAGAAGTGTTCACAGAGGAGACAGAAGGGACTCCAGAAAGACGGAGAGGTGGGGTACACCACCAAGTGCTGGACATAATACATGCAACCTAGGAAGAAGTGAAGAGGCTGCTGAGTGAGCTAGATACCTCAAAGATCTCATCTCTCCATGGGTCCTGAGAGAGGGAGCAGAGGCACTATGTGTACCACTAACAACATTGTTCAACACATCTATAGAAACAGGGAGACTGACTGAGGTATGGAAGACAGCAAATGTAGTCCCAATTTTTAAAAAAAAGAGACAGACATGAGGCACTAAACTACAGACCAGTGTCACTGACATGTATAGTATGCAAAGTCATGGAGAAGATTATCAGGAGAAGAGTGGTGGAACACCTAGAAAGGAATGAGCTTATCAATGACGGCC
This sequence comes from Cherax destructor, assembly GCA_009830355.1. Lineage (NCBI taxonomy): Eukaryota > Metazoa > Arthropoda > Malacostraca > Decapoda > Parastacidae > Cherax > Cherax destructor. The sequence continues at coordinate 28,986 of WNWK01002690.1, forward strand.
AACACGGCTTCAGGGACGGGAAATCCTGTGTCACAAACCTTCTGGAGTTCTATGAGAGGGTGACAGCAGTAAGACAAGATAGAGAGGGGTGGGTAGATTGCATTTTCTTGGACTGTAAGAAGGCGTTTGACACAGTTCCATACAAGAGATTAGTGCAAAAGCTGGAGGACCAAGCAGGGATAACAGGGAAGGCACTCCAATGGATTAGGGAATAACTGTCAGGAAGACAGCAGCGAGTCATGGTACGTGGCGAGATGTCTGAGTGGGCGCCGGTGACGAGTGGGGTTCCACAGGGGTCAGTCCTAGGACCGGTGCTGTTTCTGGTATTTGTGAACGACATGACGGAAGGAATAGACTCCGAAGTGTCCCTGTTTGCAGATGATGTGAAGTTGGTGAGAAGAATTCAATCGGACGAGGACCAGGCAGAACTACAAAGGGATCTGGACAGGCTGCAAGCCTGGTCCAGCAATTGGCTCCTGGAGTTCAACCCCACCAAGTGCAAAGTCATGAAGATTGGGAAAGGACAAAGAAAACCGCAGACGGAGTACAGTCTAGGGGGCCAGAGACTACAAACCTCAATCAAGGGAAATGATCTTGGGGTGAGTATAACATCAGGCACATCTGAGGCGCACATCAACCAAATAACTGCTGCAGCATATGGGCGCCTAGCAAACCCAAGAACAGCATTCCGACATCTTAATAAAGAATCGCTCAGGACCCTGTATACTGTGTACGTTAGGCCTATACTGGAGTATGCTGCACCAGTTTGGAACCCACACCTAGCCAAGTACGTAAAGAAGCTAGAGAAAGTGCAAAGGTTTGCAACAAGACTAGTCCCGGATCTAAGGGGTATGTCCTACGAGGAGAGGTTAAGGGAAATCGACCTGACGACACTGGAGGACAGGAGAGATAGGGAAGACATGATAATGACATATAAAATACTGAGATGAATTGACAAAGTGAACAGAGACAGAATGTTCCAGAGATGGGACACAGCAACAAGGGGACACAGTTGGAAGTTGAAGACTCAGATGAATCACAGGGATGTTAGGAAGTATTCCTTCAGTCACAGAGTGGTCAGGAAGTGGAATAGTTTGTTAAGCGATGTAGTGGAGGCAGGTTCCATTCGTAGCTTTAAGAAGAGGTATGATAAAGCTCATGGCGCAGGGAGAGTGACCCAGTAGCGTCCAGTGAAGAGGCGGGCCAGGAGCTATGAATCAACCCCTGCAACCACAACTAGGTGAGTAAAACTAGGTGAGTATACACACATACACACACACACACACACACACACACACACACATTTTACAAAATGAAATTTAATTGAATTATTCAATTATCAGGTACATCTAATTTTTTACCCCCAAGGGGTAAATTTACCCCTGACTGAGAATCACTGGACTAAAAACTTCTAATTCAATTGAACAGATAAATATATAATGTGAGTGTGATGTCAGTATTCAAATAGAAAATGTCTGGTATTTCAACAAAGCAGAGAGATACTATAATGTAGAAGTGAGTATCCTCATTACAGTGTAAAGTAGAACCATGCTAGGAATGATATCAAAGACGCACTTATGCTAGGTATAACTAAGGAGGTTCAAACCTGCATTGAATTTCAAATTTATGTTGAAGAAGCAGATGCTGGAATAATGCAGACATTCCTAATTATTAAGACAGGAATAAAATACCTCGTAGTAGCGTTGAATGACACCAGTGTAGTTGTGCTCCTTTGAACTCTGAACTGTTCACCAAATGTTTCGGACAAATGTGGATAAAATCATGAGTGGGAAAAATAGTGCACTACGTACCACTTGACAAACTTGCTGGGCAACTTGAAGCTACATTGTAGAATTATAATAATGCAGGTATCATGACAGACTGTGACGTCACAAAGTAGTAGTAGTCATCTTGATAGTAGTACAATAAAACTTATATTTGGCTGTGCAGAAGAAAATACCGTCTGAGGAAACGCTCGACTAAGCGGAGGAATACCTTGCTATGGCTTCATATCCATCAATAAAGTCTTAGATATTTACAGAACACATAACAGCGCATATCAGAACTTTCGCCTTCGTCTTTTTTTATTCTTCGTGAATGTCTAACTCCTTCCGGTAAGCGCAGCATTTACGGACGTTCACAGTTAACGTCCATTGTATAAGTACAAAGCGTCATGCCTGCAATGTCGTGTCCAGTGAACACATATAACTTGCATTATTATTAAATGTCATTTAAAGTACGTGGCTGACACAGTGTGGAGAACATTGCAAAAGTTTGAAGAGATAAAAGTAGGAACTATTACTGGTTCTCGTTCCTCTCTGATGCTACCTTATGTATACAAGACTTAGGATGATAGTTTGTTTAAACCAGATGAATGTGTCTGCTTATATAACAAATCAAATTGTTGCTCATTTTAGATTTTTCGTTGCAATAACATTTTTTCCTAACAATATTCATTGTTTACAACGATATAGATTTAATAAATAACATGAAGCCTATTTATCGTGAAATTTAACATGAATGTGGAATTTTTTTCCTAAATTTCCGGAAATCATAATGTATAATTTTTAATAATGTAAATGAGTATAAAAATGATGTTGATTTGACCCTTCGAAAAATTTTGTGTGTTGTGGGGAAAGGTGTTGCAGGAACGGGCGGGGTAAAGGTGTTGCAGGAACGGCCGGGGTAAAGGTGTTGCAGGAACAGCCGGGGTAAAGGTGTTGCAGGAACGGCCGGGGTAAGGATGTTGCAGGAACGGCCGGGGTAAAGGTGTTGCAGGAACGGCCGGGGTAAAGGTGTTGCAGGAACGGCCGGAGTAAGGGTGTTGCAGGAACGGGCGGGGTAAAGGTGTTGCAGGAACGGCCGGGGTAAAGGTGTTGCAGGAACGGCCGGAGTAAGGGTGTTGCAGGAACGGCCGGGGTAAGGATGTTGCAGGAACGGCCGGGGTAAAGGTGTTGCAGGAACGGGCGGGGTAAAGGTGTTGCAGGAACGGCCGGGGTAAAGGTGTTGCAGGAACGGCCGGAGTAAGGGTGTTGCAGGAACGGCCGGGGTAAAGGTGTTGCAGGAACGGCCGGAGTAAGGGTGTTGCAGGAACGGCCGGGGTAAAGGTGTTGCAGGAACGGCCGAGGTAAAGGTGTTGCAGGAACGGCCGGAGTAAGGGTGTTGCAGGAACGGCCGGGGTAAAGGTGTTGCAGGAACGGCCGGGGTAAAGGTGTTGCAGGAACGGCCGGGGTAAGGATGTTGCAGGAACGGCCGGGGTAAAGGTGTTGCAGGAACGGCCGGGGTAAAGGTGTTGCAGGAACGGCCGGAGTAAGGGTGTTGCAGGAACGGGCGGGGTAAAGGTGTTGCAGTAACGGCCGGGGTAAAGGTGTTGCAGGAACGGCCGGAGTAAGGGTGTTGCAGGAACGGCCGGGGTAAGGTGTTGCAGGAACGGCCGGAGTAAGGGTGTTGCAGGAACGGCCTGGGTAAAGGTGTTGCAGGAACGGCCGGGGTAAAGGTGTTGCAGGAACGGCCGGAGTAAGGGTGTTGCAGGAACGGCCGGGGTAAAGGTGTTGCAGGAACGGCCGGGGTAAAGGTGTTGCAGGAACGGCCGGGGAGAGGGAAGTACGCCATAATGGGGATTTAGTGAAGACGGGTGATAACCGTCGAATTAAATCAATCGTCATCGAGGCTAAATTGAATTGGAACGACCTCAGACGACCAGGAAATAATGCGGTGACGCCCTACACTGCAGACTGAGGAAAAATAAGTGTAAAAACCACTGTAATATAGTGGATAAATGGTGAAATAGGAGGTACCAGTATTTCGGCGTTTTCCGAGGCTTAATGGAATTCTGGCCTCAAAAATGGCGCGTGAATGGGGAAGATAAAGAACCATCACTACCCACAGCTAAGTATCATCGTCTTTCATATAGATGTTAACTGGCCATTGTAGTTTCTATATGATAGGCAGGTTTTGTGGGTGGTCCAACTGCTTCAAGTGATCTCCAGAAGAAACAATGGTAAGTGGTACCCCTCCCCCTTTCAGCCAGTCATACCCAATTTATACAGTCCACCTTAATTTCAATTACACCAGAATTATTGGTTATGTTTTTAAATGTAATAAATATTTTAGGTCCAGGTATTGTGTGAGAGTATTGTGAGAGTTGTGGGTATGGAGGGGACGCTTTCCTGCCACCTAGAGCCTCTAAAAATCCCACATACCTCAGATGTGCAACAAAATGTAAGTAATGTATCTTAGTTGCATTCTAACCACATTACTTGTATGAAGGTAATAGTGAGGTTCATGCAGGTAATTTATTTTTCACAATGAATATGAATTTAAGAATCTAGTGGAGCAGAACTAGAAAGACGTCTTAAGTGTCCTGGGGAGAAATAAGTGAAGTTACAATGATGTCTAGAATAACTGCTGTTTGCATATGTTTTCTTACACATATATCAAGCTTTTATATATCATTTTTATTTCTAGAAGTACATAATACAACCGTTACAGACCTAGCTGACATCATTAGCATACTTTATAGAAAGTCTCTGGTATATTAGTGGTATTTCTGGCGAGCCTAACTTTTATTGACTAATAGGTAGAGGCAGTGTGTTGTATGCTCGCCCTGACGAGGGAGAGTTGAGAGGCATGATATGTTGGTACCTTGCCTGATGCTGTAGTGAGAGGGATGAGAGGCATGACATGCTGGTACCTTGCCTGGTGCTGTATTGAGAGGGATGAGAGGCATGACTTGTTGGTACCTTGCCTGGTGCTGTAGTGAAAGGGATGAGAGGAATGACTTGCTGGTACCTTGCCTGATGCTGTAGTGAGAGGGATGAGAGGCATGACTTGCTGGTACCTTGCCTGATGCTGTAGTGAGAGGGATGAGAGGCATGACTTGCTGGTACCTTGCCTGATGCTGTGGTGAGAGGGATGAGAGGCATGACTTGCTGGTACCTTGCCAGGTGCAGTAGTGAGAAGGATGAGAGGCAGTCAGGCATGACAGTGTCCAAGGATGTGTCACGCACCATGACAGTGTCCATGGATGTTTCACGGACCATGACAGTGTCCAAGGGTGTGTTACGACAATGACAATGTCCAAGGATGTTTCACGGATCATGACAGTGTCCAAGGATGTGTCAGGGACCATGGAAGTGTCAAAGGATGTGTCACGGACCATCACAGTGTCCAAGGATGTGTCACGAACCATGGCAGTGTCCAAGGATGTGTTACGGTCCATGACAGCGTCCAAGGATGTGTTACGGACCATGACATTGTCCAATGATGTGTCACGGATCCTGACAGTGTAAAAGGATGTGTCACGGACCATGACAGTGTCCAAGGATGTATAACGGTTCATGACAGTATCCAAGGATGTGTCACGAAGCATAACAGTGTCCAAGGATGTGTCAGGGACCACGACAGTGTCCATGGATGTATCACGGACCATAACAGTGTCCAAGGATGTGTTACGGAGCATAATAGTTTCAAAGGATGTGTCACAGAACTTAACAGTGTCCAAGGATGTGTCACAAAGTTATAACAATGTCTAAGGATGTGTCACAGACCATGACAGTGTCCAAGGAGGAGTCACGGACCATGACAGTGTTCATGGATTTATTACGGATCATGACAGTGTCCAAGGATGTGTTACGGATCATGACAGTGTCCAAGGATGTGTTACGGATCATGACAGTGTCCAAGGATGTGTTACGGATCATGACAGTGTCCAAGGATGTGTTACGGATCATGACAGTGTCCAAGGATGTGTTACGGATCATGACAGTGTCCAAGGATGTGTTACGGATCATGACAGTGTCCAGGGATGTGTTACGGATCATGACAGTGTCCAAGGAAGAGTCACGGATCATGACAGTGCCCATGAATGTGTTACGGAGCATGACAGTGTCAAAGGATGTGTCACGGACCATGACCGTGTCCAGAGATGTGTCACGGACCATGACAGTGTTCGAGGGTGTGACACGAGAGCATGACGGTGCCAAAGGGCGTGCCAGGTAATAGAGGGCATGCCAGAGCTTACTGGGGTGCCAAATGTGATCAAAAGTGGTAGTGTCAGTGGTGCCAGCACCAGTGATGTCACATCTCCTCTCAGTAGTGTCTTGATTAACCTCTGACGTAAGTGATAATTCTAGCTACGATCTATATCCAGCTTGGTGGGCGTGGGTGTGGGGATGTGGGTGTGTTGGTGGTGGGTGTGGGGAGGTGGGTGTGTTGATGGTGGGTGTGGGGAGGTGGGTGTGTTGGTGGTGGGTGTGGGGAGGTAAGTGTGTTGGTAGTGGGTGTGGGGGAGGTGGGTGTGCTGGAGATGGGTGTGTTGGAGGTGAGTGTGGGTGAGGTGGGTGTGTTGGTGGTGCGTGTGGGGAGGTGGGTGTGTTGGTGGTGGGTGTGGGGAGGTGGGTGTGTTGGTAGTGGGTGTGTTGGTAGTGGGTGTGTTGGTGGTGGGTGTGGGGAGGTGGGTGTGTTGGTGGTGGGTGTGGGGAGGTGGGTGTGTTGGTGGTGGGTGTGGGGAGGTAGGTGTGTTGGTGGTGGGTGTGGGGAGGTGGGTGTGTTGGTGGTGGGTGTGGGGAGGTGGGTGTGTTGGTGGTGGGTGTGGGGAGGTGGGTGTGTTGGTGGTGGGTGTGGGGGAGGTGGGTGTGTTGGTGGTGGGTGTGGGGAGGTGGGTGTGTTGGTGGTGGGTGTGGGGAGGTGGGTGTGTTGGTGGTGGGTGTGGGGAGGTGGGTGTGTTGGTGGTGGGTGTGGAGAGGTGGGTGTGTTGGTGGTGGGTGTGGGGAGGTGGGTGTGTTGGTGGTGGGTGTGGGAGGTGGGTGTGTTGGTGGTGGGTGTGTTGGTGGTGGGTGTGGGGAGGTGGGTGTGTTGGTGGTGGATGTGGGGAGGTGGGTGTGTTGGTGGGCGTGGGTGTTGGGAGGTGGGTATGTTGGTGGTGGGTGTGTTGGTGGTGTATGTGGGGGAGGTGGGTGTTTGGTGGTGGGTGTGGGGAGGTGGGTGTGCTGGAGATGGGTGTGTTGGAGGTGAGTGTGGGGAGGTGGGTGTGGTGGAAGTGGGTGTGTTGGAGGTGAGTGTGGGGGAGATGGGTGTGGTGGAGGTGGGTGTGTTGGAGTTGAGTGTGTGGGGGAGGTGGGTGTTTGGAAGGAACGGTGTGGGACAAGGGTGTGGGGAAGGTTTTGGGGTGGTGGGCATGGAGGCGGCTGTGGTGGAGTGTGTGGGGAAGGATGGTATATTGGAGGTGGGTGTGGGTGAGGATGTGAGGGTGGTTGGTGTGGGTGAGGATGTGAGGGTGGTTGGTGTGGGGGAGGTTGGTGTGGAGGAGGGTGTTGGAGGAGGGTGTGTGGGAGGTAGGGATGGTAGTTATGGGTGATGTGGGTGTGGGTTAGGATGTGAAGGTGGTGGGTGTGAGTGTGGGAGTGGTGGGTGTGGGTGAGAGTGTGGGGGTGGTAGGAGTCGGTGAGGGTGTGGGGGCGGTGGTTTTGGGGTTGGTAGGTGTGGGGGTGAGTGTGGGTGTGGAGGTGGGCGTGTTAGGATGTGGGGTTAGTTGTAGGGGTGGTGGGTGTGGGGAAGGTGGGTGTGAGTGAGGGTGTAGTTGTGGGTGTAGGGGTAGTAAGTGTGGGTGTGGTGGGTGTGAGGGAGGTGGGTGTGAGTGAGGGTGTAGGGGTGAGTGTAGGGGTGGTGGGTGTGGGGGTGGTAGGTGTGGGGGAGGTGGGTGTGGGTGAGGGTGTAGGGGTGGGTGTGGGGCAGGTGGTTCAGACAATAACCGGCTCTGAGGGTGAAATCAGTGCCAGCTGGGGGAGGAGCAGTGCCAACTTCCTTCAGAGACACAAGTGCTAACCTCTATCAGTGGCACCAGTGCCCCTCAACGCGGGAGATCTGGCACTCTCCTGCATAACTAGTCTCTCACTCTCTCATATATTCATCTCACCTCCCCTTTCCCCATCCCCTCACCTTCCCCTCCCCTTTCCCCTTCCCCACCCTTCCCCTAAAAAAAAAAAAAAAAAAAAAAAAAAAAAAAAAAAAAAAAAAAAAAAAAAAAAAAAAAAAAAAATTTCCCCATCCGTCACCTCCTCCTCCCCTTCCCACCCTACCCCTGACCCTCTCCTCACACAGTCCAACCTGTTGTACCTGCTGACTTGTAGCTCAGCGGTACTGTTGTACCTGCTGACTTGTAGCTCAGCGGTACTGTTGTACCTGCTGACTTGTAGGTCAGCGGTACTGTTGTACCTGCTGACTTGTAGCTCAACGGTACTGTTGTACCTGCTGACTTGTAGCTCAGTGGTACTGTTGTACCTGCTGACTTATAGCTCAGTGGTACTGTTGTACCTGCTGACTTGTAGCTCAGTGGTACTGTTGTACCTGCTGACTTATAGCTCAGTGGTACTGTTGTACCTGCTGACTTGTAGCTCAGAGGTACTGTTGTACCTGCTGACTCGTGGCTCACGGATAAATCGCCTGCTTTACAACCTGCTGCTCCAGTTCAACCAACTATAAACTGATATCTTGGAGTTAGCTGACAGTTATAGGTCACATCATAGGAAGAAAGACTTTCAGTGCCACAACGGAATTAAGGCACACTGCTCTGCTTTAAGTCACACTGCTCTGCTTTAAGTCACACTGCTCTGCTTTAAGCCACACTGCTCTGCTTTAAGCCACACTGCTCTGCTTTAAGCCACACTGCTCTGCTTTAAGACACACTGCTCTGCTTTAAGCCACACTGCTCTGCTTTAAGCCACACTTCTCTGCTTTAAGCCACACTGCTCTGCTTTAAGCCACACTGCTCTGCTTTAAGCCACACTGCTCTGCTTTAAACCACACTGCTCTGCTTTAAGGCACTGTGCTCTGCTTTAAGCCACACTGCTCTACTTAAGTAACACTGCTCCGCTTTAAGCCACTGTGCTCTGCTTTAAGCCACACTGCTCTGCTTAAGCCACACTGCTCTGCTTTAAGCCACACTGCTCTGCTTAAGCCACACTGCTCTGCTTTAAGCCACACTGCTCTGCTTAAGCCACACTGCTCTGCTTTAAGCCACACTGCTCTGCTTTCAGCCACACTGCTCTGCTTTAAGCCACACTGCTCTGCTTAAGCCACACTGCTCTACTTAAGTAACACTGCTCCGCTTTAAGCCACTGTGCTCTGCTTTAAGCCACACTGCTCTGCTTAAGCCACACTGCTCTGCTTTAGCCACATGCTCTTAAGCCACACTGCTCTGCTTAAGCCACACTGCTCTGCTTTAAGCCACACTGCTCTGCTTAAGCCACACTGCTCTGATTTAAGCCACACTGCTCTGCTTTAAGCCACACTGCTCTGCTTTCTTGGCAAGTGTTGGGTCAGTAATCTTCCGGTGATAATAAACCAAAATTTTTATTTACTCCTTAAAGAATAAAAATGTCACAATACTGTGACTGTAATAATACTGTGACTGTAACAATACTGTGACTGTAACAATACTGTGACTAACAATACTGTGACTGTAACAATACTGTGACTGTAACAATACTGTGACTGTAACAATACTGTGACTGTAACAATACTGTGACTGTAACAATACTGTGACTGTAACAATACTGTGACTGTAACAATACTGTGACTGTAACAATACTGTGACTGTAACAATACTGTGACTGTAACAATACTGTGACTGTAACAATACTGTGACTGTAACAATACTGTGACTGTAACAATACTGTGACTGTAACAATAGAGAGATAAACCACATACAGGACACTGAAACTGAAGACGACGTTTCGGTCTCACTTCGACCATTAAGTGGTAACACTAGTTAATGATAACACTAGTTAAGTGGACCATTAAATAGTAACACTAGTTAAGTGGACTATTAACTAGTAACACTAGTTAATTATCCAAGTGGGACCGAAACGTCGTCATCAGGTTCATTCTGCTATGTACGGGTTATTTGTGTAGTGTTTACTCCTCGTCTCTACATGGAGTGCAGTGAGATAGGTAAATAGAAAGACAGTACACGACATACACAGTTTCAAGAGTAGGTATGATGGATCCAAGAGCACAACGAACCAAGAGGCAAAACTAGAACACTGCCCCCCCCAAAAAAAAAAATATTCAGCAATAACTTACTCACCAACTCAAGTTTCATCTTATAATTATTGACAATAACTTGAGTGTAAGTTCAATAAGCCACAGTAATACAATCTTCAATTTTTTTTATTACAAAAACTAATACACACAAAAAAAAATATTATGAATGACCATTGATTGGTAAAAACAAGATTACAAAAATTCTAATTATTCCTCATAGTTACAGATGAGCTCAAAATAAGTTCAGAGATCAAAACTAAATAAAGTGAAAATGGTTATTTAATAATTGCTGTTCTAGGAAGTAACAGAGCTCTCACACAGGTAGAACTGAACACCTAGAACCTAGAACCTAACCACACATATGCAGTTATTACAATGCAAGTAAAATTAGTTTTAACTGCCCTTTAAATAAATACTGAAAATGTCCAGGGTTATAAAATAAATATCTAAATCTGCATCGAGCAGATGTTGTGAGATGCTTCCAGCATCTGTCTGGTGAGGTAGTGCCAACTGTCTGGTGAGGTAGTGCCATCTGTCTGGTGAGGTAGTGCCAACTGTCTGGTGAGGTAGTGCCATCTGTCTGGTGAAGTAGTGCCATCTGTCAGGTGAGGTAGTGCCATCTGTCTGGTGAGGTAGTGCCAACTGTCTGATGAGGTAGTGCCATATGTCTGGTGAGGTAGTGCCAACTGTCTGGTGAGGTAGTGCCATCTGTCTGGTGAGGTAGTGCCATCTGTCTGGTGAGGTAGTGCCATCTGTCTGGTGAGGTAGTGCCATCTATCTGGTGATGTAGTGCCATCTATCTGGTGAGGTAGTGCCATCTGTCTGGTGAGGTAGTGCCATCTGTCTGGTGAGGTAGTGCCATCTGTCTGGTGAGGTAGTGCCATCTGTCTGGTGAGGTAGTGCCATCTGTCTCGTGAGGTAGTGCTATCTGTCTGGTGAGGTAGTGCCATCTGTCTGGTGAGGTAGTGCCATCTGTCTGGTGATGTAGTGCCATCTGTCTGGTGAGGTAGCACCATCTGTCTGGTGAAGTAGCGCCATCTGTCTGATGAGGTAGTGCCATCTGTCTGGTGAGGTAGTGCCATCTGTCTTGTGAGGTAGTGCCATCTGTCTGGTGAGGTAGTGCCATCTCTCTGGTGAGGTAGTGCCATCTATCTGGTGAGGTAGTGCTATCTGTCTTGTGAGGTAGTGCCAACTGTCTGGTGAGGTAGTGCCATCTGTCTGGTGAGGTAGTGCCATCTGTCTGGTGAGGTAGTGCCATCTGTCTGGTGAGGTAGTGCCATCTGTCTGGTGAGGTAGCACCATCTGTCTGGTGGGGTAGTGCATCTGTCTGGTGAGGTAGCACCATCTGTCTGGTGAGGTAGTGCCATCTGTCTGGTGAGGTAGTGCCATCTGTCTGTTGAGGTAGTGCCATCTGTCTGGTGAGGTAGTGCCATCTGTCTGGTGAGGTAGTGCCATCTGTCTGGTGAGGTAGTGCCATCTGTCTGGTGAGGTAGTGCCATCTGTGGTGAGGTAGTGCCATCTGTCTAGTGAGGTAGTGCCATCTGTCTGGTGAGGTAGTGACACTGTCTGGTGAGGTAGTGCCATCTGTCTGGTGAGGTAGCACCATCTGTCTGGTGAGGTAGTGTCATCTGTCTTGTGAGGTAGTGAAATCTGTCTAGTTAGGTAGTGCCATCTGTCTGGTGAGGTAGTGCCATCTGTCTGGTGAGGTAGTGCCATCTGTCTGGTGAGGTAGCGCCATCTGTTTGGTGAGGTAGCGCCATCTCTCTGGTGAGGTAGCACCATCTGTCTGGTGGGGTAGCGCCATCTATTTCAAGAGAGAGGCACTGCCCTGTCGTCAGTGTTAACTGTCGTCAGTGTGCCCTCTCGTCAGTGTTTCCTGGCATCAGTGTTCCCTGTCGTCAGTGTTCCCTGTCGTCAGTGTGCCCGCTCGTCAGTGTTCCCTGTCGTCAGTGTGCCCGCTCGTCAGTGTTCCCTGTCGTCAGTGTGCCCGCTCGTCAGTGTTCCCTGTCATCAGTATTCCCTGTCTTCAGTGTTCCCTGTCGTCAGTGTTCCCTGTCGTCAGTGTGCCCGCTCGTCAGTGTTCTCTGTCATCAGTATTCCCTGTCTTCAGTGTTCTCTGTCGTCAGTGTTCCCTGTCGTCAGAGTTCCCTGTCTTCAGTGTTCCCTGTCATCAGTGTGCCTTGTCGTCAGTGTTCCCTGTCATCAGTGTTCCCTGTCGTCAGTGTTCCCTGTCATCAGTGTTCCCTGTCGTCAGTGTTCCCTGTCGTCAGTGTTCCCTGTCGTCAGTGTTCCCTGTCATCAGTGTTCCCTGTCGTCAGTGTTCCCTGTCGTCAGTGTTCCCTGTCATCAGTGTTCCCTGTCATCAGTGTTCCCTGTCGTCAGTGTTCCCTGTCGTCAGTGTTCCCTGTCATCAGTGTTCTCTGACGTCAGTGTTCCTGTCGTCAGTGTTCCCTGTCGTCAGTGTTCCCTGTCATCAGTGTTCCCTGTCGTCAGTGTTCCCTGTCATCAGTGTTCCCTGTCGTCAGTGTTCCCTGTCGTCAGTGTTCCCTGTCATCAGTGTTCCCTGTCGTCAGTGTTCCTGTCGTCAGTGTTCCCTGTCGTCAGTGTTCCCTGTCATCAGTGTTCCCTGTCGTCAGTGTTCCCTGTCGTCAGTGTTCCCTGTCATCAGTGTTCCCTGTCGTCAGTGTTCCCTGTCATCAGTGTTCCCTGTCGTCAGTGTTCCCTGTCATTAGTGTTCCCTGTCGTCAGTGTTCCCTGTCGTCAGTGTTCCCTGTCTAGTGTTCCCGTCACAGTGTTCTCTGTCGTCAGTGTTCCCTGTCGTCAGTGTTTCCTGTCGTCAGTGTTCCCTGTCATCAGTGTTCCCTGTCGTCAGTGTTCCCTGTCATCAGTGTTCCCTGTCGTCAGTGTTCCCTGTCGTCAGTGTTCCCTGTCGTCAGTGTTCCCTGTCATCAGTGTTCCATGTCGTCAGTGTTCCCTGTCGTCAGTGTTCCCTGTCGTCAGTGTTCCCTGTCATAAGTGTTCCCTGTCGTCAGTGTTACCTGTCATCAGGGTTCCCTGTCGTCAGTGTTCCTGTCATCAGTGTTCCCTGTCGTCAGTGTTCCCTGTCGTCAGTGTTCCCTGTCATCAGTGTTCTCTGTCGTCAGTGTTCCCTGTCGTCAGTGTTCCCTGTCGTCAGTGTTCCCTGTCATCAGTGTTCCCTGTCGTCAGTGTTCCCTGTCATCAGTGTTCCCTGTCGTCAGTGTTCCCTGTCGTCAGTGTTCCCTGTCGTCAGTGTTCTCTGTCGTCAGTGTTCCCTGTCATCAGTGTTCCATGTCGTCAGTGTTCCCTGTCGTCAGTGTTCCCTGTCATCAGTGTTACCTGTCGTCAGTGTTCCCTGTCATCAGTGTTCCCTGTCGTCAGTGTTCCCTGTCATCATTGTTCCCTGTCATCAGTGTTCCCTGTCATCAGTGTTCCCTGTCGTCAGTGTTCCTGTCATCAGTGTTCCCTGTCGTCAGTTCGTCGTCAGTGTTCCCTGTCGTCAGTGTTCTCTGTCGTCAGTGTTCCCTGTCATCAGTGTTCCATGTCGTCAGTGTTCCCTGTCGTCAGTGTTCCCCGTCATCAGTGTTACCTGTCTCAGTGTTCCCTGTCATCAGTGTTCCCTGTCATCAGTGTTCCCTGTCATCATTGTTCCCTGTCATCAGTGTTCCCTGTCATCAGTGTTCCCTGTCATCAGTGTTCCCTGTCATCAGTGTTCCCTGTCATCAGTGTTCCCTGTCATCAGTGTTCCCTGTCATCAGTGTTCCCTGTCATCAGTGTTCCCTGTCATCAGTGTTCCCTGTCATCAGTGTTCCCTGTCATCAGTGTTCCCTGTCATCAGTGTTCCCTGTCATCAGTGTTCCCTGTACATAGAGAAGAAGAACACTTGCCGCTAATCAAGGATCACATACATCAGAGCACATATTCCTGTATAATATATGACAGACTTGCAACTGATGCTTTAACAATCCTCATATGCTGTGTCTGATCTGTTGTTCATGCTGAACCTCAACTGTTGTTCATGCTGAACCTCAACTGTTGTTCATGCTGAACCTCAACTGTTGTTCATGTTGAATCTCAACTGTTGTTCATGTTGAACCTCAACTGTTGTTCATCCTCAACTGTTGTTCATGCTGAACCTCAACTGTTGTTCATGTTGAACTTCAACTGTTGTTCATGTTGTACCTCAACTGTTGTTCATTCTTTACCTCAACTGTTGTTCATGTTGTACCTCAACTGTTGTTCATGTTGAACCTCAACTGTTGTTCATGTTGAACTTCAACTGTTGTTCCTGCTGAACCTCAACTGTTGTTCATGCTGAACCTCAACTGTTATTCATGTTGAACCTCAACTGTTTTTCATGCTATACCTCAACTGTTGTTCATGTTGAACTTCAACTGTTGTTCATGCTATACCTCAACTGTTGTTCATGTTGAACCTAAACTGTTGTTCATGCTATACCTCTACTGTTGTTCATGTTGAACCTCAACTGTTGACCCTCTTGTTTTTTGTCACGTATTTTTCACCTGTTATTCCTGTTGCTCTTTACTCGTTGTTCTCACTAGTTCTTTCTCTCCTGTTGCACTCATCTGTTGTTCCCGAGGTCGGTGGGTAAATGCCGGTGGGGAGGTGCTGGTGGGGAGGTGCCGGTGGGGAGGTGCTGGTGGGGAGGTGCTGGTGGGGAGGTGCTGCTGAGAAGGTGCTGGTGGGGAGGTGCTGCTAGGAAGGTGCTGGTAGAGGAGGTGCTGGTGGGGAGGTGCTGGTAGAGAGGTGTTGCTAGGAAGGTGCTGGTCGGGAGGTGCTGTTAGGAAGGTGCTGGTTTAGGAGGTGCTGGTTGGGAGGTGCTGGTGGGGAGGTGCTGCTAATAAGGTGCTGGTTTAGGAGGTGCTGGTGGAGAGGTGCTGGTGGGGAGGTGCTGGTGGGGAGGTGCTGGTAGAGAGGTGTTGCTAGGAAGGTACTGGTCAGGAGGTGCTGTTAGGAAGGTGCTGGTTTAGGAGGTGCTGGTGGGGAGGTGCTGGTGGGGAGGTGCTGGTAGGAAGGTGCTGGTTAGGGAGGTGCTGGTGGGGAGGTGCTGGTGGGGAGGTGCTGCTGAGGTGCTGGAAGGTGCTGGCTTTAGGAGGTGCTGGTGGGGAGGTGCTGCTGAGAAGGTGCTGGTTTAGGAGGTGCTGGTGGGGAGGTGCTGGTGGGGAGGTGCTGCTGAGAAGGTGCTGTTGGGGAGGTGCTGGTGGGGGGGGGTGCTGCTAAGAAGGTGCTGGTTTAGGAGGTGCTGGTGGAGAGGTGCTGCTAAGAAGGTGCTGGTAGGAGGTGCTGGTGGGGAGGTGCTGATGGGGAGGTGCTGGTGGGGAGGTGCTGGTGGGGAGGTGCTGGTGGGGAGGTGCTGGTGGGGAGGTGCTGCTGAGGTGCTGGTGGGGAGGTGCTGCTAAGAAGGTGCTGGTTTAGGAGGTGCTGGTGGGGAGGTGCTGCTGAGAAGGTGCTGGTTTAGGAGGTGCTGGTGGGGAGGTGCTGCTAAGAAGGTGCTGGTTTAGGAGGTGCTGGTGGGGAGGTGCTGGTGGGGAGGTGCAGGTTTAGGAGGTGCTGGTGGGGAGGTGCTGGTGGAGAGGTGCTGCTGAGAAGGTGCTGGTGGGGAGGTGCTGGTGGGGAGATGCTGCTAAGGAGGTGCTGGTTTAGGAGGTGCTGGTGGGGAGGTGCTGCTGAGAAGGTGCTGGTTTAGGAGGTGCTGGTGGGGAGGTGCTGCTGAGAATGTGTTTTTGGGGAGGTACTGCTAGGAAGGTGCTGGTGGGGAGGTGCTAGTGGGGAGGTGCTAGTGGGGAGGTGCTGCTGAGAAGGTGTTTTTGGGGAGGTACTGCTAGGAAGGTGCTAGTGGGGAGGTGCTAGTGGGGAGGTGCTGGCAGAAAGGAACATTTGCCTCACGCCTCGCCAGAAATATATATATAGCTAGTGGTATGTGAGGCTCCTGAGACGTCACGCTGAAGGTAAGACTGTACTCATTCCTCCCTCCTTCCCCTCCTCCCTCCCTCCCTCCCTCTCTCCTCCCTCCCTCCCTCCCTCTCTCCCTCTCTCCCTCTCTCCCTCTCTCCCTCTCTCCCTCTCTCCCTCCCTCCCTCCCTCCCTCCTCTCTCCCTCCCTTCCTCCCTCCCTCCCTCCCTCCCTTCCTATCTACCACCGGAACCAGAGATATCAACACACACACACACACACACACACACACACACACACACACACACACACACACACACACACGGCAGGCCTAGTGTCTAATCGACATGTGCCTAGGACAAAATGGTAACTAACTAACACACAGACACAGACACACACACACACACACACATAGCTCATGGAGCAGGAAGAGTGACCTAGTAGCAGCCAATGAAGAGGCGGGGCCAGGAGCTGTGAATCGACCCCTGCAACCACGACTAGGTGAGTACACACACAGGGAAGCGCAGACTTGGGGGAAGAGCAAACACAGTCGCCCACAGAACCACCCACAGCATCCCCTCAACCCCTACCACCCCACAACAACCAAACACAATAACCAGAACCGAGCCACACCCCCAGTCAAGCACTAATACCACCACAACAGCAACCTACCATAATATCCAGACCTGCCTTCCACCCACCCCCCAGAATACAGTTCTTGAAAGGAAACTCAAGGTGTGGTACACCAACACAGATGTAATTATAAAGAGTGAGGAGTGGCAGGAAAGAATCACTAAGGCATCCCCGGACACCATAGCACTCACAGAAACAAAGCTCACAGGGGTGATAACAGATGCGATATTCCCGTCTAGATATCAGATCCTGAGGATAGACAGGAGGGTAACAGAGGGGGGAGGAGGATGAGTTGCACTGCTCATCAAAAAACAATGGAGTTTTGTGGAGATAGGAGGACTAGTCAGAGGAGTAGCAGATGACTACATAATACAACCCGCCACCCAGCAGCAAGAGGCCAAATCAAGAATACAATGAGAGCATCAGAGTGATGGTGGACACACTAGGTGAGGCTGCCAGAAGGGCCCATATGAGGAGGGCAAAGGTACTCATCATGGGGAATGTCAGCCATAAGGAGACTGACTGGAAAAGTCTAGAACCACATGGGAGACGAGAGACGTGGAGAGCCAAGATGTTGGAAGTGGTACTAGAGGACTTCATGTACCAACATCTTGGGGATACAACCAGAGAGAGAGGAGACAATGAACCAGCCAGGCTGGACATCCTATTCATTTTGAACAGTTCAGACATAGGGGATATCACACATGAAAGGCTCCTATGCACTAGCGATCACATGGAGAGTGAGGCAGTGCAAGTAGGATGGGAGAAGCCAAACTTCCAAAAAGGGAACTACACAAGTATGAGGAAATTCCTACATGAGGTGCAGTGGGTAAGAGAGCAAAGTGCAAAGACGAACAAACAAATTTTATTTCATTGCATTTGTACATAGATATTTGTAGTTACAACAAGGAGGTAGTGAAGTTCGTGCCAAGGCACAACAGAAACATCAGGAAGACCATGGTTTACCCAGAGGTGTATAGAGGCCATAGGCAAGTATGCTAGAGCATGAAAAATGTACAGAAGGCAAAAGACCCAGGAAAACAGAGAGTTGAGCCATAGAGTCAGAAATGAATATGCATGGATAAGGAGAGAAGACCATCATCAGTACGAGAATGACACAGCATCAAAAGCCAAATGTGACCCAAAGTTGCTATACAGTCACATCAGGAGGAAAACAACAGTCAAGGACAAGGTAATCAGGCTGAGGAAGGAAGGAGAGGAGCTCACAACGAACGACCAGGAAGTGTGTCAGGATCTCAAATCATGATTCATGAAGGTATTCACAGTAGAGACACAGAGGTTTCCAGCAAACCGAGGTGGTAGGGTGCACCAGCAAGTGCTAGAAACAGTGCACACAACTGAGGAAGATGTGAAGAAACTACTAGGTGCTGGGCCAGATAATACTTCTCGTTGGGTCCTGAGAGAGGGAGCAGATGCACTGTGTGTGCCACTACCAACAGTCTTAAATAAATCTATCGAAACAGAGCAACTGCCTCAGGTGTGGAGGACAGCAAATGTAGTCCCGATTTTTAAGAAAGGAGACAGACAAGCAGCCCTGAACTACAGACCAGTGTCACTGACGTGTATAGTCTGTAAAGTTATGGAGAAGATTATCAAGAGAAGAGTGGTGGAGCACCTAGAAATTAACGGGTTCATACATGACAACCAGCACGGCTTCAGCGAAGGAAAATTCTGCACCACAAACCTACTAGAGTTCTACGGTAAGATAACAGAAGTAATACAGGAGAGAGAGGGATAGGTACAATTGATCTTCTTGGAGTGTAAGAAAGCTTTCAACACAGTACAACACAAGAGACTGTTTAAAAAGCTAAAAAAGCAGGCAGGAATAGAAGGAAAAGTACTCCAATGGATCAGGGAATACCTAACAGGAAGGAAACAATGTATATTGGTATGAGATGAGGTGTCAGAGTGGGTGCATGTGTCGAGTTGGTCTGGTGCTTCTTGGTTTGAGGGAAGGGATACATTCAGAGGTGTCCATGTTAACAGACGATTAAAAGAACTTACTGTTGACAAATATGATATTGAGATTTATTCCAAGCAAGCGCTCAAATTCTTAAAATTAATAAAGACATTTTAATTGGAGCAGCGTCAGGTTCCAAGATTCGCTAAGTTTGTATACGCTAAGTTTGTATATGCTAAGTTTGTATATGCTAAGTTTGTATATGCTATGATTATATCGACACACTACAGAAGTTAGATGAAGAACAGTTGCCAATCAAAGATAAATTCTTTAACTCATTACTGAATAGTGAGATTACCCAGGAAAATTACGAACATACACAGAAAGTTATCCAGCTGGGAAAATGTAAGTCTTTGGGGAATTACTTGATGTTATATCTGAAGACGGATGTGGGTTTATTAGCTGATGTGTTTATGGAATGAAGTAGAACGCTGAAAGATATATACAATTTAGATGTTAGAAATTATATGTTTACCATCATTCAGAGGGGATGCATTCTTGCTAAAACTAAGGTTGAGTCAGACACGATTCATTCCCATGAATTATATGATCTGATCAAAAGGAAACTCAGAGGTGGATTTACTTGTGCAGTCGGTCAATTTCCCTTAATCAATCCTAATTTGGAAACTGATGGAGGTACGGGCACACATAATATATATCTAGACTACAATTCTTTGCATGCTAATGCAATGGTCGAAGCTCTTCCACAGGAAGCAATAAGAAAATTAAAGGGTGAGGAGAAGGAAGCATTCAGTGATGTAGGCTTGAGTAATATTCCATGTTGGGAGGATAAAAGATATTGGGTTGTGTGTGATACCAAACTATTAGACCCTGATGTGGCTAGACGCCCTTATGTGGCTAGACGCCCTGATGTGGCTAGACGCCCTGATGTGGCTAGACGCCCTGATGTGGCTAGACGCCCTGATGTGGCTAGAAGCTCAGATGAACTACCATTGCTGCTTTCCCAAATTAATATAATAGAAGATATGCTGTCTCCTCATTGTGAATCTATTTTGAGAAGTGAAGGACGAAAGTTACCCAAATCTAATAGTAAATTAGTCGCAAGTCATCTACCACAGAATAATTATTTAGTGAGATTGGATTTCCTTCAGTTCTTAATGGATATCGAACTGGAGGTAGAAAAGGTAGATGCATAGATGATGATCAAGCATTCTCTAGAGCCGCCAAAGATCTTTACCTGAAAAAATATTGCACATTTGGGTCAAGATAGAGCGATATGCTCATTTACCAAACCAAAATAAATGGTTATTCAACCTCTTTACCTAGAATTCCAAATTCTTGAGATTGCTAAAAAGAAATTGTATTATCTGTGGTACAAACTGTTAAAGCCCCATTATGGAGATGATGTGTGATTGCTGTGTACAGACACAGATTCACACATATTCAGCTTAAATGTTTTTGCACATCATCCATTGTATAATAACAGAAAAGGCGAACTGGGACTATTGCAATCTGAGATGGGACATTATAATATTAGTGAATTAGTAGCTTTGAAGTCTAAAATGTATTCTGTGAAGGTATCTGGAAGATCAATTAATATTACTAGAGCAAAGGGAATCCTGTCTTATTTCATGTCTTTAATAACCCAAGCTCGCTATAAGAAGCCACATGAAACACTCAAATTCCCCAAAAGCATAGAAAGAGAACCCAAAATTTCGAGAAAAATTAAAAAAAATGGAGCGGATCATAGCATGATCAGCTGATCATAGAGGGATCAGCTGATCCCTCTATATCAGCTTATCCCTCTATGATCAGCTGATCATAACAGGATCAATTGATCATAGTGGGATTGATAATATTGGGATATTCCCCCTCATCATTATTATTATTATTATTATTATTATTATTATTATTATTATTATTATTATTATTATTATTATTATTATTATTATTATTATTATTATTATTCATTCATTCATTCACTTTTACCTATAAAATGATTTAACATGTTGACATTTGAAAACTGTATGGGGGTTTCTCCTTCCACTGACTAAGTGCTTTCTCCCTCATTTCTCCTCACCCACTTTCCACTATGCTAGTCTTAAAAAAAACTAATGAGTGAAACTGTCACTGCTACAAAATGATTGGTGGAACAGAGGAAAGCTTTCTGAAGAACATCAACCTTCTTAAACAAAGTGATATCTCAGTCTTCATTATACACCCTCATTATACATCTGCTTGCTGGGTTGTGATACTCAACCCAGTTTTTTTTAGTTTAATATCTTTATTATGCACCCCATACCCATCCTGTGGGCGGTAGTCAAAAGATTACAGAGGTACATAATGGGTCCAGGGACTGGCCCCCAAATTTTGATAGTTGAACAAGTTACAAAGGTAATGAACCAGTCACATGTCCACACACGATCACAATGGCAATGAGTTATTAATGCAGTTATTTGCTTTATTTACAGTGAGCAAAGTAAGGGTATTTTTCCAGAATGGTCTGTAATATACCACTGTGGATAAAATACTTAGACATTCTTGAACATTTCTGAGTACATTGTCTCTGAATTTATTAATTTTATCGCATTCCAGTACATAATGACGCAGGGTGTGACAATAGTCCATCTGGCAAAGTTTACATTTTGTTTGGTCTACATCTGGTGGTGGTGATTTAACCTGCCAAAGATACTGGTAACCCAGCCGGAGGCGGGCGGTAGTGACATCCAAGAGTCTGCTTATTTTGTTGGATGCACCATAGACATGTGGCTCCTCCTGCATGATAGAATGATGATAGATGGACTGACTGGTGTCAATGTCCCTTAATCTTAAGTTAAAAAAAGTTTAGTTAAAGTTATTTTCGTATTATTGTTCTTAAACTGCTAACTGACAAGCCAAGATTGTAATCTATTCTCTCTTTGAAAGCATACAATTTAGCGAATTCATCAGTTCTATCATGCATCTGAAGACCAATGTGAGATGGAATCCACACAAGGTGCACTTTGACTCCACTGTCTATAATCCTACCATACATGTGTCTGGCTTCTGACACAAGCATGCCACAATTTACACTTAATGAGTTGAGGGCATTTATAGATGATAAAGAATCAGTTACAACTAGAGTGTCAACCTTCGATACTTAACCTATTGCTGACAAAAAAAAAGGTTCATTAGCATCCCAAAACTTTAAAATTCCCATTAATTCGATAAGTACCAACAGGATGTCACAAAGTATCCTACCACACACAATAACAACAACAGACACAGCTCTACTCCACAAGGGTGACAGTAAAGCAATTGCAAAGAACTACACACCGATAGCACTAATATCACATATCATAAAAATCTTTGAGAGGGTTCTAAGAAGCAAGATCGCCAACCACATAGATACCCATCAATTACACAGCCCAGGGCAACACGGGTTTAGAGCAGGTCGCTCCTGCCTGTCCCAACTCCTGGACCACTATGAAAGGGTCCTGGATGCTGTTGAGGATAAACAAAATACAGATGTAGTATACACAGACTTTGCAAAAGCCTTTGACAAGTGTGACCATGGTGTAATAGCACACAAAATGCGTGATAAAGGAATAACAGGAAAAGTTGGTAGATGGATCTATAACTTCCTGACAAATAGAACACAAAGAGTAATAGTTAACATAGTAAAGTCTCAGGCAGCCACGGTGAAAAGCTCTGTTCCAAAAGGCACAGTACTCGCTCCCATTCTATTTCTCATCCTCATTTCTGACACAGACAGGGATGTAAGCTATAGCTCCGTGTCTTCCTTTGCGGATGACACCCGGATTGCCATGGCAGTGACCTCCATTGAAGACACTGCAAAACTCCAAGCGGACATCAACCAAATCTTCAAATGAGCCACTCAAAACAATATGAAGTTCAACGAGGAGAAATTTCAACTACTCAGATATGGAAAACTTTAGGAAATAAAAAATGTATCAAGGTATACGACAAATTCTAACCATACAATAGAGCGAAAAATAAATGTGAAGGACTTGGGAGTGATAATCTCAGAGGATCTCGCCTTTAAAGACCACAACAATGTATCTACCTGATCGGCTAGGAAAATGATAGGATGGATAATGAGAACCTTCAAAACTAGGGATGCCAAGCCCATGATGACACTTCAAATCTCTCTAAGCTGGAATACTGCTGTATATTAACAGCTCCCTTCGAGGCTGGCGACATTGCAGACCTGGAGAGTGTACAAAGAACTTTCACAACACACATAAGTACGATAAAGCACCTAAATTACTGGGACCGGTTGAAGGTCCTTGATCTGTATTCCCTGGAACGAAGGCGAGAGAGATACATGATAATATACACTTAGAAGGTCCTGGAGGGATTGGTACCAAACCTACACACGAAAATCACTCCCTATGAAAGCAAAAGACTCGGCAGGAGATGCAACATTCCCCCGATGAAAAGCAGGGGTGCCACGAGTACATTGAGAGACAACACAATAAGTGTCCGGGGCTCAAGACTGTTCAACTGCCTCCCAGCATACATTAGGGGGATTACCAATAGACCCCTGGCTGTCTTCAAGAAAGCACTGGACAGGCATCTAAAGTCAGTACCTGACCAACCGGGCTGTTGTTCGTACGTCAGTTTGCGTGCGGCCGGCAGTAACAGCCTGGTTGATCAAACCCTGATCCACCATGAGGCCTGGTTTCAGACCGAGCCGCGGGGGCGTTGACCCCCCGAAATCCTCTCCAGGTAAACTCCAGGTAAACTTAAGGACCACAATTATTTGTCTATCACTTACACAGTCCCGATAATACAATGGAGATATCATTCAGACGAGGAATTTCAAAATTTTCATTTTTTTTTTTTACATTTCAGTACATTTCGATTTGGTAATTTTATCATAACATTCTGTGACTCGAAGATTTACAAAGGATACAGATAGCTTAAAATTTACGTCACTAAAGGACAAATTTGCATGTCTGGTGGTGTACATGATACTCAATGACTAAGCTTATAGATCCACTGATATTCCGACCCAAGAACAACAAGAATCCACAATCAGACGACATATAAAAGAAGGGTAGACAGTTTTGGCAGAGGACCAGTCAGTAGGATGACTGTGAAAAAAAGCATTATTGGTGTCGACAAGTCTAACACTTCTTTTGTGCTCCTTAAGTCTGTCAGAAAGAAAGCGGCCAGTTTCTCTCAACGTATTGGAGAGGACAACAGGAGCAGGAAATGGAGTAGACTCTGGAAGCCTCAGTATCAGGAGGAGAGGTACGACCTCCCTGCTACCACCTCCTTGCTACTACCTCCCTGCTACCACTTCTCTGCTACCACCTTCCTGCTACTACCTCCTTGCTACCACCTTCCTGCTACTACCTCCTTGCTACCATCTCCCTTCCACGTCTCCCTACCACCACCTTATGCAATCCATGCTACCACCTCCCTGTCACATCTCCCGGTCACCATTTCCCTGCTACGACCTCCTGCAACCATCTGTCTACCACACTTCCCTGCCACTATCTTGCCTCCACCCCTTTGTTTCTGCCTCCCTCTTCAGCCTCCCCCTCCCTGCTTCCCTTCCATCAACTCCATGTTTCCATGTCCGAGCCTACTCTTCCACAACCTCTGCCTGGCCTACGATTCGTGGGAAATTAATTTGGGTCGCTGTTCAATAGAGTTTGAAGGCGACTTTTCTGATCATTCTCGGTGAGTTGATTAACGTGACTGCTGTGACGTTTTCATTCTCTTTCCTAGATAATGACTCAAAATAATCAACTAATTCTTGGGTGTATTAACCTCGCCCGGGGTTTGATCCATTGTCCTTCCGTTGTTTAACTGATCGCTGTACTAATAGTCTCACGAACACGTTTGGTACTTAGTAAATATTTCTGTTTAATTTACAGCTTAACACATGAACGTTAAGTATTAATATTGGTAAAATTACCGACAATATGTTAAGTAAAAGGACACAAATGCAACTAATGAGACATTTTATTGTGGCAACGTTTCGCTCTCCAGGAGCTTTATCAAGCCGTTACAAGCGATACATGGACACAGGGTATATATAGGTTCAGGGTGAGGTGTAATACTAGTAGTGGTAGTAGTAGTGATATAAGTTGTAGTAGTAGTAGTAATACAATAAGGTAGAACAATCAACTTGCACATGAGTAAAAAGTGATAAAAACACTTACTTGGGTAGTATAAAAACAGGTACTGAGTCATCAGCTTCCGTAGTGAGTGTGTAGCAGCTGGAGTCACAGCGGCACTCCCGCCATCACACCGGCATGGAGTCACAGCGGCACTCCCGCCATCACACCGGCAGGCAGCTGGTATATGAAGTTACAAATTCATATGTTATATTTATTATTTTTTTTACTTGGTGGACGTGTAAAGCAGCTGGAGGGCTGGGATGGTTGTTGTTCATAATGAAACAGTAATGTCACGTGACCCGGGTCTTGGTCAGATTAAGACCTGCTCAGTGATTGAACACTTGCTGGTATTCTGGCTCCACTGAAGAGTTATTATATCACTAACACGCGCCACAATTTCCTTTACCACCATTTCCTCTGTGTGTACAATTCTCTATCTTGAGTTACTCATTGTTCTGCTGACCTTGCTACTGGCAGGTCACAGAAGAAGTATACCTTCGATCCCCGTCAGGGAGGGGAATTTTTAACCTACAAACCGTCGCTTATACTCTTTCACTATGCTCTCGCTTCGTATAAATATTAAAGCAGCCAGTGAAGTTATAAATGACTCCACCAAACGAGCCCTTGCCGCCGCTTTAAGGACCTGCTTGCAGCTCAAATTTACCGCTGTCCACTCTTTGAAGAAATCCTTCATTGTCGTCTGTACTGACGATAATGAGGCATCCAAACTCATGGACGACACCGCAATGAAGATGAGGATGATGACCCCACAGCTGGAGCTTTTGGTCATCTCCCACATACATCCACGCCACATACAACCAGACGCTTCGCTCATGTCTCACCCTGCTGGAACTGTTACTCGTACAATCACCCGACAAGTGACTGTTCCATTAAAGAAAAGAAATTCTGTTCCAACTGTGGAAAAGGTCATACAAAGGCTGCACCATCACCAGCGCCACTCCAACACCAGCGCCACTCCACCATCAGCGCCACTCCAACACCAGCGCCACTCCAACAAGGGTACTCACCATACCCTTGCAGCCAAGTGTCCACTAAGAAAAAAAGTGTTGTCTAAGAAAATCAAAGAAGCTAAGAAGAAAAGCCCCAAATTGCCGACATACGCCATCACAAAACTCCAGTCTGATACCACTAAAATTTTTCAGCCACAGAACAGTCCTCTCTACCCAGCAACTCTCTCTCCACTTCCGGACGCAGCTCCCTCCAAGGTGCTGTATTGCATTGTGTATGCACACCTTGCCAATACAGCTAACTCCGGCTCATTCAACACAGCAATTAACGAACTATTCCGTCTAAAAAATATGCCTGACTTCAACTTTCCTGACTCCCCACCATCGTATGACTTCCTCAAGATCATTCCAAACATCGTGACCCTCACGTCAACTACAGACCCCACCCCCTGACTGCCCAGGAAAATACTCCAGAGCCACCCCCAACAACCACCACCATCACTCAACAACAACCACCATCACTCAACAACCACCACCATCAATCAACAACTACCACCATCACTCAACAACCACCGACAACAAAGCTGACCACTAATACTCCAGACTCCCAGACTCCTCTCGACACAATCACAGACGAAACGAATGTACCAGAATATTCTCACGAGTCTACCGACGACGACGACGACGACAACAACGACGACGAAGAAAAAGATGAAGACACTCGCTGCATTGACAGTATTTACAACGACAACCTATGCTTCTACACTACCTCTGCATACAACACAAATGTTCAGTAAACAACTATGCTCTCACTTGAAAGATGGAAAGGTAAAATACACTTGTAAACCTCCACACAAAATCCCATGTCCCACCGTACAGTCTGATTTTCGAAACATTCAAAATATTGCTTATTCTCTGACTCAGAAAAACAAGATACAGAAGTAATTTAAAGGTGTTGAACCTGGAACACCTTCATCTAGGTTGAGGGACTCATTACCTCGTCTACTGCTCTCTACAATTTCAAGACCTTTAAATTACCTCTGTATTGAATTGATAAAGCCACTGGCTGGCAAAACGTCTACATAAAGATACCCAGGTGTTGCTAATGTGTCTTATATTGTCAGTATTTTATACTATTACTGATACCATACTGATTTTTGCACATTCAAATGTTCATCACAGGTACGACGATACTCTCGCCTCTCCCTATCATGTTCTTCCTTAACAAAAGCAGGTTGTTCCCTCGTCTGCTCATACATAAGTTTCGCCAGTTTGATTACCATCGAAGCAGAGTGATCCTTAGGGTAGGTTCGTCAGGACACCGTGTTTCCTGACGCGGGTCTTGGATGATGACCCGCCGTTGGAGCTTTAGGTCATCAGACAGAGGCCTTCCTCTGGCTTACCGGTCCACCCCTTTAAAAATTATGGTCTATTAAAACCATTTATTTATATCCTTAGTTAAACTTCGTACACTGCCATTTTCCCCGTGACTGGCGGATTACCAGGTTCAGGAGTGTGTTTAGTTCTATCACGCGCGAGCAAACGGAGTCGGAGCGGATACTAACAGACATAACAGATGGCCAAGTAATGTTGGATGAATCACTTAGCTTGTTACGAATTAGCTCACGAATCTGTGCAGCAGTTTAAAGTACGACGGTATTCAGTGCTAATAGAACGAACAATTCTCTAGCAGCTCTGCAGAGACAGTCTGGGCAAGAATTCCAGACTATTGCTATTACCAAACACTCAGATGGTGTTACTAAGTCAGCACTAAACGTAATAGGCGCCACCCGGTAATAATATGCTCAATGCTCGGCAAGAGTAACACTTTAACAGCAACACAAGCGTAATTCAACTTAGCATAATAACAAAAATTGACCTCAGAGAAGCTCCCATATTACGAACACAGGTGCACTAAGAATGGGCTCGTAGTACCTGGACACAAAGCAAGTCCCCCAGACAAAGAATATCCTCGAAGATAAAGAAAAAAGGCAAACACAAGAGTTAGTGTTTGAGTACTCGTATACTCACTCCACCAATATTTACAATATATTCAAAGTACAATAGAGCAGCAAGATGTTAATGAGTAAGAGAGCAATTGGCTCTTCACCTCATACAAAATGGATCAGTATGTGTGTACTCGGCCATCTAGTGAGTCTAACTTCAACCAGGGCGATAAATATGACAGTTTGGCTAGAGTCAATCTCTCAGCCCATTAGTTGACAAATAACTCTGACAGTAAATAAGAGTGGCCGGGGGCCTAAGGCAGCCATGCCAATCCAGCTACCAATTTGGCTGTTACAGAAAAAATGCGAGAGGCAGTTGTGTGATGGGCGTTGAATAAAGTGTAACGTAAGCACCACAAGCGACGTAAATAGTTACACCAGCAAGGTTGTTGATAACCCAAAATTAAGGTAAGAACTGGTTCTAAATCAACAAATGAAAGTCTCTGGGGCTGTGGGATGAGACAGTAGTCACAGATGGTGCTGTGGGATGAGACAGTAGTCACAGATAGTGCTGTG
The DNA here is from genome assembly GCA_009830355.1 of Cherax destructor. Lineage (NCBI taxonomy): Eukaryota > Metazoa > Arthropoda > Malacostraca > Decapoda > Parastacidae > Cherax > Cherax destructor. Next base: position 57,163 of record WNWK01002690.1, read on the forward strand.
GGATGAGACAGTAGTCACAGATGGTGCTGTGGGATGAGACAGTAGTCACAGATGGTGCTGTGGGATGAGACAGTAGTCACAGATGGTGCTGTGGGATGAGACAGTAGTCACAGATGGTGCTGCTGATACTGTGAGAAGGGGCTTGGCAGACGGTGCTAAAGAAAAAATAATGTAAGTTCTTGCCAGAACTCGTGTATTATTTCACTTCTTTAAAACACAAACAAACTCTCTAACCCCGGCAAATTGTGCAAAACGTCATGGGAGATGTGTACTGAATTACACCAGGTGGTGCTCGGACATGTGACACACCTGGCCAGTCATCAGTCAGTCACGTGACACACCTAACCAGTCACAGTTAACATAAACATTTACACATCCATTTCCAAACTGACCGATCAGGACTAATTTCTTCTAGTAGCGATTTATATCAATTCACGTTTTACATCATAATTCTACATAAATAATTATTGCACCACTGTGCAATAATTATTTATGAGGTTAAGTTATATTACGTTACATTAAAATATGTTAGGTTACATTAAGTTGAGTTTGGTTAGGTAAGGTTATTTCTCATATGCACAAAATTTAACTTTCTCTATGGCATAACCCACTTAATATACGAGAATATAAATTGCAACTTATCGCCCTTTCGTCATATATTAGAAGAAGTGCAAACAAACTTCTTGTTGTCTTAATGAAGAAAGTTGTTAAGTTTCTTAATTAAATCAGTTATTGGTCAGCCAGATTGTGGTACTTACGTTAGTGGTATTGTTGGTGGTGGATGGGAGGGGGGGTAGTGTTGGTGGTGATGGTGGTAGGTGGTGTTGACAGTGGTGGTGATGTTGGTAGTGATGGTGGTGGTGTTGACAGTGGTGGTGGTTGTAAATGATGGTGGTGGTGGTGGTAAGTGATGGTGGTGGTGGTATTGACAGTGGTGGTGGTGTTGGTAGTGATGGTGGTGGTGTTGACAGTGGTGGTGGTGGTAAATGATGGTGGTGGTGGTATTGACAGTGGTGGTGGTGGTATTGACAGTGGTGGTGGTGGTATTGACAGTGGTGGTGGTGGTATTGACAGTGGTGGTGGTGGTAAGTGATGGTGGTGCTGTTGTTGACAGAGATGGTGGTGGTGTTGACAGTGATGGTGGTGGTGTTGACAATGATGGTGGTGGTGTTGACAGTGATGGTGGTGGTGTTGACAATGAAGGTGGTGGTGTCGACAGTGATGGTGGCGGTGTTGACAGTGGTGTTAAGTGATGGTGTTGAAAAAGTCTGTTGGCTTTAGACTATGTAGGTGCAAATTTTGCTGGATTTTCCGCAATAACTGTAAAATGCCTCTTCTGGTCGGCTTTAAACTTTTAGTGCTGATGCATTCGTCAAAAAGAGCCTCGCCTTAATATTAGGTTAAGTTTTATTATGCTATTTTTGTTGATGGATTTCTATGAAATAACCAGAGAATATCTCTTGTGATCAGAAATAAATAACAGTGTTCGACTTTACTGGATTTTCCAGGTTAAATCTACGTCAAGTTTATTTATTTGTATGTAACATCTGTGTCCTCAAGACACAGATGTTACAAATATAGGTTATGTGATCATTCATTGCTCAACCTTGGGGTCGAGCGGACGTGCGATCAGCCTGCCCCTACTGGCGACTTGTGACATTATAATTTTCACAAAATGGCGCAGCAGGGTCGCCGTCGAGTAAACACTGTGTGCATTCAGATGGTTTGTGGGGTTGTGTCGAGCTGTGTGGGGCTGCCTGCCATAATACGGGACACCTACAGCATCGAGAATGAAGAATTGTATGGGGTGGCATTAAATGGAGCATACAGAATATTTGCCAAGCTTTGCAACGCCAATGTATATGAGGTTGTTACCAGGTTCTAAGACGTTCCTATCGACGTAAATTCGGCAGTGACGGTGCATCTTCACGACATATTCCGGTATTACACCTAGGTTAAGATCAGAAATGTCCCTTTCGAAGCAGATGAATCGGATTTAAGGACTGTTTTTGACAGATACAGAACAGTACATATGGCAACGATGGGGAGATGGACTGACAGGATGTATGCAGGTCTTTTGGAGGGTATATTTACGTTAAAAATGATGTTACGCCATCCTATTCCATCCTATATACAGTTGGACAACTTCAGAACTCAAGTGATGGTAAACTACGCTGGGCAATGTTGTACCTGAAGAATGTGCAGTGCCTATGACCACATTGCCGTGCAGTGTGGTCAACGGCAGGGACCAAAGGATGCAGGATGTCAAACGGAAGATCCTGTGGAAAGGGAGGAGATGGAGGAGACCGAGATGGAAAAGACAACATCAAGTATGGTTTGGAGTGCAGAGGTTGACAAGTTGGAGTTGTTTGAGGATGGCTGTGTGACTCTTTCGGGAGTTACGAGTTCATCGGGACCGGCACCTGTGAATGTGGGAGGAGTGACGTCTGAAAACGATCGGGATGTGGAGGCAGCGATTGTGACGGTGTTGCAGGACATGTTGCGCACCCCTGGTGAGGTGTCAGTGGAAGGACTCGTAGTTAACCTGGAGTTGGCGGAGGACAGGGACACTGAGGCAGATGGACTGCCTGGGGCAAGTGTCGCAGCCGCTATGAGGAGTTATCAAGTGGAGGTGGATGTGCATACCGATGGCCATCAGGAGATGGCCATGGAGGAGGAAAGTGTCACAGAAGAGAGCGGTCCAATCTGACACAAACAATGTGCTAACACCGGCACAACATCCTGGCAAAAAGATATGGGCAGAAGTTACAAGGGGTGGTGTTGGTGGATCCAAGGGACAGAGACCTCGTGGTTCACGAGGGTCTGGGGACTGAGGTAGTCCTCCGGGGAAAGTGGATCGAGCAGTGCCAGTGCCTAAAAGGAATCCCCCATTGTCGCCTTTAAGTGTTTAACTGTGAATATTAATGGTTTGTGTGACAAGATGAAGAGTAAATGGTTCCAAGAGTATCTGGTGAGGTATAGTATAGACATTGGCTTTGTGCAAGAACACAGCCACAAACCAGGATGTAAGTTATTGATAGAAGGGTATAATGTTTTTGCTGCACACTCCTTGCAATTGAAAGGGGGTGTGGCTATATTAATAAGGGAGACTAGCCCGTTTGTTGTTCATCACAGTGAGGAGGGTGGGGAGGGGAGGGTATTAAGGGTAGATGGTTTATAGGGGAGAGATAGGGTGGTCTTTGTGTGCATTTATGGGCCAACGGAGGGGGATGCTAGGGTTAAGAATGATTTTGTGAGGGATGTGTTAGTTTATCACCTGCGATCACTACCTGCGGTTGCGGTAGTGGGTGGTGATTGGAACTGTGTGATACATCGTAGGGATGTGGAACCAAGGGGGGCGGGGTTTTGTTCAGTTATGTTGGGGGATCTGTTAAATGGGGTGGGGTTGGTGGATGTGGGGGGAGTGCCACATGGGCCGTAGAACACAAATTCGTGAGGAGGGGATATGCAGCAACGTTGGATCGGTTATATGTGACTAGGAGAGCAGAAGTTCGGAGGGTGAGTGTGTTGGATGTAGCTTTTTCGGACCACAGGGAGGTTTTGGTGGAATTAGGGTGGGAGGGACTGGTTATTGGAAATTGAATGTCCGGTTGCTTAATGAGGGGGTGGGGAGGGATTCGTTTGCGTGTCTGAGGGAATGTTTGTGGTCTGAGGCGAGTGTGGATGGGAATTTGCTGACCTGGTGGGACAATGTAGCTAAGAGCAAGATACGGAATTTCTATGTTCGACGAGGGAAGGATGAGAATCAGTTTGCATATAAGCTTATTTGGTATCTTGAGGGGCAGTTAAGGGATTGTTATGGGAGAGGGGGAGGGAGTGTGGGATACCCTGTTGTGGAAATAGAGGGGTTGAAAGATAACCTCAGGGTATTGCAAAATGAAAGGTTTGATGCGGCAAGGGTGATGGGTGGGTTGTAGGAGGTGGTGTGGGGGAGACAGGCCATCGGTGTGTGTCCTGTGAGGGCAGGCACGTTGGCGCAAAGCTATGGAAATGGTGGGGTTGCGTGTGCATGAGGAGATAGTGGGGTATGGGGAGGGGCAAGCTTTGGTCACAACGGAGAGTATGGGGTGGTATGTAGATGCGTGGTACGGGTTGTATATGAGGAGTGGTGGCATGTGGGAGGAGGCTTTAAGGGATATGGGTGATTGGGTGTAATGTGTGCTTGAGATGGGGGATAGGGAGGGGTTGGTTGGAAGTATCGTGGAGGATTAGGTATGGACTGCTTTGATGGGAATGAGTAGGGGTAAGGCACTGGGGTTAGACGGATTGCCGAGTGACTTTTATTAACAACATTGGGGTGTATTAAAGGGGTTTTTAGTGAGGTTGTTAAATGTCATGATGGAGAGGGGTGTTTTGGGGGATTTACAATCAACGGTGATAGTGGTGTTGGTCCCAAAAGACAACGGTGAGGGACTATAGGGCTTTATCGCTTATGTGTGCAGACTATAAGTTATTTGCAAGAATATTAGGCAATAGATTGAAAAGGGTCATAGATAAGGTTATCGTTGGGAGTCAATATGGGGTGCCAGGAAAGTCAATGTATGAGGGGCATGGTGTTATTTGGGGGTTTATAGAGAGTAGGCAAGAGGAAGGAGAGGGGGGTGTTATCGCTGGATTGGAGGGCTGCATATGAGTGTGTGGAATGAGAAGCATTGTGGAGGATTATGAGATAGCAGGGGTTTGGGGAAGAGATTGTGCGTTGGGCGCGAACTTTGTATAGAGGAGCGGGTATGTGTGTGCAGGTGAATGGGAGGGTGGGGCAGTGTGTTCTGATGAGGAGTTTATGGCAGGGTTGTTCTCTATCACAAATGTTGCTTGCGTGTCTACTGGACCCATTTTATAGGACAGTGGAAGCGTCTGTGTGGGAGGGGATAGGGTGGATCTGGGTGGTGGGAGTCCAGGCATTGTGGGTTATGTGGATGATTCGAGTATCCTCGTGGGTTGATTTTTTGGGGTGTGTAGGGAGGGTTGTGGATGTTTTTGGGGAGGCAACAGGTATGAAAGTAAATGTAGATAAGTCAAAGTTCATGGGGATTGGGGACTGGGAAGGGATGGTAGGTGGGGATGTTAGTGGGAGGTGGTGTTTAGTGGATCAGGTAAAGATTTGTGGTGTGGTATATATGAGGGTTGCTAGGGAGGCGAGGGTGGTTAATTCGGCGAGTGTAGTAAATTGAGTGTTGGGTAGGTTAGATGGTTTGTAGCCAACACATCTCACACTGCACTAAAGGGTAATAGTGGTTAATGTGCTACTATATATAGTAAAATATGGCATGTGGCAGCAATGTACCCTTTGGTGCAGGGGGATGTTCAGCAGTTGTTGCATAGGGTATTTCATTTTATTTGGGGTTCAGGTTGTGATTGGTTAAGTAGGGGGTGGTAATGTTTCCTTTATGCCAGGGAGGGCTGGGGTTGATTCCCTTGGAATGTAGATTAAAGAGTGTTTATGTGAAGCGAGGGTACCTGCAGGTGGGTGGGGAGGGGACGACAGGTCTTCTGCATGAGGATATAAGAAGGTGGTGGGGAGGTAGGGATTTGAGGGAATGTGAGGACATGTTATGGGTATTACTGCTTGTTTGGGATTCAGTGCATATGAGGGTTGGGGTCATTAAAAAGGTGGTGAGGTCTAGGGAGGCGGCTGTTGTGGAAGGGGTGTACCCTCTGCATGCATGGAAGGACATTTGGGGGAGGCTAAGGAGGTTACACATACGACCATGTGTGAGGGAGGTATTGTTCTGGTTTCTCCATGGGATCCTGCCATCAGGGAGGACGGGGTGTGTTGAGAATGTGGTGGGAATGAAACTGCATTTCATTTAGTATACTTCTGTGAACGTCTGGGTGTTGTGAGGGAATGGTTTGGGCGTGTGATTTGTTTAGAGGGAGGGGGAGGGTTGTCAGTGTTGAGGGGGCTCAGTTTGGATGTGGGTGGGGTGGGGGTGGAGGTTCAGATTGCAGTGGCGTGTGTGGTAGCTGATTTTGTTTTTATCTCATGGGCAATGAGGGATAAAGGGGTAGGGAAACGTCGGATGGCACTGGCTGCAGCTTTTTATAAGACAAAGTGCCATAATAGGGACCTATACGGGGATGAGGTGGGTAAGGAATTTTCTGGTGGGTTACAGGGACTTCAAAATGAGGGATTTATGGAGTTTCGACGGGCTGGTCTCCAGGGGGATGGGGATTGTGTGCCTGATAAATGTGATTACTGGGGCCTGTGTGATTGTGCGTGTGGGGTCAAGGTTGAAGGGGTTCTGGATGGTTGCTTTTGAGCCTCTTGTCGAGGTTTTGTTTTGGTAGGGTTATCATAGGAGGACCCAGCAGGGGAGGAAGCATCACCGATTTTGTTGTATGTGTTCTGTGTGTATGAATTTTGAGTGAGAAGGATTATTTGTTCTGTTGGGCTTTGCTGTGTGTCCTCTGTATCCAAGTCAATCTTGTGTTTGTTATGGAACACGGCCATGTTGGTCCCGATGCCCGTAAGGGTCCTCGTGATATAATATGGAGTGATTGGTGTTTGTGATAGTGGTGTAAGATTTGTAGGTGTATCTGAATTTCTGATAATAAGTGCATATACAGCATTGGAGATTTTCTGTGCGATTTGTATATCGCAAATGAGCTGTTATGTTTTCTTGTTATTTATGTATTATGTTTTGCGTTTTTATGTCGGTACATACTGAATTCATGTTTTGTAGATACAGTGTATTTTTCATTATCCATTGTTCTTGCTATTTGTGATTGTAATTGTTTTCTTTTCATTATGGTATGTAACGTGTGCATCATTGGAGGGATGTGGTATGCCAGGCATGTGGCATAAACAGTTTGGAATATGACTTGTATGGATTGTGGTAATGCGCGTCTGTATGACAGGGGGGAATTTACTGTAATAGGGGGTTGGTTAGGTGGTGTGTGCTTGTGTTTTTAATTTGTGTTATGGTGAAGGTTATTTCACTGGTTGTTTTCAATATGCAGGTTGTATTTATAAGACATGATTATTGTGAATTTTCATCCTTTTTTTTGTGCCTCAGACATATGTCGAGTTATTGTTATATTACCAGTGGTATACATAATTGGTTTGTAGTTTTTGAACGATATATATTAAGGAGACAGTTAAGGGGTCGCCTGCATGTTATGTCATTGTTAGTGTTCTTGTGCATGGGGTTGTTTTTCTTGTCCCGTGTGTATTACCGTTATGTTTTTGGTTATACGTTATATTATTATGGGTGTTTTTCCTAGTAGACATATTGTGTTTTGTTAAAGTTCAGTGTAAGTCTTGTATGTCCTGCGGGATTGAACTTTAAACCTTTATTTAATTTAAATTGTACATCTGCCCTTGTGTTAAGGGGTTTTACGTATGCTATACTTGTATTTTAAATAAAATAAAAAAAAATACTTACTAAAGCCCTAAACGCTGGTAAATCTTACTTAAAGAACAATCTTGATTTATTTTTGCTTGTCATGTTTCCAATTTACATTTTTTCTGGAAAAATTGAAATTCTGATTTTCCTGCTATAATTTCTGAATGCCTCGTTCAGATGCCTTTCAACGCTGATAACTTGATTTTGCAAATTCTAACTGGCTTCAGGCGTATTGATCCCTCTGAGATTAAAAGACAATTTCTTTTAAGTTTGTCTTCAAGCTGGACTTTCTTAGTGAAAGTCTTATTTTGCCATTTTTATTAAAGAAATTGGTATATAAGTGTTCACGAGATGTATTGTGAACACCAAATCTGATTCGCTTCAAATCTTCAATTTAAATACATAACTGAATTAGAAAATTAAGCCACACTCTGCACTAATATTTTCTTGTACAATACGGTACAAACTGCTGAGGTTATGCAGTACGGAACACCTTTCTAACACCTTTCTGACACCTTTCTAATAACTTTCTAACACCTTTCTATAATCTCACAACGACAGAAAAACATCTAGTTTTCTCACTCATTACGACGGGCATGATCAGTCACCATTTCCCCCACAAAGATTTCCAATAGCAATTTCTTAAAAACGCTCTATACACCAGCGGTATATTGGATTCCATTTTAATTAACTCTGGGATTGCCTTTCCTATTGATGTATTGTAGTTTGTCATGTGTCAGTTCTTAGTTAAGTTATGCAAGTAGAGATTATGTCCAGCGAAGTGTATAATCTGCGAAGTGTATAACCTGCGAAGTGTATAACCTGCGAAGTGTATAACCTGCGAAGTGTATAACCTGCAAAGTGTATAACCTGTTAAGTGTATAACTTGCGAAGTGTATAACCTGCAAAGTGTATAACCTGTTAAGTGTATAACTTGCGAAGTGTATAACCTGTGAAGTGTATAACCTGTGAAGTGTATAACCTGTGAAGTGTATAACCTGTAAAGTGTATAACCTGCGAAGTGTATAACGTGTGAAGTGTATAACCTGCGAAGTGTATAACGTGTGAAGTGTATAACGTGTGAAGTGTATAACCTGTGAAGTGTATAACCTGTGAAGTGTATAACCTGTGAAGGGTATAACGTGTGAAGTGTATAACGTGTGAAGTGTATAACGTGAAGTGAAACGTAAGTGTATAACGTGTGAAGTGTATAACTGTGAAGTGTATAACCTGTAGGTATAACGTGAAGTATAACGTAAGTGAAACGTAGTGTATAACTGTGAAGTGTATAACGTGAAGTGTAACGAAGTGTATAACGTGTGAAGTGTGTAACGTGTGAAGTGTATAACGTGTGAAGTGTATAACCTGTGAAGTGTATAACGTGTGAAGTGTATAACGTGTGAAGTGTATAACGTGTGAAATGTATAACCTGCAAAGTGTATAACCTGCGAAGTGTATAACGTGTGAAGTGTATAACGTGTGAAGTGTGTAACGTGTGAAGTGTATAACGTGTGAAGTGTATAACCTGTGAAGTGTATAACGTGTGAAGTGTATAACGTGTGAAGTGTTTAACGTGTGAAGTGTATAACCTGTGAAGTGTATAACCTGTGAAGTGTATAACCTGTGAAGTGTATAACGTGTGAAGTGTATAACCTGTGAAGTGTATAACGTGTGAAGTGTATAACGTGTGAAGTGTATAACGTGTGAAGTGTATAACGTGTGAAGTGTATAACCTGTGAAGTGTATAACGTGTGAAGTGTATAACCTGTGAAGTGTATAACCTGTGAAGTGTATAACGTGTGAAGTGTATAAACTGTGAAGTGTATAACCTGTGAAGTGTATATCGTGTGAAGTGTATAACGTGTGAAGTGTATAACGTGTGAAGTGTATAACGTGTGAAGTGTATAACGTGTGAAGTGTATAACGTGTGATGTGTATAACCTGTGAAGTGTATAACGTGTGAAGTGTATAACCTGTGAAGTGTATAACCTGTGAAGTGTATAACGTGTGAAGTGTATAACCTGTGAAGTGTATAACGTGTGAAGTGTATAACCTGTGAAGTGTATAACCTGTGAAGTGTATAACCTGTGAAGTGTATAACGTGTGAAGTGTATAACCTGTGAAGTGTATAACATGTGAAGTGTATAACCTGCGAAGTGTATAACGTGTGAAGTGTATAACCTGCTTACTTATCGGGAGGTTATCTTCACTGTTAAGTTTTTTAAAATATAATGTAAATTCATCACTCCTGAAATCATAGAAAGGCTAATCAAGTGTCACTTGACTATTTTTTTTAATTTTATACATACCTTCAAGACTTTGCTTTACATAGTCAGGTCTCCTTCAAATAAGACTTTCTGCAGAGCCAAGCAGCCTATCAGTATATTATTCAGTAATTCCATTAAGCTCTTTTTCTGACAAGGTCGTCATGTGTTTATGGGTTGTTCCTCACATTATGGCTTCCGCTTCAAATGTTATTGACAACAACATTACACCTAGGCATGTGCACAACATTACACCTAGGCATGTGCACAACATTACACCTAGGCATGTGCACAACATTACACCTAGGCATGTGCACAACATTACACCTAGGCATGTGCACAAGCAATTAGAACATAGAGATAATACTGTGTACTTGTCTCTTACAGGAAGGTTTTGATTGATATTGGGTTGCGTAGGTACCAATTTTAAAACTAGAAGTAGTGAATGATACCCAGATGTTGCACATGTGTCTAATTCTTCATACTGTAGATACTGTATACCATTTATGCACAATTTATCAGAGAGTGCAACATCATGGAGTCTTGGTACGGAGGATACCTACACAAGATTCTTGTTTACTACTGGGCCATTCCCCGGGTGTAAGCTACTTCCACTGGTGAGTCCCGCCTCCAGTGACAATGCCTTCGTCTGCTGCACGAAGGCATTGTCACTACACTTGTCACTAGTACATAAGCGCTAAGCTCCATGACTGTGCTACAGGTCCTTCAAGACTACGGTGATCTTCAACTTGAGGGACTGATTACCTCATCTTTTGTATATAATTCTACAGTCTTCAGATTACGTCCTTGTATTGTATAGATAAAGCCACTGGTTGGCGAAACGTCTACAAATAAAGATACCCAGATGTTGCAGGTGTGTCTAATTCTTCATGTTATTAGACAGTATAGGTGCTAACCTGCTAATCTGCTAACCTGCTAATCTGCTAATTTTATTTTGAAATAAGTGTTGAATTTTTTCCATGTGATAACTAGGGAATGCTTCTTCTTAACGGGTTCAAACTGGAAAAACTGATTCACCTAACTCAAAAGGAACACTTAATACAGATTTAAACTATATAGGTGCAAATTTGTTATTTGATAATATAATTAACTAATTGGGGATTACCGGTTTCTGTGAAATAACTGGAAAATTCCTCCCCTCATCCAGGGCAGCTCTGACTTGCTGAAATGAAGGCTTCCATTTATATTGTGTTGTGTAAGTCTTATATTGATAAACAAAACAAAAAAAATAGATATTGATTTGTGTCATTAGTGGGGAATGCCTCTTCTGATCCATTTAAAACTTCTCAACACTTGTGTTTATTGCCTAGTTCAGCTGAAGTCTTGGATTGGTTTTGGGTTGTATAAATTCGAATTTGCCAAACTTTCTGAACAATTTCTGGTAGTGGCTTTCCAAGGTTTACTTGAGAACTCCTCTTAACATCCACTTCAAGATTTCAATTTTCGTCAACCTTATGCAAGAAGAAGTTACCATTTTTATTGGATTATGAAAAAAAATACAGAGTATCAAATTGTTCTGGAGCTCTACAGTTCTGTTGTATACTACAAAAACTACTACAGTTAAAAAAAACTTTCACAATTGTAAAATATAAAAAGCAGTAACTATCTACAAAAAAAATTAAATAATCAAAACCTACCTTTTCACAGTGTGTTGAAATTTGAAAAATTCTAATGATATACCTTTCTGTCTTAACAAGTGACTGAGGAAGACACTCTGGGCGAAACGTTTCCTCTAATAACTTTCCTGAAATGTTCATAAGTATCTTTTTCTACTGTCTTATTTTTTTAATGTATTTTTTCATTATTATTTTCACTTTAACTGGGTTGATTTCCAACAATTGGGCCTCGATGATGCTGACCTATAGCTCCTGGACCTCAGAATCTGAACTGCAGGTCAACTACATCTTTAGGGAGTTTAAAGTGCAGCAACTGGGCCTCTGGTGTGGGTTGAGGTGCAGGGATTGTGGTATACTTCTCTCAGATAGCACAGTGACCCTAGCAAACCTACTTATAAATTGTGTCCAACATTTGTGATTGGCATGACTGTTCAACTTGGAAATTCAGAAACAAGGTGGCGCTGCATGAACGTTAAAATGTAAGGACAACTGTAATGTTGTATACAGAATTGATGAGCAAGAACAGAGCAATAGGTATAAGTTCCTGAGCAGGTGAATCACAGTGAGCAGGTGAATCACAGTGAGCAGGTGAATCACAGTGAGCAGGTGAATCACAGTGAGCAAGTGAATCACACTGAGAAGGTGAATCACACTGAGCAAGTGAATCACACTGAGAAGTTGAATCACATTGAGCAAGTGAATCACACTGAGCAGGTGAATCACACTGAGCAGGTGAATCACACTGAGCAGGCGAATCACACTGAGCAGGTGAATCACACTGAGCAAGTGAATCACACTGAGAAGGTGAATCACCCTGAGCAAGTGAATCATACTGAGCAGGTGAATCACACTGAGCAGGTGAATTAAACTGATCAAGTGAATCACACTGAGCAAGTGAATCACATTGAGCAAGTGAATCACACTGAGCAAGTGAATCACATTGAGCAAGTGAATCACATTGAGCAAGTGAATCACACTGAGCAGGTGAATCACACTGAGCAAGTGAATCACACTGAGAAGGTGAATCACACTGAGCAAGTGAATCATACTGAGCAGGTGAATCATACTGAGCAGGTGAATCACACTGAGCAGGTGAATTAAACTGATCAAGTGAATCACACTGAGCAAGTGAATCACATTGAGCAAGTGAATCACACTGAGCAAGTGAATCATACTGAGCAGGTGAATCACACTGAGCAGGTGAATCACACTGAGCAGGTGAATTAAACTGATCAAGTGAATCACACTGAGCAAGTGAATCACATTGAGCAAGTGAATCACATTGAGTAAGTGAATCACATTGAGTAGGTGAATCACACTGAGCAGGTGAATCACACTGAGCAAGTGAATCACATTGAGCAAGTGAATCACATTGAGCAAGTGAATCACATTGAGTAGGTGAATCACACTGAGCAAGTGAATCACAGTGATTCTCTCACGGACTGTTTATGAGGAATATGCAAGACCTGTTTACTAATAGATTTGTATATATTTTTGTATGGCTTGGCATATGTTACTGTGGGATGCATTATAATTATTATTAACTGAAGCCATTCTTGTGCAGTTGGATTTAAAGTTATTTCTATGCGTCATCTTCCCCTAACTATGTACGTCAGGTTATTTGTCATCGTTGCACATAGTGAAAGAGATACGTCCAGAAAGCAACGTTATGTATAACAGAGGTTAGATCAGCACGAAGTGTCAGTCATACTTGTGGACAATACCTGCCACCCAGCATACTTCCACAAGTATGTACTATGTTTAGTTTCAAAATCCATCTTTCATTTGCATTAACTCATTAATAATTTTTAAAGTCCACAGTACACTTCTTAATTGTCACTTGCATTACAATGACCTCCTTATGCATGAGACTACAATGTTCTCAAACCATAAATATCATTCTTGTCAGGTAATAAGATCAACCCCATCATCTGCCTTATTGCAAGGGATAAATAAGAGATGGTGGCCATGTACAAGAAAAATATTAATTAAGAGGATGGATGGGAGCCCTATCATATGTAGCATCTTGCTTACAAGAAGAGTGGGTAATGAATAGGTGTCTACGGAAATTAGGGTAAATTTCTGGCTAGACAAGTACTGCAAGGAATCTAAAACTTCATTTGCTGAAAAGTGGGATAATTCCTATTGCAGGAGTGACAATATTTGCCAATTCAGTTAAAGGAGCCGTTACTAAACTGTGTAAGACTGTGAACTGATAGTAGATAGAGGTAAGTGTATGTCAGAAACAAAAGAGTTGCGGTAGTAGACAGAGAGAGAGAGAGAGAGCAATAATCTCCAAAATATGTTAGGTAAGCTTTCAGAAAACAGGATTGCTCATAAAATAGTTACAGAGAATTTGGTCTATAAACAAAGAGAGACAGGGGGAAATGGGAAAAAATCGAAGCAAAAACTTCCTTAACATCTACTTAAAAATAACCAAAATACAAGAAATAACATAGATGAATAAAGACTATTTGCATGCACAAGAAACGTAGATATTATTGCAATAACTGAAACTTGGTTCAGTCCGGAAAAATAGGGACATACTTGTTGAACGCAACGTACATGTATATCATTCTACTCCCCCCGTGGTTGTTTGTACAGGTATATAAATTATTCCACTGATAGAGTTAACAGGAAGAGAAGGCGGAGTCGCTATATTTGTCAGAGAAAATTTAAAATGTTTCATCAGAAACGACATAAAGGTGGAATTGACATACATGTAATCTTTTTGGCTGCTGTTTCTTGAAGGGAATGAAAAAGTTATCTTAGGTGTGACCTACAAGCCTCCCAAATCTAGAGAGTGACCTGAGTAAATTTCTTTGCTAAGGCATCTGGAAACGAATATGTAGTGTAAATGGACAATTTTAATTTTAGCCAAATTGACTGGAGCAATTTAGCAGGAAATCTTGAGTCTAGCGACTTTCTTGAAATGGTCAATTACTGTTTTTGAAAACAGTCTGTGTCAGAACCAATTAAAGGAAATAACCTGCTGGACTTGGTTCTTGCAAACAAAAATTCTCTCCATATATAGATAATCTCTGTTAAATAATGATGTGGTTAATGGTGAGCTTGGGGAAAGCGATTACAAATCAGTTTCAATGTCTCGTGTAATTACCTTAATAACGTTAACAAAGTTAAAGCACTACAGATTATATGAGGCTAATGGGTTTTCTGGTTTCCAATATATTAACAAAGCAATGCACAAGCTGGCCACGCTACATATATTCCTAACAGAGCAAATCCAAATTACTCTAAATTGATCAGCAATAAACTAAAATATATGTTGGGTTAAATGAGAGGAATTTATAGGCGAAACAAAAGAGGTGAAGTTTACCTCATAGATTAAGTCAGAAGTAAAAAATGAAAATAAAAGAGAATATGAGAGTAAGGTTGTGAGGTAATCAAACAGCACTTCAAAGTGTTACAGGTATTCAGGAAGAAGATTAGGTAAATGATACGGCCACTTAAATGTCACTCAGGTCAGCTACTGTTAGTGACATAGAAATATGCACCATTTTCAACATTTATTTCCTTTCTGTTTTTGCACGAGACGATATCAATGAAATCCCATAAATCGATAATTATACTGGCCATGACGAAAATAAAATATGTCGTGTGAAAGTCACTACTAACATGATCCTCAGACAACTAGACAGATTAAATCCAATCAAGTCCCTAGACCTTGATGATATGTTTTCAAAGATTCTAAAGGAATGTAAGAAGGAACTTAACAAACCATTAGCTGGTCTCACTAACAGATCGCTACAGATGAGTATAGTACCAAGCGTAGAACTGGAGGAGATATGATTGATGTATACAATTTGAAAACTCCTTGGTAGTAGGTTGATAGACATCAACCGCCCAGGGAGGTGCTACCATCCTGCCAAGTGAGTGTAAAACGAAAGCCTGCAATTGTTTTACATGATGGTAGGATTGCTGGTGTCTTTTCTCTGTGTAATAAACATGCAAGATTTCAGGTATGTCTTGCTACTTCTACTTACACTTAGGTCACACTACACATTCATGTACAAGTATATATATACACGCCCCTATGGATTTTCTTCTATTTTCTTACTAGTTCTTGTTCTTGTTTATTTCATCTTATCTTCATGGGGAAGTGGAACAGAATTCTTCCTCCATAAGCCATGCGTGTCGTAAAAGGCGACTAAAATGCCGGGAGCAAGAAGCTAGTAACTCCTTCTCCTGTATACATTATTAACGTTACCTACCTACCATTAGTAAGACACATGTGCAAGAATTATGCATCTTTATACGGAAATGTTTCGTATACACAAAAGACTTTATCAGTCGAATACAGAGGTGGCGAATATGGAGACAGCAATAGCAGTCGAGAGGTAAAGATGATGTGATCACCCCATCAGTCTTGAAGAAATGTTTGAAGTAGTCAGTCCCACAGCCTGGATATGTGATCAACTTCATAGTCTTAAACAATGTGTAACTGAAGCATGAGAATGAAGCCATTTATAGGGCCAAAGATGTCCTTACGTAAATAAAGGCATAATAATTAAGAACACTGCAAAAAGCTTACTGTCCTATGTTAGGCAGGTCCTTACATCCAACTCCTCTCATTCATAACTAGTGATCGGTTAATGCAGTCGCAGATGTCCTCTACATCAGGATGAAGACTGCTGTGTAGGCGATACATTTAGGAATAAAAACACCTAACTGTTAAACATGTCTTATCTACTGGTCAGTATTGTTAATATTTAATCTCCGAAATTAGATCATGTTTCCAAACAGTTTTAATTAAGTTTATTCAGAACAAAATAATAGAAACGATCATAAATATTTGAGATGAAGGATATTTCCTAAAAATCGAGCGTAACTAGTAACGCTGCCGAGGTCAGCATCATCCAGGAGAAAAGCGAAGCATCAGTCGCCGCCAAGATATGATAAGGTAAAAAAAATGTCGTAATCTCCACGTAATCATTCTTCAATAGAACGAACATTTATATTTATCATCACAGATATGATAGGGAGTTTATGTGCCCAGGACTCTGTATACCATAACTAAATGATTACGTGATGTTACATCCCGTTGATCGTTCACTCGTGTGTAACTCCGTTACACTCTGCCGTAGTGTAACATCATACACTCTGCTCAGTAACATACTTACACTCCGCTCGTAGTGTAACATCACGTTACACCGCCGTAGTCATCGTTCTCTGTGAGTGTAACATCACGTTACACTCTGCTCGTAGTGTAACATCACGTTACACTCGCCGTGTAACACACTTACTCGCTCGTAGTGTAAATCACTCGCTCGTGTAACATCACGTTATCTCTGCTCGTAGTGTAACATCGTACCTGCTCTATTCACACGTTCCTGCTCGTAGTGTAACATCACGTTACACTCTGCTCGTAGTGTAACATCACGTTACACTCTGCTCGTAGTGTAACATCACGTTACACTCTGCTCGTAGTGAAATACGTTACACCCTCTAGTTACACGTCACTCGCTCGTAGTGTAACAACGCATTCCGTAGTACATCTTCACCCGATACATTCTCTATGTAACAGTTACCAAATCATGAGTCCTGTACTGCTACAATCTCAATATTAATCGCATACACCGGCAAGTATACTTAGCCCCTTGTAGCCAGGTGTAGTAAGATTAGCATAGGGATTTTCTTGAGGGATTTTTAGGCCTAGATAAATATATAGTCCAGTCATTTGATGGTTTAATGACTCATATTCATATTGTTATGAATTTTATTTGATGATTATTATCATTTGTGATCTTAGAGAAAATGTTAACTATTCCTCCAGATATTCGTAATGATTCGTATTTAAAAAGCTCATTACTCTCCAAGGTCATCATTTCAATTATTTTAAATGATCCTAAATGCAGATTTATTTCTCATATTAGTTATCAAATAAATATTCCATCAGGACAGAAATCCTGGCACCTCTAACAGAGGACGACCATCGACGGATACGACTCACTGCTGACGGATCGTATGTGAGAACTTTCTTGAGTGATCGTATGTGAGAACTTTCTTGAGTGATCGTATGTGAGAACTTTCTTGAGTGATCGTATGTGAGAACTTTCTTGAGTGATCGTATGTGAGAACTTTCTTGAGTTATCGTATGTGAGAACTTTCTTGACTGATCGTATGTGAGAACTTTCTTGAGTGATCGTATGTGAGAACTTTCTTGACTGATCGTATGTGAGAACTTTCTTGAGTGATCGTATGTGAGAACTTTCTTGAGTGATCGTATGTGAGAACTTTCTTGACTGATCGTATGTGAGAACTTTCTTGAGTGATCGTATGTGAAAACTTTCTTGAGTAATCGTATGTGAAAACTTTCTTGAGTAATCGTATGTGAGAACTTTCTTGACTGATCGTATGTGAGAACTTTCTTGAGTGATCGTATGTGAGAACTTTCTTGAGTGATCGTATATAAGAACTTTCTTGAACTTGGGTCACCTTTTAACAACGTTATCATTGTTGTTACGTTTAAATATTTGTTGGTGTTTTTACAACTTTATTTTGATGCAAACGAACTAATACAGAGAAAAAAAAACTAGATACAAGTATCACTATATGCACCGGAGTTATACTGAGTCATACTGAGACATACTGAGTCATACTGAGTCATACTGAGTCATACTGAGACATACTGAGGTATACTGAGTCATACTGAGATATACTGAGTCATACTGAGATATACTGAGTCATACTGAGACATACTGAGTCATACTGAGATATACTGAGTCATACTGAGCTATACTGAGTCATACTGAGACATACTGAGTCATACTGAGTCATACTGAGTCATACTGAGACATACTGAGGTATACTGAGTCATACTGAGATATACTGAGTCATACTGAGATATACTGAGTCATACTGAGATATACTGAGTCATACTGAGACATACTGAGTCATACTGAGATATACTGAGTCATACTGAGATATACTGAGTCATACTGAGACATACTGAGTCATACTGAGACATACTGAGTCCTACTGAGATATACAGAGCCATACTGAGATATACTGAGTCATACTGAGACATACTGAGTCATACTGAGATATACTGAGTCATACCTGTCCTAAGCTGTCTGGGAATTAGCGTGGGGTGATACCGAGCACATGGCTCGCTGCAGTGTTTTAGAATCTCAGGTTGAAGTGTTGAAGAAGGAGGTTCTACCTCTTCAGGAGGAAAATAGGAGGCTGAAGCTTCGCCTAGATGGGTGTGGGTGTGGGAGTGAGTGTGAGATGGTTGGAGCTGGTAAGGAGGAAATGGCTACCAACAGTGAAAGTGGCAGCCGCTTTAAGTGGCAAGT
Source organism: Cherax destructor (assembly GCA_009830355.1). NCBI lineage: Eukaryota > Metazoa > Arthropoda > Malacostraca > Decapoda > Parastacidae > Cherax > Cherax destructor. Next base: position 75,753 of record WNWK01002690.1, read on the forward strand.
GGTTCACAATTCAGGAAGAAGGAAGATAAGGAAGGTTAATAGAGAAGATGTGAAGGTAGGAAATCGATTCTCTGTTCTCCAGGACGAGTGTACTTCAGTGGTCAGTGAGGTTAAAGGTACCACTGACTCCCCTGCTAATCAAGATAAGAATATTCTGATTGTGGGAGACTCTCAGGTAAGATATATGGACCGTGCTTTTTGTAACAGAGACAGGAAGGTCAGACAGAGGGTGTGCCTCCCAGGAGCTGGTGTTGGTGACATAGTCATCAGGTTGGATAATATTATGTCAGGTAATGGGAACAAGCCCATTATCTGTCTTAGTGCTAGGTGGAAATGACATTGGGAAGGGCAGGAGACAGGAGCTACTAGATAAGTACAGGTCAGCCATAGAAGTCGTTAGGTCTAAGGGAGGTATCCCAATCATATGTAGCATTTTGCCTAGAAAGGGAGTGGGCAATGAATGGATGTCTAGGGCAATTGGTATAAATTGCTGGCTAGACAGGTACTGCAAGGAACTTGCAATTCCATTCATTGATACCTGGGACAAATTCTATGGTAAACGTGATATGTATGCAAGGGATGGGGTTCATTTTCTGGGGCTGGAGTGATTGCATTAGCCGATGCGATTGAGGGGGTCATTGGAGACTTGTCTAGGACTTTAAACTGATAGATTATAGAGGTATGGGTGTTTGTGGGAAACAATCAGGCTGTAGTATTAGGCCTGGAAACAGCAGATATTACCAGGATACCTCAGGGATATGTTTAAAAAACAATATTCAAAATAAAGTTTGTAAATGCAAAGCAATTGATCAACAAACAAAGAGAGATAGTAGAGGGCAACGAGTGACTAGCTCCTTAAGGTTTACTATACAAATAGTAGGAGTCTAAGAAATAAGATAGATGAGCTAAGATTACTTGCAAGTGCAGGTAATATAGATATTATTGCTATAACAGAGACCTGGTTCAACCTGAAAGATAGAGAAATGCCTTCCGAGTGCAACATTCAGGGTTACAAACTATTCCACACTGATAGGGTCAACAGGAAGGGTGGTGGAGTGGCGATGTATGTCAGAGATAATTTTAATTGTTGTGTTAGACATGATATAAGATTAGAAACAGCGGACACAGAATCTGTTTGGCTACAGTTTCTCGAGGGTCGTGAAAAATTAATTTTAGGTGTGATTTACAGGCCCCCAAGTCTGGATAGGGAGTGCAGTAAGCTGCTATGGGACGAAATTCATAAGGCGTCTAGATATGAAAATGTTGTGTTAATGGGAGATTTTAACTTTAGACAAATTGATTGGAACAATGAGACAGGTAATCTCGAGTCTAGTGACTTTCTTGATACGGTTCAGGATTGTTTTTAAAACAGTTTGTGACAGAACCAACTAGAGGTAGCAACTTGCTTGATTTGGTTCTTGCCAACAAAGAATCACTAATTAATAATCTTGAGGTTAATGAAGAGCTTGGGAAAGCGATCACAAATCACTTAGCTTTAATATATCATGGAATTACCCAGGTAACTGCAATCAAGTCTCTGTTCCAGACTTTCGTGTTGCCGACTTCATGGGGCTGAGAAATTACCTAGGTGGGCTAATTGGGATGACCTGACTATGGGTCAGGTAGGTGGTTTGGTTGCCAATATGACGTTTTTCAGAGCGTAGTTCTAGCTGCCCAGTCAACCTTTGTTCCAAGTAGGAAATTAGATCTAACAAAAATGATCCTAAATGGATGAACAATAGATTAAAACATCTCATTGGTCAAAGAGAGGCATATATAGGCGTATCAAAAGAGGGGATGGACAGATAAGAAATCAATATTTTCAATTAAAGAGAGAAATAAAAAAGGAATAAGAAAAGCAAAAGGGATTATGAGGCTAAGGTCGCAAGGGATTCGAAGACTAACCCAAAAGGGTTCTTTCAGGTATACAGAAGTAAGATTAGGGACAAGATAGGCCCACTTAAGAGTAACTCAGGACAAATCACGGACAGTGATAAGGATATGTGTGAAATTTTCAATACTTACTTCCTCTCAGTTTTTACTCAGGAAGATACTAGCGGAATTCCAGAAATAATAAATTATGTAGAACTGGAAGATAATAGACTATGCTCGATTGGGGTAACTAGTGACATGGTCCTCAGACAAATAGAGAAATTAAAACCTAACAAATCCCCAGGCCCTGATGAACTGTTTGCAAGAGTTTTAAAGGAATGTAAAGAGGAACTTAGCAAACCTTTGGCAAATCTTTTCAATATATCACTACAAACTGGCATAGTGCCAGACAAGTGGAAAAGGGCAAATGTAATACCTATTTACAAGGCAGGTGACAGGTCCTTAGCTTCGAACTATAGACCAATAAGCCTTACCTCCATAGTTGGTAAATTTATGGAATCAATAATTGCCGAGGCAATTCGTAGCCATCTTGAAAAGCATAAATTGATTAATGAATCTCAACACGGTTTTACTAAGGGGCGTTCCTGTCTTACGAATTTACTAACTTTTTCACTAAGGTGTTTGAGGAGGTAGATCATGGTAATGAATATGATATTGTGTATATGGACTTCAGTAAGGCTTTCGATAAAGTTCCACATCAGAGGCTACTGAGGAAACTTAAGGCACACGGAATAGCAGGAGAAATTTTTTCCTGGGTAGAGGCATGGTTGACAAATAGGCGGCAGAGAGTTTGCATAAATGGAGAGAAATCAGAATGGGGGCGCGTCTCAAGCGGTGTTCCACAGGGGTCAGTTTTGGGCCCCTGTTGTTTACAATTTACATAAACGACATAGAGGAGGGAATAAATAGTAACATAAGTAAATTTGCTGATGACACCAAAATAGGTCGTCCAATTCATTCAAATGAGGACATTAGAGCACTCCAGGATGATTTGAATAGACTGATGCAGTGGTCGGAGAAGTGGCAGATGCAATTTAATGTAAATAAATGCAAAGTTCTAAATGTTGGGCAGGACAATAACCATGCCACATATAAGCTGAATAATGTAGATCTTATTACTTGTGATTGCGAGAAGGATTTAGGAGTTCTGGTTAGTAGTAATCTGAAGCCAAGACAACAGTGCATAAGTGTTCGCAATAAAGCTAACAGAATCCTTGGCTTCATATCAAGAAGTATAAATAATAGAAGTCCTCAGGTTGTTCTACAACTCTATATATCTTTGGTTAGGCCTCATTTAGATTATGCTGCACAGTTCTGGTCACCGTATTACAGAATGGATATAAATGCACTGGAAAACGTACAAAGGAGGATGACAAAGTTGATCCCATGTATCAGAAATCTTCCCTATGAGGATAGACTGAGGGCCCTGAATCTGCACTCTCTAGAAAGGCGTAGAATTAGGGGGGATATGATTGAGGTGTATAAATGGAAAACAGGAATAAATAAAGGGGATGTAAATAGCGTGCTGAAAATATCCAGCCAAGACAGGACTCGCAGCAATGGTTTCAAGTTGGAAAAGTTCAGATTCAGGAAGGATATAGGAAAGCACTGGTTTGGTAATAGAGTTGTGGATGAGTGGAACAAACTCCCGAGTACCGTCATAGATGCTAAGACGTTGTGTAGTTTTAAAAATAGGTTAGATAAATACATGGGTGGGTGTGGATGGGTGTGAATTTGGACCTGACTAGCTTGTATTACCAGGTCAGTAGCTGTACTAATTCCTTAAGTGGAAGTGACCTGACCAGGTGGTTGGCTGACCAGGTGGTCAACTAGACAATTATATGAGTGGGTGCGGTTGGGTGTGAGTTGGTCCTGACTAGCCTGTGCTAGGTCAGATGCAGTGTTCCCTCCTTAAGTGAATGTAACCTGACCTGGCTGGGTCGGGGCTTAAGCCGTTGGAGATTTGGACCTGCCTCGCATGGGCCAGTAGGCCTGCTGCAGTGTTCCTTCTTTCTTATGTTCTTATGTTCTTATGCTGAGGTATACTGAGTCATACTGAGACATACTGAGACATACTGAATCATACTGAGACTTACTGAGATATACTGAGTCATACTGAGATATACTGAGTCATACTGAGATATACCGAGTCATACTGAGATATACTGAGACATACTGAGTCATACTGAGATATACTGAGTCATACTGAGATATACTGAGTCATACTGAGATATACTGAGTCATACTGAGACATACTGAGTCATACTGAGATATACTGAGTCATGCTGAGGTATACTGAGTCATACTGAGACATACTGAGACATACTGAATCATACTGAGACACTGAGATATACTGAGTCATACTGAGATATACTGAGTCATACTGAGATATACTGAGTCATACTGAGATATACTGAGATATACCGAGTCATACTGAGACATACTGAGTCATACTGAGTTATACTGACTCATACTGAGGAACTTTTCAGCAAATTAGTGAAGAATTCTTGAGTGATAAACCTAAATACATTACTCCTTTTACATTGTGTTTAGGTTTCTCACTGTCGGTTGGTGAGTTTCCGAGAATAATGTTTAATATACATTTGTGTTTAGACTCTACCTAGACTTCGGGTGTTGATTGTTAATTTGTTAAATTCTGAACGTTGCTTTGGTGCGCTGTTTTCAGTATACTTCCAAAAATACTTTTTTATCTGCGTCTCTGTGGTTTTATAGGCAATTGAAGAATCATTTTATATTAGCAAGACAAGAGAGCATCAGTTTCTGATGACTTTTGATTAGAAACATTTTGGTATATGGTACCACTTATTTTGGCCTTTACTGAATACTTTTTCATAGGTTAGACACTGCCTGAGCTGGAATGTCCCTCCAAAGAACAAACATTTACTCCTACCATTCTATATCTCCTTTTTACTTTATCTCAATTTTATGACTTTATATCTAACCTCTTCACTCAGCCTTGACGGGTATATTTATTATCATTGCATCACCATAAGCATCACATTCATCAAGGATAACTCAACATCATTTTTATAACATGTAATATCCAGTATCTTCAAATTTATCTGCAAAGTTTCACTGTTAATCTGCGGTGCTTAGACGTGTCACCAGAGCCAGTGTCACCAGAGCCAGTGTCACCAGAGCCAGTGTCACCAGAGCCAGTGTCACCAGAGCCAGTGTCACCAGAGCCAGTGTCACCAGAGCCAGTGTCACCAGAGCCAGTTGTCTGCACCAACAAACACTTTTCATAAAAAAAAAACATACCACGAGTGGGGTTCGAACCCGCGGTCACAGAGTCTCAAAACTCCAGACCGTCGCGGGTTCGAACCCCACCCGTGGTATGGTTTGTTTGCAATCGTGTCATTACGATTTCGTGAGTCACTTTTCATCAATGTTTCAGTGTCATCAAGGGGATGTTATACTCTTCAAGAGAATGTAAAATATGCATCATTCTGAGCTATCAGGTTAATGTATCAGCTCCAGTGCAGGAAAAAATAGTCTTCATTACCCGAAATATCATTCCAGCCATTAGATTATTTTAATAGTTTTTGTTCAGCTGTGTTAGAAAGCAAAATGTCTTAGACTGTGACATTATCTTTACCCAGTAAAGTTCAGGGACAGTGTGACCTTTACTGCATAATACAGGTTTATCCGAGAGACAACCTAACATACTTCTTCAATTGTTCACATGTTAATAATTACCCGAATTAACTAACTAACTAACTATCTATATATATATATATATATATATATATATATATATATATATATATATATATATATATATATATATATATATATATATATAATATATATATATATATATATATATATATATATATATATATATATATATATATATATATATATATATATATATATATATATATATATATATATATATATATATATATATATATATATATATATATTTATTTATTAACACATCGGCCGATTTCCACCAAGGCAGGGTGGCCCGAAAAGAAAAACTTTCATCATCATTCACTCCATCACTGTCTTGCCAGAGGGTGCTTTACACTACAGTTATAAAACTGCAACATTAACACCCTCCTTCAGAGTGCAGACACTGTACTTCCATCTCCAGGACTCAAGTCCGGCCTGTCGGTTTCCTGAATCCCTTCATAAATGTTACTTTGCTCACACTCCAACAGCACGTCAAGTATTAAAAACCATTTGTCTCCATTCACTCCTATCAAATATGCTCACGCATGCTTGCTGGAAATCCAAGCCCCTCGCACACAAAACCTCTTTTACCCTCTCCCTCCAAACTTTCCTAGGCCGACCCCTACCTCGCCTTCCCTCCACTACAGATTTATACACTCTCGAAGTCATTCTGTTTCGTTCCATTCTCTCTACATGTTCGAACCACCTCAACAACCCCTCCTCAGCCCTCTGGATAATAGTTTTGGTAATCCCGCACCTCCTCCTAATTTCTAAACTCCGAATTCTCTGCATTATATTCACACCATACATTGACCTTAGACATGACATCTCCACTGCCTCCAGACTTCTCCTCGTTGCAACATTCATCACCCATGCTTCACACCCATATAAGAGTGATGGTATAACTATATTCTCATACATTCCCCTCTTTACTTACATGGACAAAGTTCTTTGTCTCCACAGACTCCTCAGTGCACCACTCACCTTTTTCCCCTTGTCAATTCTATGATTCATCTCATCTTTCGTAGACCCATCTGCTGACACGTCCACTCCCAGATCTATATACATTCACCTCCTCCATACTCTCTCCCTCCAATCTGATATCCAGTCTTCCGTTACCTAATTTTTTTGTTATCCTCATCACCTTACTCTTTCCTATATTCACCTTTAATTTCCTTCTTTTACATACCCTACCAAACTCATCAACCAACCTCTGCAATTTCTCTTCATAATCTTCCAAAAGCACAGTGTCATCAGCAAAGAGCAACTGTGACAACTCCCACTTTATGTTAGATTCTTTATTTTTTAACTCCACACCTCTTGTCAACACTCGAGCATTCACTTGTCTTACAATTCCATCTGTAAATATATTGAACAAACATGGTGATATATTGTGTATATATATATATATATATATATTATATATATATATATATATATATATATATATATATATATATATATATATATATATATATATATATATATATATATATCAATAACAAACTGCAGCTAGCCGAGGGATCGAACCTGTGTCGTTTTAGCCCGCCTCGTGGGAAGAGTGCGAAAATTCACGACGCTCTAAACCAGTGGATCATACAATCCTACAAACATGAGCCTAGCGAACTAGGCTTGCTTCATGTTGCGAGGACATACGATGGTGTGGTTGCCTCAGAGTTAATTTCAACCACACCATCGTATGTCCTCACAACATGAAGCAAGCCTAGTTCGCTAGGCTCATGTTGTTTGTAGGATTGTATGGTTCAGTGGTTTAGAGCGTTGTGAATTTTCGCTCTCTTCCCACGAGGTGGGCTAAAACAAGATGGGTTCGATCCCCCGGCTAGCCGAAGTTTGTTATTGATTAAATACCACTTGTTCGTGGTTACAATAAAATATGTACTGCTTGAGGAGGCAGTATTTGGAAACACTTCTCTACCCAGTGACTTGTTCAGTCCAATGCAGAGAAATGTGGAAGATGAGGAGGAGTTTGAGTCATCCCCTCAGCCTGGAGTCGATGTTCCCAGAATAAAGATACCTAAATGTTGCACATGTGTCTCATTTATCAAGCTATGTTGATAAATTCTACTTTACCTGACATGTCACTTAAATTTTCCCTGACATGTCACTTAAATTTTACCTGACATGTCACTTAAATTTTACCTGACATGTCACTTAAATTTTATCTGACAAGTCACTTAAATGTTATCTGACGTCACTTAAATTTTACCTGACATGTCACTTAAATTTTATCTGACATGTCACTTAAATTTTTCTTGACACGATACTTAAATTTTACCTGACATGTGACTTGACTAAAAATTTCTGTACCAGAGAAATGTACAATATTTCTGATGCTCAGTGAGTGAGTTAATCAACAACCCACTGACTGTACGTCAGAGATCCCACTTATGCTATATAAGACTTTGCTGTTCAGCGATAATAGGAGAAACCACAAAAGTGATTGCAAAAAGATTACTTTTCACTGTGTTTATATATCTTATTAGGATATCACCTGTTTCTTACGATCTTATATATATATATATATATATATATATATATATATATATATATATATATATATATATATATATATATATATATATATATATATATATATATATATATTATTACATAATATGGTGCAAAAGATTTAAGAGATACATTGTTGATATAAAGATGGCATATACAGCACACGAGGTGTGAGAGATACATGTCTAGTACACACTGTTACATGTTTGTCACTGATTATAATGCGAAAATCTCATCCAGGTCCTCAGTGCTGGGGCGCGTGCCCAAAATACAGCATGCATTACCCCTCTCAACAGCAACGCTGAGTCGCTGATACAGAAAGCTAGCTGCCCTGGGATCCCTAGTTACCTTGTTGAGTCTTTTGCCCAGCTCCTTGAGGAACTTAGATGCACTCTTTCCCCATGAACCAAGGGTCTCTGAGCCTATGGGAACAAACATATAATGATGGGCAAGTTCTCCATAATTTCTCGACTTTTGGGACTCCTGAAGGTGGCACCAGGTCTCCTGGTGTATTGGAGATAGGTATCAGCCAAGGTAGATGCACATGTGTAGTCCCACACCACCTACTTGCCGTCTGTTAAGGCTTGAAGGGTGATATAGTGTCTCAAGCAGATCCATGGTTGAGAGAAAGAAATATAATAGAAACAAGTTTCATAGATAATAAATTTGAAAATTATATGAATATTGCTTTAGGATTATACAAATTGGATTCATTTATAATTAATAAAATTTATGAAGATATGTTCGACAAGTTAAAATCTTTAAGCTTGGATAGAATATATGGTGTGTGTGACAGGTCCTTGACCACCTACCTACATTGTAAAGTGTCAGGTGTTGCAAGTTGACTGAGATGTAATCTCGTCCTTATATGTCTTCTGCTGATATTTTATTTTTACGGCTCCTTGATATTGTGAGAAATCATAAACGTGCTTGAAAGTTCACTATTTTTTCATAGTGGGTGTTCTGCATATACAGTGGAACCTCTGGTCACGAATTCTTCTGAACACGAACAAATCGGTTCACGACCAAAAATTCGCCCAATTTTTGCATCTGGTCACGAACACATAATCGGGTGACGAACAAGCATAGCTGTGCCAATTTTCAAAATTTTCAAATTTTTAATTTTAATTCCCTTTCTATCGTCATTATCAACTATCATCCACTAATATCATTATTATCATCATTATTATAATATTACCAACAACCTGATTCATTAAACCACTCACCATATTGCAACGACGGACTTAACAAGGTGTCATATATTGACGAACTGGCGCACCATGATGTTCAGTTTGCAGACTCTGGTCGAACATAACCAAAACATCACGAAACCCCCTGGTATAAGGAGCAATCCTGCACTTTTGTATAACATTGTTGTTTAAGGCTGTGCACAATTGACTCCACTAAATAACTATCGAGTTTGCACAGCCCATAATTTGAGTTATATACGGCATTCCTATCATGTTTCAAGATGGAGGACTCTATTATGTTTCTTTCCATGATGGAACTGTTGGGTACAATTATCTGGGCGGCAGCCCACCCCGGTGGGTGATTGCAAGAGCTGACATGGTTAAAGATCGCATTCGATACCTGGCTTGTCCTGACTGAGTACTGGTGTTGGGATAATCTGGTTTCCAGGGGTTTACCTGTCTGACCAATGTATGAGAGTGGGCAAAGGGTCCATGGGATCTTGTAGACACCACCAACATTATTAGGTGGTGCGTTTTTAAACAATCTTTCCTTCACTGTCCCAGTGTTGCAGGCTGCAACCTGAGCAATATAACATCTGTAGTAAGGAAGCAAGTATGTGGGTTCATTTAGGTATGGGGGCACATGTGCAATCATCCTAGGATAGCCCTAAAGAAATGTAGAGTGACCTACTGAGGTCCTAACCCGTCTAGTTACAGTGGTACAAGGTACACAAGGTACACATAGGTGATTGCAACATGGCGATTGCAACTAGTTTAGTGGTTTAATGAATCAGGTTGTTGATAATATTATAATGATGATGATAATTATAATGATATTAGTGGATGATAGTTGATAATGATGATAGGAAGGGCATTAAAATTAAGAATAGTCTAGTTATTTATAAGAAATAAAGGTATATTAACTGACACTGAGAGTATTTTCTGAATATTCTGGAAGGTTCTGAGACATCGGTTTGCAAATATGGGATTTTTCCTCTATTTCATTAGTTAGAAGGTTGTAAATGAAGGTATGTAATGATCCACTATTGTGATGTAACTTTTACGTCACTTGACCTGTTACCAGCGGTTAGAAGCTTAGAGCTGGCTAGTAACTATCTTCTAGTGTTTTACCTCATGTTATCTGTAAACTGTGAGGCCTACCCCACCCGACCCCATATGGGGTGGGGTTTTGGGGTTTACCGGTGTGTGGTTGGCATCCACTTGCCTCTCAGATAGAGACTGGCTGGTGCCTCCACACTACCATACTCTGAAAACTTACTTCTCTTGTTGCTGCCTTTGCAATATTGCACAGCACCTGATGATGCACTGAGATGTGTGAAAGTACTTTAGCTAAAAATATTTCCACCCTCGTGGCTTGTCTTGCATATATATATATATATATATATATATATATATATATATATATATATATATATATATATATATATATATATATATATATGTCGTGCCGATTAGGTAAAACTGGTCAATTAGCAAGAACTCATCTAAAATTAAGTACTTTCTAAAATTTTCTCTTATACGTTTAAATATATATTTTTTCATTTATGTTAATGTAAGAATTTATAATTTTGTACCAAGAGAAACTTTGAAAACCTACCTAACCTTATTACAACAAGCGCAATTTAATTTAGCCTAACCCAACTAAATATATTTTAGATACGTTAACATTAATTTAATAATAAACAAACACAATGAAATATATTTTTTCGATAGGTTCAGAATGATTTTGGCGAAATTATTGCATACACAAATTTTCACTTGTCTTATATGGCAAGGTGAGCGTTGCTATTTAAGCCAAAATCGCAAGTTTTACCTAATCGCACGATTATATATATATATATATATATATATATATATATATATATATATATATATATATATATATAAAAATATATATATATATTTTAGGATGGGGTCCACCTATGGTGTAAATTGTGGGACCCATAGCCTCGGAGAAGTGGATAAAAAGGCTTCAACGAAGAATATTTAGATTTCTTTTTGAAGCCATTTGAATATTCCACTTCCCCTCCCACCCCATCTTTTGATTGTGTATAAACTTTATTTCAAGACAAAATACGTTGACAAAATACATTGACAAGAATACAATAGGGAGTAAAACAACATAGATAACAACTCAGAGATACATGTCAAATACTTCGTCCAGCTCCCCGGTGTGATGTAGTCAGTGTGCTGTGAGGTCTACCTAAGCAGCCACACCTGCCCTTGGTAAATAGCTGTCAGACCACGCCTCTCGGATTAAGGCTCAGGTCTTTTGTCTTTTGGACTAGCGTCAGGTCAAGCACATGGTGCACTCCTCATTGGGGGGGATGCTTGGAGGACGATATAAGGCCGAGGGAACAACTAGAGGGAGTGATTCTGGCGGAGCTCTGGCCTGTGTGCGGAGCTCTGGCCTGTGTGCGGAGCTCTGGCCTGTGTGCGGAGCTCTGGGCTGGAGACATTCTGGCGGAGCTCTGGCCTGTGTGCGGAGCTCTGGGCTGGAGACATTCTGGCGGAGCTCTGGCCTGTGTGCGGAGCTCTGGGCACGAGATTCTAGCAGAGCGGCTGCCGGTGTGCAGAGCTCTGGGAGAGAGCTGCTGTAGAGTCTCTGGAGGAGATTGTTGGAGACACTGGGCAGAGTTCTGTTGGAGCAGGTCTTGGGACCTGTGGCTAGAAGTGTGACTGAGTTCCTGTGGTGAACTGTCCTCTGAACTATATTGTAAGTTATATTCTGTTTCGTCAGTTGATTGTATTCCCTGTCTCGCTGCTTATATGTACAATCCCCATTTATCTAAACCCAATAGTGTTCTCCTGTTCCCAAATATATTATTGTACAAGGACTTAAATAAACTGTGTTTGTGTGGAATAGTAATATTCACTGTCCCCGTTATATTCTTAGTATTCTTTATACATTATTATATTTTATTTTAGGTAGAGAGAGGGTGAGTAGTGTTAGGTGGTAATGAGAGGTGATGGTATAGTCACCAGTGACCTCACATTACCTCTGCTCCTGTCAACCTCACCTCTCTTGCCTACTCACTCCCTCCCTTTACTCTCCTATTCCCCGATTATCCATTGTTTCCTTACCCCCCTACATGACATGGTGGCAGCGGTGGGATGGTTCTTATTATTTTTATAGTAGGAACCAGTCCTATGTGCCTTTTGACTGCTCGGTTATATTTGTGTTATGCTACCATTTGCTACCATTTTTTTTTTGTGTGTAAAGTTCAAGTATATATCTGTGTGATATTATAATCCAAGTGACCTAAGCTGACCCTTTTTTGACCGCGGGTCTGAGTAATTGTGTGGTTGTAATATTATATTTGGTAGAGTTGTGTGTTGGTTTGGGATAAATGGTGGAGGTTATAAGTGTTTGGGTGAGACTTTTGTGGGACGCAATTACTGGCCGAAATTGAATATTTATAGAGAAACGAGAAGTCACCCAGTCACCCAGCCCGCCTTGGAAGAATCATCCACAACTGTCACCCATTGAAGAGCTGGCTCTCATGGTCACCCAGCTGATGTGTCCAGTCACCCAGCTGATGTGCCCAGTCATCCAGCTGATGTGCTCCAGTTGCTGTATTGCTGCCTTGGTCTGTCATCCATTGTAGTGGGTGTCACCCACCCTGTGACCATCACCCACTGACCGCAAGTTACCCGCAGTTGCCAGGGATGAGTGACCGCACCTCTGTTAATGACCAGAAGTGACCTCACCTCACCTCACCTTGAACATCTGACCCTAGTCTGCTACTGCTGATGTCGGCTGCTTATGATGCTGAGGTTTACTGAGACGAGGCTGTCTGATGCTGTCTGCTATGCTGAGACTGGCGGTGTGCTGCTGCCTGCCGTACTGTGACGCTGAGATGCTGTGGTCGTGCTGTGATGGTGTGGCCGTGCTGCGATGCTGGGGCCGGGCTGCGATGCTGTAGCCATGCTGCGATGCTGGGGCCGTGCTGCGATGCTGGAGCCGGGCTGCGATGCTATGGCCATGCTGCGATGCTGGGGCCGTGCTGCGATGCTATGGCCGTGCTGCGAAGCTGTAGCCGTGCTGCGATGCTGTGGCGGTGCTGTGATGCTGCGATGCTGCCTAGCTCGGGAGGAGATGATGGCGGTGATGCTGCAGTGGAGTATGAGGGATTCTGTCTGGTGTGCCAGGACAGGAGAATCTACTATGAAGGAGCTGCCATCCTCGGAGATGTGGAAGGACGCGAGCCGTGGGGATGGACTCCAGCTGCTGGGACCAGTGTGCTGCCGTGGGTGGTATGGAGGTGTATGCTGTCATGCTGGCCAACCTGTACGACCAGTATGGGGGATGTCCTGCCAGCCATGAGAGACAATTAAGAGTGTGAGATGTTCCCAGCCTACTTTGACTTGCCAGAAGTGTTAGTGTTACCTGGGTGGAATAAGGTGACCTTGGAAACGGTCAAGTGATCATGTCTACCTTGTTTTATGAGGCCAGTGAATCCTAGTAGTGGCATAGGATAATGGTGGGTCTTAGCTGCGATGCTTGCCCTATCTCGATTTTCAGATGTTGAAGTGTGTATGTGAAGTGTGTTAACATACGACCTTGGTGGTCGTGATGTGGTCCAGTTGCAGTTACTTGAAAGAATGCAACCCGTTGGAGCAGTTTTCCACGCCAGAGAAACCTAGAGAGGTTTGGCCCAATGGTTAACGTGCGAGGGTGACTAGCATCGGCTAGTGCATTTCTAGTAGAAGTAGGGAAGGCACTGGAGCCAGATATTTAGTTTTAAGGAGAAATGACGGGTAAGGAGGCTTTGCACCAGAGAGCAACTGTTATGCTGGTCACCTGAGAGGTGTACTGATTATGCTGCCTTGTGGTAGTTGAGAAGGCTGATGGAAATATATGTAGTTGAATACTTTTATATTATGTTATGTGTAATTTTGTCTTTGTATTGTAATATAATTAAGGGGTTAGGATTAAAATAGTCTAATAACTTAGGACAAATTGTCCTAGTTCTCAGATATTTTAAACTGGGGGACAAAGGGGGATGTGATGTAGTCAGTGTGCTGTGAGGTCTACCTAAGCAGCCACACCTGCCCTTGGTAAATAGCTGTCAGACCACGCCTCTCGGATTAAGGCTCAGGTCTTTTGTCTTTTGGACTAGCGTCAGGTCAAGCACATGGTGCACTCCTCATTGGGGGGGATGCTTGGAGGACGATATAAGGCCGAGGGAACAACTAGAGGGAGTGATTCTGGCGGAGCTCTGGCCTGTGTGCGGAGCTCTGGCCTGTGTGCGGAGCTCTGGGCTGGAGACATTCTGGCGGAGCTCTGGCCTGTGTGCGGAGCTCTGGGCACGAGATTCTAGCAGAGTGGCTGCCGGTGTGCAGAGCTCTGGGAGAGAGCTGCTGTAGAGTCTCTGGAGGAGATTGTTGGAGACACTGGGCAGAGTTCTGTTGGAGCAGGTCTTGGGACCTGTGGCTAGAAGTGTGACTGAGTTCCTGTGGTGAACTCTCCTCTGAACTATATTGTAAGTTATATTCTGTTTCGTCAGTTGATTGTATTCCCTGTCTCCCTGCTTATATGTACAATCCCCATTTATCTAAACCCAATAGTGTTCTCCTGTTCCCAAATATATTATTGTACAAGGACTTAAATAAACTGTGTTTGTGTGGAATAGTAATATTCACTGTCCCCGTTATATTCTTATTATTCTTTATACATTATTATATTTTATTTTAGGTAGAGAGAGGGTGAGTAGTGTTAGGTGGTAATGAGAGGTGATGGTATAGTCACCAGTGACCTCACATTACCTCTGCTCCTGTCAACCTCACCTCTCTTGCCTACTCACTCCCTCCCTTTACTCTCCTATTCCCCGATTATCCCTTGTTTCCTTACCCCCCTACATGACACCGGCAGTGGGCCGTGTGCCCAGAATGCTGCAGGCATTTCCCCTCTGGATCGCAACACTGAGTCTCTGAAAGAGGAAGCTGGTCGCCCTGTGGTCCTTGGTTTCTATGATGAGTTTTTTACCCAGCTCTTTGAGAAACTTTAGAGCACACTTGCCCCATGTTCCAAGGGTCTCCGACCCTATTGGGATGAAGTTATAGCAAGGGGGAAGACCTTCATATTTGCGAGTCTTCTGGGTCTCCCTGTGGCTGGCAGCTCCACCCCCTTCAGCTACGGAGTATGGCAAGTAGGTGTCTGCCATTGTGGCAGCACAGGTGTAGTCCCAAGCAATCTGCTTACCATCCTTCCAGGGTAGCATAGTGACTCCATCAGGACGCTTTTGACTTCCATCAGACCTCTGCACTTGGGGTTCCCGTTGAGCTGGGCAACGGGCTGTGGCGAGGCTTCTCTTTATGATGTCATTGACCTCCTCATGTCTAGCATACTTCCCTTCTGATGTGTGACACACGAGACCATGAAGTCCGAATTGATCAGCCGTCACCCTGCCGCAAATACACCTATGTTCGGTGAGTATGGGGGCGGCTAGGCGAAGAGCAGTACCAGCTAGAAGGAAATCTGCTGAGTGTGGTGCCTTCACCGCTAGAAGACGAGCTTTGTCCTTTCCTGAAGCGTTGGTGAGCATTGTGTTGGGAATTTTTTCCATGATCGGTTTGTCCCAGTGGGACTGTTTGTGCTCTTTGGGAGGAGCTGGTCTACTGGAGGAGTCTGCAAGGGTGTCCCACCGCTCGATGACAGAAATTCAGGTAGAGCTACCTGCGTTGCTTTGCGCACCCCTTGCCGATCCTCTAGTGACAGATTCAGTGCCTTCTTAAAGGTTGATCTCAGGTGTGCGTCATACTCGTCAAGGGTTGGGTTGTCAAAAGAGGGTGCGCACCTCAAGAAGTGAGTCTTGGCATAGTAAGACACCTTGTGAGGAGATACAGGGCATCATGGGCATCAAGATTACTTATTCTCTCCTCCATTTATATATATATATATATATATATATATATATATATATATATATATATATATATATATATATATATATATATATATATATATATATATATATATATTATTAACACATCGGCCGATTCCCACCAAGGCAGGGTGGTCCGAAAAGAAAAACTTTCTTCATCATTCACTCCATCGCTGTCTTGCCAGAGGGTGCTTTACACTACAGTTATTAAATTGCAACATTAACACCCCTCCTTCAGCGTGCAGACACTGTACTTCCCATCTCCAGGACTCAAGTCCGGCCTGCCGGTTTCCCTGAATCCCTTCATAAATGTTACTTTGCTCACACTCCAACAGCACGTCAAGTATTAAAAACCATTTGTCTCCATTCACTCCTAACAAATACGCTCACACATGCTTGCTGGAAGTCCAAACCCCTCGCACACAAAACCTCCTTTACCCCCTCCCTCCAACCTTTCCTAGGCCGACCCCTACCCCGCCTTCCCTCCACTACAGATTTATACACTCTCGAAGTCATTCTGTCTCGTTTCATTCTCTCTACATGTCCGAACCACCTCAACAACCCCTCCTCAGCTCTCTGGATAATAGTTTTGGTAATCCCGCACCTCCTCCTAATTTCTAAACTCCGAATTCTCTGCATTATATTCACACCACACATTGACCTCAGACATGACATCTCCACTGCCTCCAGCCTTCTCCTCGTTGCAACATTCATCACCTATGCTTCACACCCATATAAGAGTGTTGGTATAACTATACTCTCATACATTCCCCTCTTCCATGGACAAAGTTCTTTGTCTCCACAGACTCCGAAGTGCTCCACTCACCCTTTTCCCCTCATCAATTCTATGATTCACCTCATCCTTCATAGACCCATCTGCTGACATGTCCACTCCCAAATATCTGAATACATTCACCTCCTCCATACTCTCTCCCTCCAATCTGATATCCAATCTTTCGTCACCTAATCTTTTTGTTATCCTCATCACCTTACTCTTTCCTATATTCACTTTCAATTTTCTTCTTTTACATACCCTACCAAATTCATCCACCAACCTCTGCAACTTCTCTTCAGAATCTCCCAAAAGCACAGTGTCATCAGCAAAAAGCAACTGTGACAACTCCCACTTTGTATTTGATTCTTTATCTTTTAACCCCACACCTCTTGCCAAGACCCTCGCATTCACTTCTCTTACAACCCCATTTATAAATATATTGAACAACCATGGTGACATCAAACATCCTTGTCTAAGGCCTACTTTTACTAGGAAATAGTCCCCCTCCCTCCTACACATTCTAACCTGAGCCTCGCTATCCTCATAAAAACTCTTCACTGCTTTCAGTAACCTACTCTTATTCCATACACCTGCAACATCTGCCACATTGCTCCCCTATCCACCCTATCATACGCTTTTTCCAAATCCATAAATGATACAAAAACCTCTACCCTTATCCAAATACTGTTCACCTATACGTTTCACTGTAAACACTTGGTCTACACACCCCCTACCTTTCCTAAAGCCCCCTTGTTCATCTGTTATCCTACTCTCCGTCTTACTCTTAATTCTTTCAATAATAACTCTACCATTCACTTTACCAGGTACACTCAACAGACTTATTCCCCTATAATTTTTGCACTCTCTTTTGTCCCCTTCGCCTTTATACAGAGGAACTTTACACACTCTCTGCCAATCCCTAAGTACCTTACCCTCTTCCATACATTTATTAAATAATAGCACCAACCACTCCAAAACTATATCCCCGCCTGCTTTTAACATTTCTATCTTTATCCCATCAATCCCAGCTGCCTTACCCCCTTTCATTCTACCCACTGCATCACGAACTTCCACCACACTCACAACTGGTTCTTCCTCACTCCTATAAGATGTTATTCCTCCTTGCCCTATACACGAAATCACAGCTTCCCTGTCTTCATCAACATTTAACAACTCCTCAAAATATTTCCTCCATCTTCCCTGGTCACAGACCGGGCCGTAGGGGCGTTGACCCCTGGAATTCTCTTCAGGTGAACTCCAGGATACCTCTAACTCTACATTTAATAACTCTCCTCTTCTATTTTTAACTGTTAAATCCATTCGTTCCCTAGGCTTCCTCAACTTATTAATCTCACTCCAAAAAATGTTCATATTTTCAACAAAATTTGTTGATAACATCTCACCCACACTCTCATTTGCTCTCTTTTACATTGCTTCACCACTCTCTTAACCTCTCTTTTTCTCTCCATATACTCTTCTCTCCTTGCATCACTTCTACTTTGTAAAAATCTCCCATATGCTAACTTTTTCTCCCTTACTACTCTCTTTACATCACCATTCCACCAATCGCTCTTCTTCCCTCCCGCACCCACTTTCCTGTAACCACAAATTTCTGCTGAACACTTTAACATTACATTTTTAAACCTACCCCATACATCTTCGACCCCATTGCCTACACTCTCACTAGCCCATATATCCTCCAATAGTTGTTTATATCTTACCCTAACTGCCTCCTCTTTCAATTTAATTTATAAACCTTCACCTCTCTCTTACTTACTGCTTCTATTTTCCTTGTATCCCATCTACGTTTTACTCCCACTATAGCTACAACTAAAAAGTGATCTGATATATCTGTGGCCCCTCTATAAACATATACATCCTGAAGTCTACTAAACAGTCTTTTATCTACCAATACGTAGTCCAACAAACTACTGTCATTACGCCCTACATCATATCTTGTATACTTATTTATCCTCTTTTTCTTAAAATATGTATTACCTATAACTAAACCCCTTTCTATACAAAGTTCAATCAAAGGGCTCCCATTATCATTTACACCTGGCACCCCAAACTTACCTACCACACCCTCTCTACATGTTTCTCCTACTTTAGCATTTAGGTCCCCTACCAACAATTACTCTCTCACTTGGTTCAAAAGTTCCTATACATTCGCTTAACATCTCCCAAAATCTCTCTCTCTCCTCTACACTCCTGTCTTCTCCAGGTGCATACACGCTTATTATGACCCACTTTTTGCATTCGACCCTTATTTTAATCCACATAATCCTTGAATTTACACATTTATATTCCCTCTTCTCCTTCCATAACTGATCCTTCAACATTATTGCTACCCCTTCCTTAGCTCTATCTCTCTCAGACATAATAGACATAATACCAGACACAAACATCTCTTTGACATTCCCCGAGTCCGGCTAAATCTATTCAAAAATTCAATGTACATAAAAGGGCCTAAAATCTGGAACTCCCTGACTGAAAACTCTAGAACTGCAGACACAACCTCCATTTTCAAAAGCACTGTTAAAAAACATCTTATCTCCCTTACCCCACCGGTAGCTAACCACATGAAAACTACTTTATCTTGCACATATCCACAGCAAAATACACTTATTGATATCTGTGATTCCCCTTAATTTACACATGACTAAACAAAATTCTGAATACAACTATTGCTTCATAATTCTTAAGCTAGTCATAAGTTTGTCTAAGATACTCCAATAAAGAAACTTTTGCCAAAACGACACCAATTTCATTAATAGATAAACTAATTGTTAAGTTCTTAAATATTTTGAACTACCTCAATTTTGTAAATCTAGTTAATCACAACAAGTATCTAACCTTAATACCAGTATAATTATTTTGTCAATATAGAGTAAGATCTAGTATTAGTCTGCCTGAAATGCCTAGGCATACCTAGGCATGCCATAAAATATGTAAACCCCACATTGTAATATTATCAGAAATAAAGAATTTTAATTTTAAAACGTCAAATTAACATAAGACAAAGAAAAGATAAAAGATTAAAGAATAAAAATAAAATAAAATAAACCTAGAAATAAAGTAACTCTACTGACCGTTCACTATTACTTAAGGAAGGTTTGTGTCTAATGGAGTATAGAGACTAGTGTTGCCAGCTCAGTGGTATTACAACGACTGGACAAGACAGTGAACGATTTCATGTCTTGTGAGGCTTCACAGTGTTGGTGTGTGGCACTAATGGGGGTTTAATCAGTTGCCTATTTGTTTAATGGATCAGTCTCGCAAGATTTTCCTTATTCGTTTAATCACCTAACAGATTTTGCAGTGCAGTGGCAAGGCCATTTATTAAGGCATAGCAAATCTAACCTTTTATGTATATACAGTATGTCACACAACTGGGATGTGCAATGAAATCAATATTATACAAATAAGATATCTGGCCATACAATGGGGTCCTTTACTGATCTTCTGGTAAGATGTGACTTGCCATTGGTGGGTAATACCTCTGTACCTCATAGCAATGTTTGTCTCACTGAATCAAATTAGATAATAAACAAAGATAACTGTCGAATTATTTTTCCCTTCCTTCCTAGCAAAGATAAGTATGTTTTTATATTTTTTACTAGCAAGAGTCGAAATACATGTAACATAAAGTTAGGAAGACCTAGATAGTGCAGGGGAGTGAATGGAAGCCTCTGTCGTAGTCATTCGAACCTCCCACCTCACGAATAGTCATACTTCCTTAGTAATGTCTGTCCGTTGTTCGTGGCCATGCAGACTGTGCCAGCGATGTCTTTTTTTTTTCACTCTGCCAGACCACAGCCTATAGGCATCATCTAGGCCTAATCATTATCACCTAGGTTCATTGTGGTCTTCGTTCTGGCACTACGTGATCACTACATCTGTACACACTTTCAGACCAAGACAATGTTCAGTCTCTGTGTAGAAAACTTTGCAATACTTCCACTAACCCACTACTGATCCACTACTGATCCACTACTGAACCCACTACTAATCCACTACTGAACCCACTACTGATTCACTACTGAAACCATTACTGATCCACTACTGAAACCATTATTGATCCACTACTGAAATCATTACTGATCCACTACTAAAACCATTACTGATCCACAACTTAATCCATTACTGATCTACTATTGAACCCACTACTGATCCACTACTTAATCCATTACCGATTCACTACTGAACCCACTACTGATCCACTACTAACCCACTACTGATCCACTACTGAATCCACTACTGATCTACTACTGAACCCACTACTGATCCACTACTGAACCTCTACTGATCCACTACTGAACCCACTACTGATCCACTTCTAAACCCTCTACTTATCCACTACTGAACTCTCTACTGATCCACTACTGAACCCACTACTGATCCACTACTGAACCCACTACTGATCTACTACTGAACCCACAACTAATCCACTACTGAACCCTATACTGATCCACTACTGAACCCACTACTGATCCACTACTGAAACCACTACTGATCCACTACTGAACCCTCTACTGATCCACTACTGAACCCACAACTGATCTACTACTGAACCCAATACTGATCAATTACTGAACCTCTACTGATCCACTACTTAACCCACTACTGATCTACTACTGAAACCATTACTGATCCACTACTGAATCCACTACTGATCCACTACTGAATCTACTACTGATTCACTACTGAACTCACTACCGATCCACTACTGAACCCACTACTGATCCACTACTGAACCACTACTGATCCACTACTGAACCCACTACTGATCCACTACTGAACCCACTACTGATCCACTGCTGAACCTTCCCCTGATCCACTACTGAGCCCACTACTGATCTACTACTGAACCCAATACTGATTCACTACTGAACCTCTACTGTTCCACTACTGAACCCACTACTGATCCACTACTGAACCCACTACTGATCTACTACTGAACCCACTACTGATCCACTACTGAAACCTCTCCTGATCCACTACTGAACACACTACTGATCCACTACTGAACACTCTACTGATCCACTACTGAACCCACTACTGATCCACTACTGATCTATTACTGAACCCACTACTGGTCCACTACTGAACCTCTACTGATCCACTACTGAACCCACTACTGATCCACTTCTGAACCCTCTACTGATCCACTACTGAACCCTCTACTGATACACTACTGAACCCACTACTGATCTACTACTGAACCCACTACTGATCCACTACTTAACCCTCTACTGATCCACTACTGAACCCACTACTGATCCACTACTGAACCCACTACTGATCTACTACTGAACCCACAACTGATCCACTACTGAACCCTATACTGATCCACTACTGAACCCACTACTAATCCACTACTGAACCCACTACTGATCCACTATTGAACCCTCTACTGATCCACTTTAAAACCCACTACTGATCTACTACTGAACCCAATACTGATCAACTACTGAACCTCTACTGATCCACTACTGAACCCACTACTGATCCACTACTGAAACCATTACTGATCCACTACTGAACCTACTACTGATCCAATACTGAATCTACTACTGATCCACTACTGAACCCACTACTGATCCACTACTGATCTATAACTGAACCCACTACTGGTTCACTACTGAACCTCTACTGATCCACTATTGAACCCACTACTGATCCACTTCTGAACCCTCTACTGATCCACTACTGAACCCTCTACTGATACACTACTGAACCCACTACTGATCCACTACTGAACCCTCTACTGATCCACTACTGAACCCACTACTGATCCACTACTGAACCCACTACTGAACCCTCTACTGATCTACTACTGAACCCACTACTGATCCACTACTGAACCCACTACTGATCCACTACTGAACCCTCTAATGATCCATCACTGAACCCACTACTGATCAACTACTGAACCCACTACTGATCCACTACTGAACACTCTACTGATCCACTACTGAACCCACTGCTGATCCACTTCTGAACCCACTACTGATCCACTACTGAACCCTCTACTGATCCACTACTGAACCCTCTACTGATCCACTACTGAACCCACTACTGTTCCACTACTGAACCCACTACTGATCTACTACTAACTGATCACTGACCCCCTTTTGAAACACCACTCTCATACCCTTGATCCTCTATTGACCCACCACTTACCCCCATGATTCACTATTGACCCACCACTTACCACCAATGATCCACTATTGACCCACCACTTACCACCCATGATTCACTATTAACCCACCACTTACCACCCATGATCCACTATTAACCCACCACTTACCACCCATGATTCACTATTAACCCACCACTTACCCCCCATGATTCACTATTGACCCACCACTTACCACCCATGATCCACTATTGACCCACCACTTACCACCCATGATCCACTATTGACCCACCACTTACCCCCCATGATTCACTATTGACCCACCACTTACCACCCATGATCTAATATTGACCCACCACGTACCACCCATGATCCACTCTTGACCCACCACTTACCCCCATGATCCACTATTGACCCACCACTTACCCCCCATGATTCACTATTGACCCACCACTTACCACCCAAGATCCACTAATGATCCACCACTTACCACCCATGATTCACTATTAACCCACCACACACCACCTATGATCTACGATTGACCCACCACTTACCCACCCATGATCCACTATTGATCCACCAATTACCACCCATGATCTACTATTGACCCACCACTTATCACCCATGATCTACTATTGATCCACCAATTACCACCCATGATATACTATTGACCCACCACTTACCCACCCATGATCCACTATTGATCCACCAATTACCACCATGATCTACTATTGACCCACCACTTACCACCCATGATCTACTAATGACCCACCACTTACCACCCATGATCTACTATTGACCCACCACTCACCCTCCATGATCCACTATTAACCAACCACTCACCCACCATGATCCTCTATTGAATCATTTATCACATCTGTCAGACACTGCAACATCATGGGATCTAGATACAAAGAATTCTTCAACACTTGTCCAACCTTTGGACGAAGACCTACTTACACTAGTGGATGGTACCACTGTGATCCCGCCTCCTGCTTCCACTCTCCTGACTACAGTATATAAGCCACTTCTCTGGCACTATGTTGTACTTCCTACAAGAGTGATGGACTGAACACATCGATTCTAGGCTGAGGGACTGATTACCTCAAACTCCTCCTCTCCTTACACCTTTCTGTTTTTGTATTGGACTGATGAAGCCACTGTGTGGCGAAACGTTTCTTCAATGCAGATTCCCATAAGTTGCATAAGTGTCTCAATCTTCAACTTGTCGGTTTTCAAAACCATTTATCTTATCCCCGTGTTGCAACACTCTCCCAGTCATTCTTACCATTGCTCCAGCATTACCATCATGGTGCCTAGAAACCCAGAAGCAAATGTAACCTGCCATCGTTTCCCCCAGGCTCATATAACTAAGCTGGTGATTGATGTAACTTAGAGCAGTTGGCATTTCCTCTCTTGGATAAGTAAATGTCAGTGTGCAGTCGTATGCATATGCAAGTGATTCTTGAATGAGTTGAAGGTCATTGAAGTAGACATTCCATAACAATGGCCCAAACACACCATCCTTCTTCCTTCCCCATCTCGTCGATTCTTCGGCCATAAAGATCGAGAGGCCCAAACACACTTCCCTGTAGAACACTGACACTAATAGAGTCATGTTGACTCTGTCCCGTTAACAACTACTCTTAGGGATCTATCTACCTTGAAGGTAATCACTAAGGAGGCATAGTGGAGAGCCGGCTTGCAGTTTTGCCAAGAGTCCCTGGTGCCATACTTCTCTGAATTCCGTTTCAGTCATTCTCTCCTTCACTTAATCAATCACTCTCTCCTTTCCACTTTTCTGACGCTATCAGTGGCTATTTTCAGGTCATTCAGATACGGTATCAAGTATTAATAATAATAATAATAATAATAATAATAATAATAATAATAATAATAATAATAATAATAATAATAATAATAATATTATTATTATTATTATTATTATTATTATTATTATTATTATTATTATTATTATTATTATTATTATTATTATTATTATTATTATTATTTCTACAAGAACATGTACATGGTATACAGGCCTAGCCCCTTGTTATGCAGAGCCTTTCGGGCAAATTAGGTCAATTTTTGTCCCAGGATGCGACCCACACCAGTCGACTAACACCCAGGTACCTATTTTACTGATGGGTGAACAGGGACAGCAGGTGTCTTGAGGAAACACGCCTCAATGTTTTCCAGCCGTACCTGAGATTCGAACCCCGGACCTAAGTGTGTGAGCTGAGTGCGCTACCAATCATAATATTGTGTAAATATTATGAGCGTCTCATTAGCATTTCAACGCCTGAGGCTTAATAAACCCAGGATAACCCAAGATAGCCAAGCAAGGCTTATTCTCTTAGGAAATCTAAGTTCTATACGCTAACATATGACTAACAATAATCGTCTAACACACAGGTACCTATTTACTGTTAGGTGAATATAAGCAACAAGCATAGGCAGACAAGGTATTAAACAAGCCACAAGAGATGAGTGGTGATCAAGGTGCTGAGCTCAGGAGCTGGTGCTCAGCTTACAGGTACACCCAGGAGAGTACAGTCAGGTGAGGGCAGTTACCCGAATGCACCTGTGAAACTGCCCACCACACCTGACTTTCACAGCCACACTAGCCAGCCCCAAGGTTAGATGACAAAAGCCTTCACGCTTGCCTGACCCGTCCTTGTTCTCCCTTCTGCCCCACACACTTTCCCCTTCTCAGACTTTAACACTCACTCTCACCTTCAATCACTCTCACAATAATTCACATTCACTAACACGCACTTTCAGAAACACGTACAAACACTCACTCCCTCAGAAGAGGTATGATAAAGCTCATGGAGCAGGGAGAGAGTAGACCTAGTAGCGACCAGTGAAGAGGCGGGGCCAGGAGCTATGAATCGACCCCTGAAACTACAATTAGGTGAGTACACTCTCACTCATAGGCACATACTGATACACTTTCACATGCACACTCTCTAACTCAATCACATACACCCTCACACATCCTTCAGTATGCAGCAGATCTTGGACCCTCATAACACTCTGCCTTACTTGTTGCTCTCTAGCTTGTGCACACTTCAACCCCACATGCTCTAAATGTAACTCTCCTCATTACTTGCTCTAAATAGTTAGAAACCTGAATGTACCATGCCTGTGTATGAAGCTAGGAGTAGATATACACAAATTATGTCAGCGAGGTCTGTATAAGTTGTATCATGTACTTGTAAAAATAAGGGTTATTATTATTATTATTATTATTATTATTATTATTATTATTATTATTATTATTATTATTATTATTATTATTATTATTATCAAAGGGATTACAGTTAAGCTTTTTTTTATTTCCCTCTCACATAGAGCTCCAGCAGCTTGACAAAGTTGATGAATTAGCTAAACAAGCATTAAATAGTGTTGAATATATTGTTTTATTAAACAGACGTTTACGAAACAATGCCAAAAAATAGACAGCAAACGAACTTGATGAAAGTAGAACATTACAGACACGAACTAGCAGATCCATTATCCATAATAATAATATTATCATTATTATTATTATCTGTTAACTGGTATTTAACATTGGCACTCGTTCTTAGCATCTTGGGGGCTTATCATACCTATTCTTAAAGCAATGTATGGAGTATGTCTCCACCACTTTTCCGTCAGGGTCATTCCACTTCCTGACCTCATGAAACTGAAGATATTTTACCTGATATCCCAGTGATTCATCAGTGTGTCTTCGGCTTTCAGATCCTTCCTTCAATATTTGTTTCCCTTCTCTCTAACCGTCGGTCTCTACTCAACCTATCTATTCCTCACAGTATTTTGTATGTCGTTATCAAGTCTCTCTTAGTTTTTTTCCATTCATTAATGTCTTCAGATTTTTTTTTTTTTTTTTAATATTATTATGGATAATGGATCTGCTAGTTCGTGTCTGTAATGTTCTACTTTCATCAAGTTCGTTTGCTGTCTGTTTTTTGGCATTGTTTCGTAAACGTCTGTTTAATAAAACAATATATTCAACACTATTCAATGCTTGTTTAGCTAATTCATCAACTTTGTCAAGCTGCTGGAGCTCTATGTGAGAGCGAAATAAAAAAAAACTTAACTGTAATCCTTTGATAATAATAATAATAAAAATAATATCTTTATTTACTACAAGTACATGTACAAGGTATACAGTCCTAGCTGACATCAATGACATACTACTATATAGAAAGCCCCTTGTTATGCTGAGCATTTCCAGCAAATTAGGTCAGTTTTGTCCCAGGATGCGACCCACACCTGTCGACTAACACCCAGGTACCCATTTTACTGATGGGTGAACATATAAAACAGGTGTAAAGAAACACGACCAATGTTTCTACCTTGGCTGGGATTCGAACCCATATCCTCGCCGTGTGAAGCGAGAGCCTTATCCACCAGGCCACCAGAGCCTTGACGGGTGTCTTAATGTCAACTTAAACATAAATATGGAGAAAGTAACAAGGTCAGTAGTTTGTAAGACGATGTTACTGCTAGACTGAGGCCGGGCTAGAAGTATCTCTGGCAGTACTGTTGTTGCTGCTAGACTAAAGTTAGGCTATAAGTATCTCTGGTAGTACTGTTGTTGTTGCTAGACTAAAGCTAGGCTATAAGTATCTCTGGTAGTACTGTTGTTGTTGCTAGACTAAAGCTAGGCTATAAGTATCTCTGGTAGTACGGTCTGTATGGTAATGTCAGTTACATAAAGTACAAATACCAGTGACAGAACCATCATACTCTGGAACATTATATCTTAGTGTCCAAACATCCAACCTTTCAGAGACATCTCCATGTTAACCTTACAGGACATAGCTAAACAAATAATAAAATATTTTTGTTAATAATAAAATATTTTGCATCAACTAAATGAATGAACTGTTTATACAGAGATTGCAACCCAATTATGACCAATGTTTAAATTTAATTCAATGCTGTATTGTGTTTAACTACATGAAGTAATTGCAAAATATAAAATGACTAATATATGTTTCTAGTGATGTAACAATGAACAATGGGGTCTGATAAAGACCCATTGTGACTTATGTGATCCTGTTTATTTAGGCTACAGCTCATAAGACGAGCTGAGGTCGCACAATGAACTAGTCGTACTACGACGTACACTAAACTAGTCGTAGAACTAACACATGTCATGTCAATAAACTGAACTATGAAGGCAGACTAAGAGAATTTAAAAAATCTGAAGACATTAATGAATGGAAAAAAAACTGAGAGACTTGATAACGACATACAAAATACTCTGAGGAATAGATAGGTTGAGTAGAGACCGACGGTTGGAGAGAAGGGAAACAAATATTGAAGGAGGGATCTAAAAGCCGAAGACACACTGATGAATCACTGGTATATCAGGAAAAATATCTTCAGTTTCATGTGGTCAGGAAGTGGAATGACCCTGACGGAAAAGTGGTGGAGACAGACTCCATACATTGCTTCAAGAATAGGTATGATAAGCCCCAAGAGGCTAAGAACGAGTGCCACAGTTAAATTCCAGTTAATAGATATGACCACAACTGAGATTCAACCAACCAGCCACAAACAAATAAGAAAATGCACACAGAGATGGACGTACAGACAGACACACATAAACAGACACAGACACACACACACACACAGACACAGACACACACACACACACACACACCACCAAGTGCTGGACACAATACATACAACCTAGGAAGAAGTGAAGAGGCTGCTGAGTGAACTAGATACTTCAAAGGTGATGGGGTCGGACAACATCTCTCCATGGGTCCTGAGAGAGGGAGCTGAGGAGCTATGTGTACCACTAACAACAATATTCAACACATCTATCAAAACAGGGAGATTACCTGAGGTATGGAAGACAGCAAATGTAGTCCCAATCTTTAAAAAAGGAGACAGGAACGTAGCACTAAACTACAGGCAGTGTCCCTGACATGTATAGTATGCAAGGTCATGGAGAAGATTATCAGGAGAAGAGTGGTGGAAACACCTAGAAGGAATGAGCTTATCAATCGACGCCAACCAGGTTTCAAGGAATTAAAATCCTGTGTCACAAACCTTCTGGAGTTCTATGACAGGGTGACAGCAGTAAGACAAGAGAGAGAGAGGGGTGGGTAGATTGCATTTTCTTGGACTGTAAGAAGGCGTTTGCAACAGTTCAAAACAAGAGATTAGTGCAAAAGCTGGAGGACCAGGCAGGGATAACAGGGAAGGCACTCCAATTTATCAGGGAATACCTGTCATGAAGACAGCAGCGAGTCATGGTTCGTTGCGAGGTGTCAGAGTGGGCGCCTGTGACGAGTGGGGTTCCACAGGGGTCAGTCCTAGGACCGGTGTTGTTTCTGGTATTTGTGAACGACATGACGGAAGGAATAGACTACGAAGTGTCCCTGTTTGCAGATGATGTGAAGTTGATGAGAAGAATTGAATCGGACGAAACCAGGCAGAACTACAGAGGGATCTGGACAGGCTGCAGGACTGGTCCAGAAATTGGCTCCTGGAGTTCAACCCCACCAAGTGCAAAGTCATGAAGATTGGGGAAGGGCAAAGAAGACCATAGACGGAGTACAGTCTAGGGGGCCAGAGACTACAAACCGCACTCAAGGAAAAAGATCTTGGGGTGAGTATAACACCAGGCACATCTCCTGAGGCGCACATCAAACAAATAACTGCTGCAGCATACGGGCGCCTAGCAAACCTAAGAACAGCATTTTGACATCTTAATAAGGAATCGTTCAGAACCCTGTACACTGTGTACGTTAGGCCCATATTGGAGTATGCAGCACCAGTTTGGAACCCACACCTAGCCAAGCACATAAAATAACTAGAGAAAGTGCAAAGGTTTGCAACAAGACTAGTCCCGGAGCTAAGGGGTATGTCCTACGAGGAGAGGTTAAGGGAAATCGACCTGACGACACTGGAGGACAGGACAGATAGGGGGACATTATAACGACATATAAAATACTGAGAGGAATTGACAAGGTGGACAGAGACAGAATGTTCCAGAGATGGGACACAGCAACAAGGGGACACAGTTGGAAGTTGAAGACTCAGATGAATCACTGGGATGTTAGGAAGTATTTCTTCAGTCACAGAGTTGTCAGGAAGTGGAATAGCTTGGGAAGTGATGTAGTGGAGGCAGGTTCCATTCATAGCTTTAAGAAGAGGTATGATAAAGCTCATGGCGAAGGGAGAGTGACTCAGTAGCGGCCAGTGAAGAGGCGGGACCAGGAGCTATGACTCGACCCCTGCAACCACAACTAGGTGAGTACAACTAGGTGAGTGCACACACACACACAAACTACAAATGGCTCCTGGAGTTTAACCCCATCAAGTGCAAGGTCATGAAGCTTGGGGAAGGATAAAGAAGACTTCAGACGGAATACAGCCTATGGGGTCAAAGGCTGCAAAACATACTCAAGGAAAGGATCTTGGAGTAAGCATCATAACGAGCATATCTGAGGCGCACATCAATCAAATAACTGCTGCAGCATATGGGCGCCTGGCCGGTGTACATTCACGACACTATACACGACACTGTACATGTGTACGTCAGGCCCGTATTGGAGTATGCAGCAGCAGTATGGAACCCACACCTGGTCAAGCACGTCAAGAAATTGGAGAAAGTGCAAAAGTTTGCAACAAAACTAGTCCCGGAGCTAAGGGGTATGTCGATCGAGGAGACATCAAGGGAACTCAACCTGATAACACCGGAAGACAGGAGGTTTAGGGGGTAGCATGATAACGACATATTAAATATTGAAGAATTGACAAGGTGAACAGCGACAGATTGTTTTTAAGATGAGGCCTGGTCTCAGACCGGGCCGCGGGGGCGTTGACCCCCGAAATCCTCTCCAGGTAAACTCCAGGGACAAGGGGTCACAACGGGAAGCCGAAGACCTCAGATGAGTCATAAGGATGTTAGGAAGTTTTTCTTCAGCCATAGATTTGTCCGGAAGTGGAGCAATCTGGAAAGTGTAGTGGAGGCAGAATACATACATAGCTTTAATATGAGGTATGATATGGTATTATGCAAGATACTGGACTGTTGTAATAAATTTGTGACATGGAGTGTTTGTAGTGTAGTGAATGTCCATAAAGAATTGTACGGCAGGTGGACACGTATGAGACAGGTAACGGACTGGGATTGAGAGAGCGGTGTAGCTTCACTAATCTAGCAGTTACTAGGAGAGGTGATGGAGCCACGTTGAATTATGTGTGTTTTTTTTTTTTGGAAGTTTTAGCCATAAATTATTATGTGGGGGCTGTGTAGCCGAGTGCGGGGATAATAATTATACCTACAGAAGGGTGGGGGCCATGGAGACCCACTGTTGTGGTTATAAAATATAAAATGGCCTAACTTTAAATAACTAGTAACAGTGTATTAGTGAGTTATTTTGTAATATGTGAAATGTGTCGAAGGAAGGTTTTGTTTTATTTATATTGTTACTAATAATATATTTTATTTTTGTGTAAAGGTGAGGTTACCTGTTCTTCCTGGTAATCAACCCTAAAGTAATGACCACCTGTTTAGCGCTGTTGTGTGGCTCTAGGGTGGTGTATTTGTGTAATATTTTGCATATTGCCTTAAACAAGGCTTTTACCCTCCAAGGCACCAGAATATTTCCTCATAACATATGGCTCTTCGAGCAGGCAGAGAGTGGACCCAGTAGCAACTAGTGAAAAGGAAGAGCCAGGAGTCATGACTCGACCTTTGCGGATGGGATGAACCAGCAAGGCTTGGCCTTGTATTCATCCTGAGCAATTTTGACATAGAGGATATTGATTATGGAAGAAAACGTGGAGAGAGAGAAATAGAGTTAATAGGAAGAATGAAAGAAGCCCTACTTAAAAAAAAAGGAGACTATACAGGCATGAGGCAATTCCTGAATGAAATGCAGTAAGAAAGAGGACTGGAGGGGACACGAGTGAATGAGATGGAGCATGTAACTGTAAAATGCCAGGAGGAAGACGAGAAATTCGTATCTAGAAACAAAAGAAGCAATTGAAAGAATGGAATGAGCCGATGGTTTACACCTAGATGCAGAGGCAAAAGGTAAAATTACTAGAGTATGAAAGATATTTAAGGCAAAGAACACAGGAAAACAAGGAAGGGAGCAGAAAAGAGAGAATATGTGTGGATAAGAAGAGATTAACAACAATATGAATATATGGCCTCAAAAGTTAAATCCGACCCACTGATTCTTTACAGTCACATCAGAAGACAACAGTAAAGGACTAGGTGACCAGGCTGAAGGCGTAAGGAGAGCTCACAAGAAATGACCAGGAAGTCTGTGAGAAGCTCAGTAAATAATTTAATCGAGGTATTCTCAGAGAAAATAGGGATGATACCAAAAAGCCAAAATGGTAGAGTGCACCAGCGAGTGCTGAATGCAATACATACGAGAGGAGAAGAGGTGAAGAAACTTTTGTGTGAGCAAGATACTTTAAAGGCAATGGGACTAGATAATATCTCTCAGTGGGTCCTGAGAGAGGAAGTGTGAGCACTTTGTGAGCCACTAGTACTATCTTCAAGTTAGTCCACACAGGGCGACTGCCAGAGGTGTGATAGACAGCAAATATATTCCTAATATTTTAGAAAGAGGACCGACCGGTAGTGTTAAACTACAGGCCAGTGTCACTGACATAGTATGCAAGATTATGGAGAGGATTATCAGAAGAAAAGTTGGGAGCACCTAAGAAAAAGTGAGTTTATAAACTACAACAGCACAGCTGACAAACCTACTAGACTTCTACGACATGGTCATAAAAGTAAGGCAGAAGAGAGAGGGTTAAGCAGATTGCATATTTTTGGATTGTAAGAATGTTTTTGACACAGTACTGCACAACACACTGGGACAAAAAAACAGGCAGGAATAACAGAAGACACTACAATGGATCAAGAAATAATTAACAAGAAGGAAACAACGAAGCCTAGAGTGTGTTATTGAGGGTCAGCAACCCCACTGCCCGGTCTATGACCAGGCCTTACCTGCATCAGGGTCTAATCAGCTAGGCTATTACTGCAGGCTGCATGCAGTCCAACACACAAACCATAGCCCGGCTGATCAGGCAGTCAGGTACCTGACTGCCTGAGAAAAGATGTCAGAATGGGAGTTGGTGAAGAGGGGAGTTCCATAATAATCAGTATCAGGACTGATACTATAAGTGAACATGACGGAAGGAATAGTCAAAGGTATCTCTGCTTGTTGATGTGTAACTAATTGAAAGAACACAAACAGAAGAGGACCAGGAAAGACTTCAAATGGATTCGGACAATCTACAGGTGTGGTCTGAGAAGTAGCTACTAGAATTTAATCCCAAGGTTATGAGGTTTGGGGATGGACACAGAAGTTTATAGATGGAGTACATATTCGGGAAAGGAAGGGGAACGAAGGCTGCCGACATCGTCCAAGGAGAAGAACCTCGAGCGTCAGTCGAGTGTTTAGTTCAACAAACACTCCTGGCAAACCTAAGAGTAATTAGATTTTTGGAGCATAAGCAAGTGTATGTCAGGTCCATACTGGAGCACACAGCACCAGTATGGAACCCACACGTAATCAAACATCTCAGAAAAACTGGAGAAAATGCAGAGATATGCTACGAGACTAGTCCCCGATCTAAGGGGTATGTAACGAGGAGAGATAAGAGAGCTAAACCTGATGACATTAGAGGTGAAATGACAACGTACAAGATATTGAGAGATATTGAGAAGAATTAATATTGTGGACCGGGACAGGTTGTTCGAAAGGCGGGAAAGAGTAACATGAGGACAGAGCTGGAAATTGAAAGATGAATCATAGTGATGTTAGTACTGTGATGATGATGATGATGTTGTACCACTTCTTAACCAGTCTTAGGCTGGTCAAGAAGTGGTACAACATGAACAATGGAGTGGTAGAGGCAAGGTCTATACATAGATTTAAGAAGATGTACAATTAGGCTCTCGAAGCTATGAAGAAGTGAATCCAGTAGCTGTCATTGAAAAGGCGGGACCAGGAACTGAGACACGACCAGTGCAACTACATGTTGGTGAGTGTATAAGAGTATACACATACACACAGAACGGCAGAATAAAAAGGAGAAATGAAGAAGCAAAGAGCAGGAAAGAGAGACCAGGCTGGGAGCCCAAACTCGGGAGAACCAGCAAACACAACTACCCACAGAACACCCTCAACCCCGACTTCCCCACTGAAACCAAACACAATAACCCACAGCAACCTCCCATAGTATGCTGCCTAGTCTCTTACTCCCCAGT
Source organism: Cherax destructor (assembly GCA_009830355.1). NCBI lineage: Eukaryota > Metazoa > Arthropoda > Malacostraca > Decapoda > Parastacidae > Cherax > Cherax destructor. The sequence continues at coordinate 110,167 of WNWK01002690.1, forward strand.
CCTCACAACCCCCCTCCCCAGAATACTGTATTGGAAAAGAGGTTGAAGGTATGGTATACCAATGTGGATGGAATAACAAATAAGTGTGACGAGGCATCCCCAGATATTATAGCACTCAGCGAAACATAACTCATGGGTATGATAACAGACTCGATCTTTCCAACTGGATATCAGTTCCTTATGAGAGATAAAGGAACAGAGGGGGATCAGGAGTTGCACTGCTCATCAGAAACCAGTGGAGATTTGAAGAGTTGGAAGGAATGGACAGAGAGGAAGCAAGGGACAACATAGTAGGAACACTTTAGACTGGGGGTCCCAAGGTGGTGATCGGAGTGATGTACAACCCACCACAGAATAGCAGGACAACAGTACGATGAGAGCAACAGGACAATGGTGGACACGCTAGCTGAGGTGCCAGAAGGACCCACATGGGTATGGCAAAGTTACTAGTTGTGGGGGATTTCAACCACAAGGAGAGTGATTGGGAAAACCTGGAGCCACATGGGGGGACCAGAAATGTGGAGGGCTAAGATGATGGAGGCAGTACTGGAAAACCTCATTCATCAACATGTTAGGGACACAACTAGAGAGAAAGAAGAAGAACCAGCAAGACTGGACCTCATATTCACATTGAAAAGTTCAGACATTGGGGATATCATATATAAAATGCCCCTCAGAGCTAGTGACCATGTAGTCCTGAGCTTTGAATACATTTTAGAGCTAACAGTGGAGAGCGAAGCAGCACAAGGACAGGAGAAGCCAAACTGCAAAAGAGGGAATTATATAGGCATGAGGCAATTCCTGCACGAGGTGCAGTGGGGAAGAGAACTGGAGGGAAAGACATTAAATAAAATGATAGAACACATGACTACAAAGTGCAGGGAGGCAGATAAGTTTGTACCAGAGCATGGACAAAGTACAGAAGACAAAGGACCCAGGAAAATTAAGAGATGAGCCAAAGAGCCAGAAACAAATATGCTTGGATAAGGAGGGAGGCCCAGTGGCAATACGAGAATGACATACCATCGAATGCCAAATCTTACCTTAAGCTGTTGTTCAACCACATCAGGAGGAAAAGAACAGTGAGGGAGCAGGCAATCAGGTTGCAGAAGGAAGGAGAGACAACAAGAATTGACCAGGAAGTATGTGAGGAGCTCAACGCAAGATTTAGAGACATAGACAGGGATATAAGCCACAGTGCCGTGTCTTCCTTTACAGATGACACCCGAATTTGCATGACAGTGTCCACCATCGAAGACACTACAAGACTCCAAGCAGACATAAACCAAATCTTTAAATGGGCTGCAGAAAACAATATGAAGTTCAATGATGAGAAATTTCAATTACTCCGATATGGAAAACGTGAGGAAATTAAAATCTCATCGGAGTATAAAACAAATTCCAACCACACAATAGAGCGAAAAACTAATGTCAAAGACCTGGGAGTGATCATGACAGAGGATCTCACCTTCAAGGACCATAACACTGTAGCAATCGCATATGCCAGAAAAATGACAGGATGGATAATGAGAACCTTCAAAACCAGGGATGCCAAGCCCATGTTGACACTTTACAGGTCGCTTGTTCTATCTAGGCTGGAATATTGCTGCACACTAACTGCACCTTTCAAGGCAGGTGAAATTGTTGACCTAGAAAATGTACAGAGAACCTTCACGGCACGCATAACTGCAATAAACCACCTCAATTACTGGGAACGCTTGAAGTTCCTAAACCTGTACTCCCTATAATGCAGGCGGGAGAGATACATTATTATATACACTTGGAAAATCCTAGAGGGATTAGTACCAAACTTGCACACGAGTGTCACTCCCTACGAAAACAAAAGACTCGGCAGGCGATGTAACATCCCCCCAATGAAAAGCAGGGGTGCCACTAGCACGTTGAGAGACAACACAATAAGTGTCAGAGGCCCAAGACTGTTGAACTGTCTCCCAGCATACATAAGGGGGATTACCAATAGACCCCTTGCTGTCTTCAAGCAGGCACTGGCCAGGCACCTAAAGTCGGTGCCTGACCAGCCAGGCTGTGGTTCGTACGTTGGACTGTGTACGGCCAGCAGTAACAGCCTGGTTGATCAGGTTCTGATCCAACATGAGGCCTGGTCACAGACCTGGCCGCATCTCCCCATGGGTCCTGTGAGAGGGAGCAGAGACACTGTGTGTACCACTAACAACAATCTCCAACACATCTATTGCTGTCTTCCACAACTCAGGTGTGGAAGACAGCAAATGTAGTCCCAATTTTTAAGGAAACAGACCTACCTGCCTGGAGTCTACCTGGTGAGAATTCTGGGGATCAACGCCCCCGCGGCCCGGTCCACGACCAGGCCTACCAGTGGATCAGCACCTGATCAACCAGGCTGTTACTGGTGGCCGTAAATAGTCCAAAATGCGAACCACAGCCCGGCTGATCCAGCACCACTTTTAAGTATCTGTCCAGCTCCCTCTTGAAGGCAGCCAGGGATATATTGGTAATTCCCCTTATGCTTGGTGGGAGGCTGTTTAACAGTCTTGGACCCCAGACACTTATTGTGTTTTCTCTTAGTGTACTAATGGCGTCCATACTTTTCATTGAGGGTATTTTGCACCGCCTACCCAGTCTTTTGCTTTCGTAGGGAGTGATTTCTATGTTCAGATTAGGGACCATTGCTTCTACGATTTTCCAAGTGTAGATTATGATGTATCTCTCTCTCCTGCATTCCAGCGAGCGCAAGTCAAGTGCTTCCAAGCGTTCCCAGTAGTTAAGGTGCTTGATGGAAATTATATATGTAGTAAAGGTTCTTTGTACACTCTCTAGATCTGCAAATTCACATGCTTTGAATGGAGATGTTAATGTATACCAGTATTCCAGCCTAGAGAGAACAAGTGATTTAAAAAGAATCATCAATGGCTTGGCATCTCTTGTTTTGAACATTCTCATTATCCATCCTATCATTGTCTTCGCAGTTGTGATCGTGGCACTGTTGTTATCCTTGAAAGTGAGATCCTCAGACATTACCACTCCCAGGTCCCTCACATTACTTTTCCTCTCTATTGTATGATTATAGTTTATAGTATACTCAGTTCTAATTATTATCTCCAGGTTTCCATAGCGGAGTAGTTGGAATTTGTCATAATTTAACATAAGATTTGGTTTATATAAATTGGATTCATTTATATTAATAAAATTTGGGAAGAATTTAAGATACATTAGACAAGTTAAAAATCTTAATGCTTGGGTAGAGTATCAGTTGTGTTTCACAGAGTCGGGTTTTGTTGTCTTGCTCTTATATGCCTTCCTGTTGATGTTTTATTTTTATAGTTTCTTGATAATGTGAGAAGTCATGAAAGCGCTTGGAATTTCACTAATTTTTCACAGTGGTTGTTCTGCATATTGTGATATCACCTGTTTACTGTGATCTTATTGCAAGAGCGAATGGAGGAAAACTGCAGAAGGCCTACAGGCCCATGCAAGACAGGTCCTTATCAAAACCACCGCTACCCAAAGCTACCCAGGAATTCACTCCCGTACCCACGACACCAATCAAACCCAGCCCCTCCCACTCATATATTTGTCCAATATCTTTTTAAAGCTACCCAAGGTCCTAACCTCGATTACCCTACTCGGAAGATTGCTCCACGTATCCACAACTCTGTTTGAAAACCAGTACTTACCTATGTCCTTTCTTAATCTAAATTTATCCAACTTAAATCCGTTATTTCTCGTTCTTACCTGATTCGATATCCTCAGTATTTTATTAATATCACCTTTGATTATGCCCATCATCCACTTGTACACTTCGATGATATCTCCCCTCATTATACGACTCTCCAGAGAATGAAGATTCAAGGCTCTAAGTCTGTCTTCATATGGGAGATCCCTTATACAGTAAATCATTTTAGTCAGCCTTATCTAAATGCTATCCAATGAGTCTATATCCATCCTGTAGTAAGGAGACTAAAACTGAGCGGCATAATCTAAGTGAGGCCTCACTAGTGATGTATATATTGAGCTGTAAAATAACGTTTTTACTTCTGTTACTTATACTTCTTGAAATAAATCCTAGTACTCTGTCAGCTTTATTGCGCACACTTAGGCACTGTTGTCTTGGCTTTAGATTCCTGCTTACCATGACTCCCAAGTCTTTTTCACATTCTGTATGATCAAGCTCTACTTCACCTAGTTTATAAATTCGAGGGATATTTTCATTACCAAGGACTAGTACCTTACACTTGTCCACATTGAACTTCATCTGTCACTTTTCAGACCAAGACATTAATTTGTCCAAATCCTCCTGGAGCTCACTGGTATCCTCCTCAGAATGAATCATACGGCCTATTTTTGTATCATCAGCAAATTTCCTCATGTCACTTGCAATTCCCTCATCAAGGTCACTAATGTAAATTATTAACAACAATGGGCCTAAAACTGATCCTTGTGGGACGCCACTAATGACAAGTCCCATTCAGATTTGACCCCATTAATGGAAACTCTCTGCTTTCTATTGGTAAGCCATGAGCTGCCACTTTTCTTAAGAGTCTTATGTGAGGTACTCTATCGAAGGCTTTGCTGAAATCCAAATAAACAACATATACTTTACCATTATCTACTGTCTCAAATGCTTTATTAGATAATGCCAGTAAATTTGTCAGGCAGGAACGACCTCTCATGAATCCGTGCTGAGACTCATTAATCAAATTATGCTCATCAATAATTTGCCTACTATAGACGTCAGGCTGATTGGACAGTAATTTGATGGAATGTACTTGTCCCTTGATTTAAATATAGGAATTAAATTAGCCATCTTCCACATCTCTGGCACAACACCAGGTTGGATGAAAGCATTAACACGCTCCTTATCGGCTAAGTTCCATCCTGCATTCTTTAAGTACTCTGGAAAACAACTCATTTGATAACCATGTCCCTCGTGACAGTAATATTAGTTAATCTGAATTCTTCAGGAACTGAATAATTGTTAATTGCTGGAACCTCATTTACGTCTTCTTGTGGAAAGACTGACAAAAAATAATCATTAAATAGGGAACACATTTCCAGTTCGTTATCCGTCAGCTGTCCATTCACAATTTTCAGAGGTCCTACTTTTTCCCTCACCTTCGTCCTGTACACTTGAAAGAACCCGTTTAGATTAGTCTTTGATTCATTAGCAACCTTAATTTCCTAGTCACATTTAGCCCTTCTAATCCCCTTTTTTACCTCTCTATTAAACTGAACATATTGGTCAATAAGGTTAAACTTGAAGAATTGAGACACTTATTGAAGAAACGTTTCGCCACACAGTGGCTTCATCAGTACAATACAAAGCAGAAAGGTAAAAGGAGAGGAGGAGTTTGAGTTAATCAGTCCCTCATCATGGAATCGATGTGTTCAGTCCATCACTCTTGTAGAAAGTACATCACAGGGCCAGAGAAGTGGCTTATATACTGCAGTCAGGTGAGTGGAAGCAGGAGGAGGCTTTGTATTGGACTGATGAAGCCACTGTGTGGTGAAACGTTTATTCAGTAAAGATTTCCATATGTTGCATAAGTGTCTCAATTCTTCAAGCTGTCGGTTTTCAAAACCATTTACCACATCTGTCAGACACTGCAACATCATGGGATCTTCATACAAAGAATTCTTCAACACTTGTCCAACCTTTGGACGAAGACCTACTTACACTAGTGGATGGTACCACTATGACCCCGCCTCCTCCTGCTTCCACTCACCTGACTACAGTATACAATCCACTTCTCTGGCCCTATGCTGTACTTCCTACAAGAGTGATGGACTGAACACATCGATTCCAGGCTGAGGGACTGATTCCCTCAAACTCCTCTCCTTTTACCTTTCTGCTTTGTATTGGACTGATGAAGCCACTGTGTGGCGAAACGTTTCTTCAATAAAGATTCTCATATGTTGCGTAAATGTCTCAATTCTTCAATCTGTTGGTTTTCAATAAGGTTAACCTCTCCTCTTTTGATGCGCCTATAAATACCTCTTTTCTCTTACCTCCTGTTCATCCATTTGGGATCGTTATTATTTGACCTAATTTCTCTCTGGTGAACATATATACTCTGAGCACGTTGTACATTATTAAGAAAAAAAATCATTAATGCAGAGCCCTTCGTAATCGTAAGTATAATCATCGTCAATAAAAATTATTAGCTAGATTACCCCAGTCGAGATTAGACAGGTGTTCCCCAAGTCCATTATAATCGGCAAAACGAAAATCGAGGACTTTTACCGTATTATCCTTATTCTCGTAATCCCAGGTAATATTAAGAGTAATGGATTTGTGATCACTTGCTTCAAGCTCTTCTGTGATCTCCAGATTATTTACGAGGGTTTCTTTATTTGACAAGACTATTATTATTATTACCTCTGGTAGGCTCCGTCACACACTGCTTCAGAAAACAGTCCTGAACTACTTCCATAAAGTCACTGGACTCCAGATTACCGGTCAAAGAAGTCCAGTCAATTTGACTAAAGTTAAAATCCCCTACTATCACTACGTTATTGTGTCTAGAAGCCCTAACAATTTCGTCCCAAAGAAGTCTCACTTTATCGTGATCCAAGCCTGGAGGTCGGTATATTACACCTAGAATTAGTTTTTCTTGACCTTCTATAAATTCTACCCTGACAGATTCTGTTACTAATCCATCCATTTTTATACCTGATTTTATGCAACAATTTATATTTTCTCGTACATACAATACAACTCCACCCCCTTTCCCGTTATATATATCTACATGGACCAACCGTGTCCTCAATGGATGACGGTCTCATGCAGATCCAGTATCGTCTGCAAAGGATGACCCGGTGCTATGGATTATACCTCTGTCTATGTCTGATATGAGGATGAGGAACAGCATGGCGGCGAGTACTGTGCCTTGTGGAACAGAGCTTTTCACTATGACTGATTCCAACTTAACTCTGTTTATCACTACTCTTTGTGTTTGATTGGTTAGAAAGTTGAAGATCCATCTCCCCACTTTGCCATTTATTGCTTTAGCACGCATTTTGTGACCTATTACACCATGATCGCACTTGTCAAAGGCTTTTGCAAAGTCTGTGTTTATTACATCTGCATTCTGTTTGTCTTCTAGTGCATCCAGGACCTTGTCGTAGTGGTCCAGTAGTTACGAGAGGTAATTGCGATCCGCTATGAACCCAAGTTGCCCTGGACTGTGCAGTTTTTATGGATCCAAGTGTTTTGCAGTCATGCTTCTTAGTACTCTTTCAAAACATTTTATGATGTGGGACGTTAGAGCTATTGGTCTATTGTTCTTAGCTAATGCTTTGCTGCTATTTCTGGAGTGGGGCTATATCTGTTGCTTTAAGTGACTGGAATTTCACCCATGTCTAAGCTCCTTCTCCATAATATACTTATGACTCGCGAAAGGGGGTTTCTTGCAGTTCTTAAACTGCAGCATTAAACTACAGACCAGTGTCACTGACATGTATAGTATGCAAGGTCATGGAGAACATTATCAGGAGAAGAGTGGTGGAACACATAAAAAGGAATGAGCTTATACGCGATAAACAGAGCGGTTTCAGGGAGGGGAAATCCTGTGTCACAAACCAACTAGAATTTTGAATAAAAGATAACAGAATTAAGATAGGAGAGAGGGGTGTCGGTAAACTGCATTTTCTTGGACTGTAAGAGGGTTTTTGACGCAGTTCTGCACAAGAGATTATTGCAAAAGCTAGAGAAGCAGGAAGGAATAACAGGAAAGGCACTGCAATGTCTCAGGGAATACCTGACAAGAGGGAGACAACGAGTGATGGTACGTGACGAGGTGTCAGAGTGTAGGCGCATGTGACGAGCGGGGTTCCACAAGGATCAGTCCTAGGGCCGGTGCTGATTCTGGTATACTTAATTGACACGATGGAAGGGATAGATTCAGAGGCGTCGTTGTTTGCAGATGATGTGAAGCTAATGTGTAGAATTTAAATGGGGAAGAATCAGGTAGGACTACAAAGGGATCTGAACAGGCTACAAGCCTGGTTCAGCAACTGGCTCCTGGAGTTAAATTATCACCAAGTGCAAAGTCATGAAGGTCAAAGAAGACGGCAGACAGAGAATGTGCTATGGGGACAAAGGATGCAAACCTCGCTCATGGAAAAATATTTTGGTGTATCATACTGAACACATCTCCTGAGAAGCACATCAACCAAATAACTGCTGCAGCTTGTGGACGCCTGGCAAACCTAAGCATAGCGTTTCGACAACTAAGTAAGGAATCATTCAAAACACTATATACCATGTTCGTCAGGCCCATAATGGAGAATGCAGCACCAGTATGGAACCCACACCTGTGTCGTGTGGGGTTTTTGACGATGGATTTGGTAATAAACACAAACGTAGTTGGTTGGTAACTGGTATATTGGTGAAAATGGGAGTAAACCCAGAGCCTGTGTCGCCTGGCTGGTCTACTTTGCTCTCTGGACTAGAACTGTCGCTCCCGTGAGCGAGGGACGCTCATATTCAAAGGTTGACCCTTGACATGGATTTGTCTGCAGAAAGGCTAGTAACGAACAGTGATCACGTGCTTTGCTTGTGAATCAACTAATAGTTGGTAAGTTACAATTACTACTACTGAACATAAGTACTACTACTGACAGCTCGGCCATGTTACGTATATCATCTCGACATACAGCTAATACAAACTAGAAGCGACAGGCATACGGCTCTGGGCTGATTCTATACAATGTCAAAGTACACAACAGTTGAACATTATACTATACATAAGGATATTATCAGGATAGAAATCAATATAATGGATCTTATTGTAATGGATCTTGTAAGAGATCTTGTAATGCATTACTAGGTATGATATATCACAATTCATAGGTATTAATATATTACAATAAAAGAGATAAAAAAAATTGATTGATTGATCTGTATTCCTGTGATCTACGGATTCTGAGGAAAGATATTTACAAAGAAGGAAGTGATTAACAGACAAGGCAGATTCGGTGCACTCAAATCTTACTGTTAAATCTCAGAATTCGGAGAGAATGTGAACACAAAAAAAATTCTTGAATAATACTAAGTTGATATTGTAGCACACAGTTGAAATACAATTTAAACTATATTATTCATCTATACAGATTATTTACATTTAACCCTAACTCTGCTAGGGTAAGATTGACATATGCTGAATGATCATCTATGGGAGGATCAAACTCTGTTGCAATTAGTAACTCAATTTGTGGTTGAGGAAGATCTAAATTGGTATTCACAAATGATACTTGAGGACTTCTGAATACTTGTCGTGTACGTAGGGAATAACGACATTCAGGTTGATCATCTGACTAATCATTAGAGGTAGAGGGTACAGCATCAGGAGGATTGTCAGAGTCTGTCTCATTTGTCTGGTTGTCAGGGACCTCGTCCTCATCGCATACTAACTTCATATGATCTAAATGCTATTCTTTATATTGACACATACTGATTTCTCTAACCTTATACTTATTTCCATTAATATGTTAAACTACTCGATAAGGACCAACAAACTTTTGGTCGAGCTTAGGCATAGCAGATATTTTGTTAAAGTTAGTCAGCATAACTCTCGAACCTACTTTAACTTTGGTCAGTTTGGCTTGAGTGTTAGTGACTCTAGTAAATTCTGCTGTTGATTTATTAAGTTTTTCTTGGATCCTTCTGAAAACACTCTGAGGTTGGCTGGTATGAGTTGCTATGAAATTATCAAGATTATAAGTTGGTTTCAGATTAGCATATAACAACTCATAAGGCAAACTCTTATCGACACTACAACACATAATGTGGAGTGTCACCTATTGAAGCATTGTAAGCAGAATTTAATGCACACTGAACATCAGGTATAACTTCATCCCAGGTGGCACTATTGGGATTGTTAGTGGCTCTCAAGACGTCAAGTACTTTCTTATTAGTTCTTTCCACTAAGCCATTACTGGCAGGATGGTGAGGAACAATGGTCGATTTAAAGATCTTGTACAAAGTACACAAATTTTCAAGAATCTCATTACAGAATTCACCTCCATCATCTGTTACTAGGGACTTAGGATTACTTTCTTACTGAAGGAAAGAACAGGCTCGGTGGAGTGGATTGGATTCTCCCTGGTTGAAATAGGTAACGCTATAACACGAAATACCAGCATGGCAGAAACGGATCATACATGCAATAATTACTCAACATACAACTCCTAACTTTACAGGGATTACTGTCAACTAGTATATTATCACCATCTGGAACACAACAACAGACACTCTAGTGAGGGGACTAGCCACAGAAACGTCTTTCTGCAATGGCTTGTGACATCAGCAAGAGATGGCATAACTCATTGCAAGTTGTCTTTCTTTACAAGGAGTCCCTGGGGAGGAACTACTACTTGAACTAGCGACATTGCAAGGATAGGCTCAGCACTCAAGGTAGTCTGAGGTTCCTCAGACACCTGAGGCAACTGGACACTATCTTGCATGCCTGAAGTTGCAGTGGAACACAGACAGAAGTGACAGGATTACTAGTGCCTGACCGCTCGGCTACGTTAATAAGTAATGCACATATCTATAAGGACTGAAACTAAACTTCACATTCCACAGCACTGTGACAACTTTCGGATACAAGCTGTGAGAACAAACATATTGCTCAAGAGCTAGACACTGTCTGTCAATCTGTAATGAGCTATTAGGAATGTCTGCAGGGACAGCATGATCCTGAGAGGCTTGATTAACTTAATTTACTACAGTACAACTCGAAGGTATGTGAGACATAATTGCAAAGAATTTGCACAAAAATAATTAAGGCAAAAACAATGAATAATAAAAGATATAACACAAGTAGTTAAAATTGCAATAAAAAAAAACATGGAACTAGTTTGCAAAAGTAATTAAAATGTTTAAGGCACACTGCACGAGAAAGGACAACTCACTGAAATGTACTGTACTAGATAAGGAAACACATTGAAAATGCAAGAAAAGTGAAATTTTACTGTAATTTGAGTTTATTGCAAAAGTGAGCTGTCTTTACTCTTAATTCAATAAAGAAATTTACTAAGAAAATTGTAAATCAATGCAAAAAAGTATATAGAATCACTAAATTGTATGCAATTGGAAAATATACTGGAAAAACAAATTTTCTAAAAAGAAAATGACACTAAAGAAATTAATATGCAATGATAACACAACTAAGTGAATTGTAATACTGACAAGATTGCATTGAATTATAATTTTAACACTTGTTAGAAATAAACAATGATTAAAATAAAATGGAGCACAAAATACTATATAAAAAATTATTTGAGAAATTAATCACTGTAGAACAATAAATTTCACAATGCAAGTAAGTTGCAGAATAAGTCAATGTATCAATAAAAATAATTTTGCACTGGGTACATGTAGCTGGAACACTTTAACTCTTAATTGCAAATTAGGCAAACAATTTAACTCAATTAAAACAATGAGAACACTTTACTTTAAATATGAACACTAAGAGTGAATGTTGTTCAAATAAATATTGAAAAAATGAATAAAAATTAAACAATGTACAAAACTAAGAATGGAACACTTACAGTCTGCAGAACACAGACACATCAAGGGATTAATTAGATAACAATTATATGTTGACAGGTGTGGCAAAATAAAAGGAAATTGTCTTGACACAGAAGATATGGCACTATGGTCTGTGGAAATTTAAAATAGGTGAGACATTGGATATATAAATAATGGAGCACTGAGTGGCATACAATTAATTAAATTTGTAATTTAGAACACTGGGTAATGGAGCACTGAATGAACTAATGCATATAATTAGTATAAAAACACAAGGGAAATGCAATGAAAATGAGACAAAATACAAGAAAATAATAATACACAACACTGAAATATTGTGTAAACACAACACGGAATTAATACAAAGTAAAAAAAATAAGTAAGCACTTCACTGGATGACTGAAAAAAATATTTAAAAAAAATATGCTGCACACAAGACAGAATAAATTCGGACACATGAAATAAATACTTACTTCAGGTGTAGAGAATACACAAAGAACACAGATATACAATGAGACACTAAATGAATGATAACACTGGAAAAAGTATTGGAAATTAATGTACAAGAAAAAACACTGAAGACACATGTCTCTGAATGTCACTAAGAAATTCACTGAGTAAATGTCTCACACAAGCAATTGTCTGTAAACAGAAAATTATCTCTACTGTTGATTGAAGTCAGCGGTGGTAGAGGTAAGGGGAAGAAGATTGTGGTTGCTGGTAGCTAGCTGGCAGCGACAACAACACCCTGGGAAGAAGATTGTGGTTGCTGGTAGCTAGCTGGCAGCGACAACAACACCCTGGGAAGAAGATTGTGGTTGCTGGTAGCTAGCTGGCAGCGACAACAACACCCTGGGAAGAAGATTGTGGTTGCTGGTAGCTAGCTGGCAGCGACAACAACACCCTCACTCGACGAATGCATGTGTTTACAGGGTGAACCCACAGAGCAGGCTTTTACGTCTGCTATGTGAGCCGAAAAGACTATGCTAGGACCTGGTATAAGAGTGGAAAAAGCCACAGGTGGATAGGCTTTGAGTAGTGAGTGGTGGTGGGTGGTGGAGGGCTTGAGGCACTAGTGGTTGGTGGGTGGGGGTGGAGCGCTGAGTGAATGACGTCACGTCGTGGCTGTTGGCACCCACACTAAATCTAACGGCTGAGGAATAACCTGTTACCAATCATTCCAGGCAGCTTAATTAAGCCACCTTATGCCACAGGGATGGTGAATACCACTCTTACTAGCGTTCAACTGGTAGCGCAAAGCGATGTTGGAGACAATACTTCAAAGAGGAACTGGCTTGGCGGGTAGGCCTCCTGAAGTGAGCCAAATGTAGGCGGTGGGCCTCATTCGACTTGATATGGTCAAAAACCCTGATACTGGATAACATCAGTGGGTTGAAGTGACGGGAATTGACATTGGTGAATACTGTGGGATGTCAATGTCCAGGGAATCATGTTAATATGATAATAGGAGGGGAATACATCGGCATCGCCAAGTGAGTGACGCCACACGAGGCCGCCATGTTGGGTATGGAGGAAATAGTCATTTCCATCTCGATTCATCGGCTTCAAACCTCAATGTAAAGACTGTTAACGAGTGAAAATCAGTGAGACATTAAGTCGTCGTGTGATCTGTGAAGAAATTCGGGGTAATAAATTGTGATTAAAGGAATGAGTGAGATGATACAAGTCGCCATTTCCCGACTAACCGCATGGTAAATTCTTAGTCGTGTCCCGAGGACCACAGAGTTGTTAAAGCTTAATCAGGACAACCAATCTACCATCATCATGCTGGGAGACTTGTGTCTGGCCAGTAGGTGTGTTCTGATAATGTAAGTCTACGGTGGGAGTTCAGTGATCTCCAGCGACTATCACTGATACTGGGTGAGTGATGGTTTAATCGCGTAAATATGTGTACTCTCTTCCCTCTCTTTCTAATCAGTCCAATACCATTATACAGTCCACAAAAAATAATAACACCGTACCTATTGGTGTTATCCATTTCAATTTATTATAACTGGTCAAGGATAGATGTGGTCTAGAGAGTGTGAAATATCGAAGGAAGTCGTTCGTTGCGACCAGGGATGACTTAAGTTTTCTCACACACCTCACGGGAGTGACTGTGGTAAATATTAGGTGGTCACCTCCCATGGAGATTATTTGTTTGTAAGTGGCGGTGAAGCCCAGACAGGTAGTCTCATAATTCCCCACATCTGCCCGTTGGTTGGCTGAAGAAGCACCTGGCTTAAGCCCTCGAGACTGGCTGACTTGAATGCTTGTAACGATGCACACAGCATGATGAGCAGGTTGGATTACTGAAGAGACAGGCTGGATACTGAGGCTCTCTCCCATAGACTGGCTTAACTGGCTGGTTTAATTGTAAAACCCAGATCAACTCTTTGGAGGTTTACTTGCAATTATAAGCGAGGAGGCTTGAGAAACGGCTGTACAAACTGGCTCTGCAGGCTGGCAGTGATGGCTGGAGGTAGGTGAGTGGCAGTTGATTCTTGAGACACCGGCGGCACTGACAAAGACCTGATGAGATCTTCTTAAATATGTGAAAATACCCTAATCCATGCCCACACCGCTGCCACTATTTGTCGTGTGGGTTTTTTGACGATGGATTTGGTAATAAACATAAACGTAGTTGGTTGGTAACTGGTATATTGGTGAAAATGGGAGTACACTCAGAGCCTGTGTCGCCTGTCCTGTCTACTCTGCTCTCTGGACTAGAACTGTCGCTCCCGTGAGCGAGGGACGCTCTTATTCAAAGGTTGACACTTGACACGGCTTGGTCAGCAGAAAGGCTAGTAACGGACAGTGATCACGTGAAAGGCTTGTGACTCAACTAACGGTTGGTAAGTTACAATTACTACTACTGAACATAAGTACTACTACTGACACCTGGTCAAGCACGTCAAAAAATTGAAGTGCAAAGGTTTGCAACAAAACTTGTCCCGGAGGTAAGGGGTATGCCCTACAAGGAGAGGTTAAGGGAAATCAAGCTGATGACACTGGAGGACAGGAGGGATAAGGAGGACATGATAACAACATATAAAATACTGAGAGGAATTGACGAGGTGGATAGCGACAGAATATTCCAGAGAAGGGACATAGCAACAAGGGGTCACAACTGGAAGCTGAAAACTCAGATGAGTCACAAGGATGTTACCAAGTATTTCTTCAGTCATAGAGGTGTCAGGAATTTGAACAATCTGGAGAGGGATGTAGTGGAGGCAGGATCCAGACATAGCTCTCGGAGCAGGGAGAGTGACTTAGTACAACTAGCGATGAGGTGGGGGCCAGGAGCTATGACTCGATTCTTGCAACTACAAATAGGTGAGTACACACACACACACACAGCAACAAGGGGACACAGTTGGAAGTTGAAGACTCAGATGAATCACAGGGATGTTAGGAAGTATTTCTTCAGTCACAGAGTTGTCAAGAAGTGGAATAGTCTGGGAAGGATGTAGTGGAGGCAGGATCCATTCATAGCTTTAAGAAGAGGTATGATAAAGCTCATGGCGCAGGGAGGGTGACCCAGTTGCGGCCAGCGAAGAGGCGGGGCCAGGAGCTATGAATCGACCCCTGCAACCACAACTAGGTGAGTACATATACACAAACAGACACACAGACATACAGACAGACAGACACACACACACACACACACACAGGCTCTTTATACAGTTTTAAGAATAGGTTTAATAAGGCCCATGTGACTAGGAGGAAATCATCTCTGCAAGCAGCAAGTTAAGAGGCAGGGTCAGGAGCTTAGACTCGACATTTGCAGCCACAAATAGGTAAGTACACACACTTTCTCTCCCTCCCTCTCTCTCTCTCTCTCCCTCTCCCTTTCAGACCTCAGATAGATACATTCAAGGGAGTACATTGTACCTCTATGGACGTAATTCTCCAGTTGACACATTTATCTCGTGAAGGAAATTTCCCAGTTGATGTGATCCAGTGGATGAAATTTCCCAGTTGATGTGATCCATTGGATGAAATTTCCCAGTTGATGTGATCCATTGGATGAAATTTCCAGTTGATGTGATCCATGGGATGAAATTTCCCAGTTGATGTGATCCATTGGATGAAATTTCCCAGTTGATGTGATCCATTGGATGAAATTTCCCAGTTGATGTGATCCATTGGATGAAATTTCCCAGTTGATGTGATCCATTGGATGAAATTTCCCAGTGTACTTTCCTCTAACTCTCCGATAAAACGATAATAGAGACATAAGATTTTCTGTCCCGAGATTATCTCCACTGGCCATACATAGACTCCTGTTACAAAATACGTCATCTATTAGAGTAGATATCTCCAGAGAATACTAGATCAACTTATTAATCCCTCTCTAGCATCTAGTCTGTTTCTGGTTTTGTAACAGTTTGTTATAATTCTACTCCAGTTATCCAGTTATCAACTGGATGAATACAAACCAAGTAAAAGTTAAGATCTTTAATAACAAACGGTGTCTGGGTGGAAATATTTATAGTTAATGAAAAATTTATAATTAAGGATATGAGTTCCTACACAACTTCTGGTGCAAAGTTTATTATGTTGTACTTATTCTGTACATAAATCTTAAATAGTGCTCTGAGCCCTTTAGGTAAGATACTGTACACTATAATATTCTTAGAATATATATTCCATTTGGGACTTTACAGTAATGAAATGTACTCAAAAGTACAAGAGTATCTTAGATGTATAAGTGTATGTGTGCGCACTCGGTACGTCCTAGGTTAGACTCGACTTAGAATGTGAGGTAAGCTAACTTCTGACCAATAGAGATAATATAATAGAATAGGACGACCAATTTGGCCGAACAGCAATAATGCTCCAAGTAGCACTGGACAGCACAGCGTCAGACAAGGAAGGAGGAGATCAAATAACAACCCTAACTGAGGACCATTGGAAGTTGATGAAACTAGGTTCATCAACTTGCAAACCTGGACTACGACAGTGTGTAGATGCCAGAACAAGGTAGGTCAAGAGTGTCTCACGACACAACCTCAGAAAACGTCAGATATCACTAACTCTAAACAATGCTCTGTGAACAGAGTTGCACTAAGTAATGTGATGTATATCCCGGCTCACCAACGGAAACATACTCTACCAAAACTGAGTCTAAATAACACTCCACTCTGCTGTGTTCTCCCAGACACAGCAGAGAGGAGTGGGTTCTCCTTCAGTGAGCACAGAGAGGTGTTGCTATATCCTACCTACATAAGCTAAATATATGACAAATAATATAAAGAAAACATCAGTATTAGACGAAATAGACAATATATACACAATAATTACATAATAATTATGGTTTTGTGAGGACGCTCCAGCTCCAGGATAGACTGACTGCGGGTTAACCCTAGTTCATTAATTAAAGGCAAATATTAACTGACAAAATCAACATTCACGTAGGTTGCATGGTACCCCCGTAGGTTGCATGGTACCCCCGTAGGTTGCATGGTACCCCCGTAGGTTGCATGGTACCCCCGTAGGTTGCATGGTACCCCTGTGAGGTACTGCATGGTACCCCGTGGTTCTGGTACCCGTAGTGATGTACCCGCCTGTGACAGACTTCTCTGGCTGAGCTATCTCGGTGGTGGTGTGTTAACCAGTCTATTCGTTTATCCAGCCGATTCGTTTATCCAATCCATTCATTTATCCAGCCCATTTCTTTGTCCAGCCCATTCGTTCATTTAGCCCTTCCTTCGACTTAGGGATCATGAGGTTACCTACAATTGAAGTAGAAGTGTGTGTGTGCCGCTGTGTGTGTGCCGCTGTGTGTGTGCCGCTGTGTATGCCGCTGTGTGTGTGCCGCTGTGTGTGTGCCGCTGTGTGTGTGCCGCTGTGTGCCGCTGTGTGTGCCGCTCTGCAGGCGTAAGCAGCCCCTCTCTATCATTTCGTTACTGGTGGTTAGCTATACGCAAATGGAAATTCACTTTTATTAAGTTAGGTTAAGACGACCTAAAGTAGCCTAACCTAATCTTCTTTACTGCAAAAAATCTAAACCTAACCTAACTTAATCTTTCTAACCTAATTATACCCAAAGAAACCTTGCCTAACTAAACTTAACATCAGCTAACTTAACCTCACTTAATTTTATAACCAAAAGTATTTATGGAAGTCAGGATGTGATTATCAGTGCGATGTTATCTTTGTGATATGTAGAACGTCCGGGCAACAACGTCTCTAAGTGTGTCAAGTAGCACGGAGTGGCGTAGTTGTCGTGTTGCCTGCCACTCTAGATAATGCTGTGTCAAGTATCACGGAGTGGCGTAGTTGTCGTGTTGCCTGCCACTCTAGATAATGCTGTGTCAAGTAGCACGGAGTGGCGTAGTTGTCGTGTTGCCTGCCACTCTAGATAATGCTGTGTCAAGTATCACGGAGTGGCGTAGTTGTCGTGTTGACTGCCACTCTAGATAATGCTTGTATAAACACACATGTTTTTGTTTTATGTCCACAGTTAAAAAAAAATATATATGCTTAGAGATGTTTTCCTACCTGAGCTCATTTCAGAGTTCAGCCCTGTCTAAGGTACAACGTCCCAGGATGCCACTCAAAGCTGTCAACTAACACCCACATAACTGTTTACTTACAGGTGAACACATGGAGTGAAACAAGAATAACCTATAAGTCTGGCCCAGCCTGTGAATCAAACACTGAGCCGTTTGATTGTGATAGAACTCTTCAATCAGTGTTCTTCGAGGTGTTGGCAAGTTCGCCCTCATTCAAACACCTGAATCCCCATTCCCATTTAGCAAAATAATTTGAGTGGGATCCACCGTAAGTTTACTTCATGTTTACTTTCTTGCCTTCGTGTATCTCATTTATTCACCCATTGAAATAAAATCTTCCATGATATGCTCAGTAGATGGCAACCAAAAGCATAAAGTTACTTCGGTTTCGGCGGCATTTTTCGGGAGGATGACGATGCCAAGAATACTATCAAGCAACATCAGTGAGGTACTTAGAGTAGAGAAAATAAAGACGAGAGGGAGATAAATGAGAGAAACAATGCTCGATATAGATACCTTGATGCCATAAACGAATGCAAGTGTGTGGTTGTTTCAGTGATGCTACAGAACTGCAGTGTGAAGGACCATATGTTGTTATTATGATGGCTTGTATTTAAGGGTTTCTATTATGGCTTCAATTCGTGGATCCTTCAGCCTTTGCAGCTGAGGGTAGAGTGCTCGTCTCACAAGGGAAGGATTCGGGTTTAGTCCTTGGGTGAAACGACATCAGTGGAAAAGATTCATCAAACTTGCACGCCTTTCCACTTAACAATAAGTAGATATATCTAGGCACAGGTCAACTTGAGGGTCGCATACTGGGAATATGGAGTTAATGATCCAAAAACAGTCTAGTGGCAGCAGCTTTGCTTCTTACATGAATAATTGCTCTTGCAGCCTATGTGTTGGTCTAACGATCCATCAGTATAATAGGTCACAATACCTTACGTGGTGAGGGGTCACGTTTCCTGGTATAATGCAGGTTACACTGCCTGATGCGGCGCAGGTCACACTGGTGTCATACAGGATTTAAAAGCAATACAGTGGACCCCCGGTGTTCGTCCTGCTCGAAACTCGCCCTTTTATGTAAGTGTATTTTTTTAAATGCTTTTATAAGTGTATTTTTAGGGGTCTAAAAGGACTAGTCTACTTTACATTATTCCTTATGGGAATAAATTCGTTTGGTAATGGCACTTGAACAGCATTCTGGAACGAAAAAATAACGAAAACCGGGGCCCACTGTATTAACATCCTTAGTTACCGAGTATTCAGCTGTGCATTCCTCCCAGAATTTCTGTGATCCAAAAGTATGCCAACTGGGTGTCCGATAGAGCTGTGTCATATAATGGTGCTGATTCATGGGTATACAATGGTGCTGTGTCATGGTTATACAATGGCACTTTGCCATGGGTATACAATGGAAATATGTGCATTAATTAGTGCTAGATGTAAAGTAGGCATTAGTTAACAGACACATGTAAAATATCAGATTATGAATATATCTTCTTTTTTTTTACTGCATTTGAGGAAGCGAGTGAGAAACTTAGGTGTAGTAGTTGTTGTTTTATTATGATTTATAACATGTTTATAACATGTCTGCTAGTCCAGGAAACATTAATCACAATGTATTGTGTCTTGGCAGTGATTTGATTTTTTGATTGTTTCCTTATATTATCTAAACATTTTCAGCGTTAGAGTAAATGGAGTTCCATGTCTTGGCCCTCTTGGGAGTGTTGATTTATGGCTTCTGGGGTTTTTGAGTGTTAACCTACAGTACATGTGCTGGATTTCTGGAGTTTGTTAACCTAAAGCTCCTGGGCATCTTTAATGTGTTGATCTCCAACTCTTGGACCTTTTGGGAGAGTAGAGCTATGAAATTAAAGTCCCTTTAAGAAGTTGATCTACAGTTCCTCTGCCTCTGGGGAGTCTGGAGACGCATCAGTAATGCTTCGGTCCTGTATTGAAGACAAGTACTACCTGGACTACGGGACATAGGGATACCTTTCTCGTATCCCGTATCGACCAAAACATTTATTGTTTCCAAAGGGGTCATTTAGGCTTCTTTCTTTAGCTTTTTTTCCCACAACAGCAGACAAGTACACAGAATAGCACTCGCTTATTTACTTCAAGTACTAAGCTAACTGGGTCGCAAGATGTAAGGAAACCTGCCCATTTGTCTCGCTTACCTCAAGAATCTTGTGACTGTGAGGCATTATCGTAGCTACAATACCATCAACATTATCGTAGCTACAATACCATCAACATTATAGTAGCTACAATACCATCAACATTATCGTAGCTACAATACCATCAACATTATAGTAGCTACAATACCATCAACATTATAGTAGCTACAATACCATCAACATTATAGTAGCTACAATACCATCAACATTATCGTAGCTACAATACCATCAACATTATCGTAGCTACAATACCATCAACATTATAGTAGCTACAATACCATCAACATTATAGTAGTTACAATACTATCAACATTATCGTAGCTACAATACCATCAACATTATCGTAGCTACAATACCATCAACATTATCGTAGCTACAATACCATCAACATTATCGTAGCTACAATACCATCAACATTATCGTAGCTACAATACCATCAACATTATCGTAGCTACAATACCATCAACATTATCGTAGCTACAATGCCATCAACATTATCGTAGCTACAATACCATCAACATTATCGTAGCTACAATACCATCAACATTATCGTAGCTACAATGCCATCAACATTATCGTAGCTACAATACCATCAACATTATAGTAGCTACAATACCAATCAATATTATAGTAGCTACAATCCATCAACATTATCGTATAAACGCATCAACTTATCTAGTACTCCATCAACATTATCGTACCTACAATACCATCAACATTTTCTACCAGCCTCACTTTTCTATAAACTGTTCTGCCTTTTTTAGTGTCCCCCCAAAATCTACAAGTTTAAAAATATTATAATAAAATAGTATCTTGTTTATATCTGCAACTTCAAGTTTACTTAACTGATCAAAATGTATTTTTAATGTTAGTAAAAAATACCCGTTATTTTTGTGCGTTTCAGTGTCAAGTGTTTCACACTGTAAACTTCTGCCACCCTCCCTTGTTGCCACCCTCCCTTGTTGCCACCCTCCCTTGTTGCCACCCTCCCTTGTTGCCACCCTCCCTTGTTGCCACCCTCCCTTGTTGCCACCCTCCCTTGCTGCCACCCTCCCTTGTTGCCACCCTCCTTTGCTGCCACCCTCCCTTGCTGCCACCCTCCCTTACTGCCACCCTCCCTTGCTGCCACCCTCCCTTGCTGCCACCCTCCCTTACTGCCACCCTCCCTTGCTGCCACCCTCCCTTGCTGTTACCCTCCCTTGTGCCACCCTCCCTTGCTGCTACCCTCCCTTGCTGCTACCATCCCTTGCTGCCACCCTCCCTTGTTGCCACCCTCCCTTGCTTCCACCCTCCCTTACTGCCACCCTCCCTTACTGCCACCCTGCCACCCTCCTTACTGCCACCCTGCCACCCTCCCTTGCTGCCACCCTCCCTTGCTGCCACCCTTCCTTGCTGCCACCCTCCTTTGTTGCCACCCTCCCTTGCTGCACCTCCTTGCTGCCACCCTCCTTGCTGCCACCCTACCTTGCTACCACCCTCCCTTGTTGCCACCCTCCCTTTCTGCCACCCTCCCTTGCTGCCACCCTCCCTTGCTGCCACCCTCCTTGCTGCCACCCCCTTGCTGCCACCCTCCTTGCTGCCACCCTCCCTTGCTGCCACCCTCCCTTGCTGCCACCCTCCTTGCTGCCACCTCCCTTGCTGCCACCCTCCTTGCTGCCACCCTCCCTTGCTGCCACCCTCCCTTGCTGCCACCATCCCTTGCTGCCACCACCCTTGCTGCCACCCTCCCTTGCTGCCACCCTCCCTTGCTGCCACCCTCCCTTGCTGCCACCACCCCTTGCTGCCACCACCCCTTGCTGCCACCACCCTTGCTGCCACCACCCCTTGCTGCCACCCTCCCTTGCTGCCACCCTCCCTTACTGTCACCCTCCCTTGCTGCCACCCTCCCTTGCTGCCACCCTCCTTGCTGCCACCCTCCCTTCTGCCACCCTCCTTGCTGCCACCCTCCTTGCTGCCACCCTCCCTTGCTGCCACCATCCTTGCTGCTACCCTCCCTTGCTGCTACCCTCCCTTGCTGCCACCATCCCTTGCTGCTACCCTCCTTGCTGCTACCCTCCCTTGCTGCCACCATCCCTTGCTGCTACCCTCCCTGCTGCCACCCTCCCTTGCTGCCACCCTCCCTTGCTGCCACCCTCCCTTGCTGCCACCCTCCCTTGCTGCCACCCTCCCTTGCTGCCACCCTCCCTTGCTGCCACCACCCTTGCTGCCACCACCCTTGCTGCCACCACCCTTGCTGCCACCCTCCCTTGCTGCCACCCTCCTTGCTGCCACCCTCCCTTGCTGCCAGCACCCCTTGCTGCCACCACTCCTTGCTGCCACCCTCCCTTGCTGCCACCCTCCCTTGCTGCCACCCTCCTTGCTGCCACCCTCCCTTGCTGCCACCCTCCTTGCTGCCACCCTCCCTTGCTGCCACCCTCCCTTGCTGCCACCCTCCCTTGCTGCCACCCTCCCTTGCTGCCACCCTCCCTTGCTGCCACCATCCCTTGCTGCCACCCTCCCTTGCTGCCACCCTCCCTTGCTGCTACCCTTCCTTGCTGCCACCCTCCCTTGCTGCCACCCGCCCTTGCTGCCACCCTCCCTTGCTGCTACCCTCCCTTGCTGCCACCCTCCCTTGCTGCCACCCTCCCTTGCTGCCACCCTCCCTTGCTGCTACCCTTCCTTGCTGCCACCCTTCCTTGCTGCTACCCTTCCTTGCTGCCACCCTCCCTTGCTGCCACCATCCCTTGATGCCACCCTCCCTTGCTGCTACCCTCCCTTGCTGCCACCCTCCCTTGCTGCCATCACAGTTTGCTCCCACAGCACCTTGCTGCCACCACAACTTGCTGCCACCACAACTTGCTGCCACCACAACTTGCTGCCACCACACCTTGCTGCCACCACACCTTGCTGACGTCACACCTTGCTGCCACCATCCCTTGTTGACACCACAACTTGCTGCCACCACAACTTGCTGCCACCACAACTTGCTGCCACCACAACTTGCTGCCACCACACCTTGCTGCCACCACACCTTGCTGCCACCACACCTAGCTGCCACCACAACTTGCTGCCACCACAACTTGCTGCCACCACACCTTGCTGCCACCACACCTTGCTGCCACCACACCTTGCTGCCACCACAACTTGCTGCCACCACAACTTGCTGACACCACAACTTGCTGCCACCACAACTTGCTGACACCACAACTTGCTGCCACCACAACTTGCTGCCACCACACCTTGCTGCCACCACAACTTGCTGCCACCACACCTTGCTGCCACCACAACTTGCTGCCACCACACCTTGCTGCCACCACAACTTGCTGCCACCACACCTTGCTGCCACCACACCTTGCTGCCACCACACCTTGATGCCACCACACCTTGATGCCACCACACCTTGATGCCACCACACCTTGCTGCCACCACACCTTGATGCCACCACACCTTGATGCGACCACACCTTGATGCCACCACACCTTGCTGCCACCACACCTTGCTGCCACCACAACTTGTGCCACCACACCTTGCTGCCACCACACCTTGCTGCCACCACACCTTGCTGCCACCACACCTTGATGCCACCACACCTTGATGCCACCACACCTTGATGCCACCACACCTTGATGCCACCACACCTTGATGCCACCACACCTTGATGCCACCACACCTTGATGCCACCACACCTTGATGCCACCACACCTTGATGCCACCACACCTTGATGCCACCACACCTTGATGCCACCACACTTGATGCCACCACACCTTGCTGCCACCACACCTTGATGCCACCACACCTTGATGCCACCACACCTTGATGCCACCACACCTTGATGCCACCACACCTTGATGCCACCACACCTTGATGCCACCACACCTTGATGCCACCACACCTTGATGCCACCACACCTTGATGCCACCACACCTGATGCCACCCCCACCTTGATGCCACCACACCTTGATGCCACCACACATGCCACCACACCTTGATGCCACCACACCTTGATGCCACCACACCTTGATGCCACCACACCTTGATGCCACCACACCTTGATGCCACCACACCTTGATGCCACCACACCTTGCTACTGCTAACACACCTTGCTGTCTGTGGTGGAATTTGTTCCACCAACAAGAATGATGTTAGAGAAAGTTAACGGCTTACTTCCCTTGTGCCTACGTGACAGTTAGGCTTATGTGACAGCCTCCTCCCTCTCTCCCATGTGGGGAGACCAGCCTCCTCCCTCTCTCCCATGTGGGGAGACCAGCCTCCTCCCTCTCTCCTATGTGGGGAGACCAGCCTCCTCCCTCTCTCCCATGTGGGGAGACCAGCCTCCTCCCTCTCTCCCATGTGGGGAGACCAGCCTCCTCCCTCTCTCCCATGTGGGGAGACCAGCCTCCTCCCTCTCTCCCATGTGGGGAGACCAGCCTCCTCCCTCTCTCCCATGTGGGGAGACCAGGGGTTGATCGATTCTTCCCAGCCGTCTTGAGAGAGAATTTTTTCCCTCCAACAGAGTGAATTGAGAACATGTCACTGTACTGGTGGTTAAGAGGTTATTATATTGCAGGTGCCAGTCCATCTGGCATCAGCAATATGCGAAAGTTTGACTCATCTCATGTACTTGGATCTCGGATCACCTCATAAGCCCTGGTACCATTTTTCCATGGTTGAAATATCTTGGTGAAACTTTCACCATGTTCGTCACTAACTGCCCCACAGTTCACTGGAAAAAAAGTCTAAATGTGAGTCCAAAAAGTGGATTTTAAGTGACATGTTACATCCCATGTTCTTGTAAGTCTTGATGAGGTTTTCCACTAATTCTTCATAGTTTCCTTCCCTTCTGTTTCCCAGAAATCCCTTCGCCACTAACTTGAATGCTTCCCAAGCAGCTTTCTCCTCCCCATGAAGGTCTGATTCAAAGTCACCATCTTTAAGAAGCTCTCGAATCTGAGGACCATTGAAGACTCCCTCTCTTATCTTAGCGTCACTCAGTGAGGGGAATTTTGATGTTAAATACTTAAATCCCTGACTGGATTTGTCCATAGCTTATACGAAGTTTTTCATGAGCCCCAGTTTTATGTGTAGTGGTAGTAGCAAAATTTTGTTTGGTTCAATGAGAGGTGAATGTTGAACATTTTTCATCCCAGACTCCAATGATTGACGAGGTGGCCAGTCTCTCCTGATGTAGTGGGAACCTCTTGCACGGCTCTCCCATCACAGAGAAAGCAGCAGAAGTTGTCTGCAATATTCACACAGGTACGAGACATCTGAAAGAAGAAAACAACAAACAGTTAGAAGATAAACAGAAAATTTATTCATTAATTTATGATAATAATACAGATCATAACAGCTAAGCAGAAGTATTTATATCATTCAGTATTAAAATAAAATTAATATAATATGCCTCACATGTATATCAATAGCTTGCTCAGTGAATATTTATTATAAGTTTAAAAAGTGTTTGGCTAAGACAATCACCAACCTTTCACCTCAAAATATAAACGTGGAGAGCACAACCACCTTGTATGACTGCTGGAACAATAATGAAGGTCAGTGAGACTGTGAGTGTTGGTAAGAAACACACTGCCGCAAGCCTGGTGCAACCTGTTGTGACACGTAGCTCTATATGACCTAAAATTAGTTGGAAATTGCTACTCTGGTCTCGGAAGCATTTTGGTTGTTGACCAGAGATCTTTAGTATTGTCATTACCATTGTCACTCAAATATTTTTGAAATTTCATGGTCAATATTTTTATTATTTAATGTTGAAGAACCACTTGATATATGTTACCTTACAATATGTAGAATAGAGGGGTGTGTGTGTTTGACTGATGAGTTAATTATCCAATCAGGTCATTACTTGAATTCAATCCAAGAACCTTCCTTCCCATTCCCGGATAACATAGGATTCTTTTACCTCTATCTACACAGGACAGTGTGTGTTTCCGGATGTAGATGTATTTCTGGAATCCTGAAGTTCAGTGGATAGACGTCACACACGGTCAGTACTCATTTACATACATACAAAAAAGCATTCAATAGTCTGTAATATATTAACTCCCGATACGAACACCGCGAAGTACGTGTATGAGTCACTGTTTTACACCTATGGGAATTTTCAACGATAAATGCCTTAATAATAATAATAATAATAATAATAATAATAATAATAATAATAATAATAATACTTTATTGAAACATGGTACAATGATACATGGTAAACAAGAAATATAGTTAGTAATGAGATGTACATGCCAAAAGCCCCTAATATGCTGTGCATTGCGGGCATTAAAGAATATTGAAGTCTATTATTAAGCACTTATCTTGTTCACAAGCACTTATCTTGTTCACAAGCACTTATCTTGTTCACAAGCACTTATCTTGTTCACAAGCACTTATCTTGATCACTGACTGCTTTGAACCCCAGCAGCCGCGGGTCTGGTGAGCCGTCAATGTTGGCTATCGGTGTTCCACGGAACTATGAAGGGGCCATACAACCAGGGTTATGCATAACCACTGTTTCATGTTTGTCACCTGGAACATTGTGATGCAAGTCTTCCTGGTGTTGGGCAATCGCCCGTGAATAACAGCATCTAATTGGTGAGTTCTATCTACTCCCCCAGTATACCTTCTGCTGCAGCGGAATTTTTAGTAAGGGACTGATAAGAACTTACCGGGGTGTATGTATCAGACCCCAAAGAAATGACGCCGAGAAAGATGGCTTGATTAGAGAATGTCTATACTCTTCCTTTGAATGACGTCGAGACGCTTGTCACACAGGAATGTTCATTGAACACTAGTGTCTTTGTACACTAAATAGGGTACTACCGGGTAGTACGAATTGTTTCAACGACACTCAACTACCATCACTTGTTCATGAGTTCAACTTGTAAACTATATCCATGGATAATGTCCATGGTAGGGAAAATGTTAGCAACACTTCGCTTTACAAAGAAAACCACGATAGTTTCGACACTGAATCTTTGTTCCAGTTCTCCCCAATGATTGTACACGAAGACACGGAGACGCGTTCACCACTAAGTTATGATTTTACACTTGAGATCGGAGGTAGCTTTACCGTGGGATTTCAATCAATCACACTCGTAAAACTAGAAAACTAGTAGTCTAACACTAGCATTCTCCTACTGTGGTGCAAGTCCCTTATATGGGCAAAATAATGCTGCATAATGTCTGTAAGGCATGAGTGCCGCCTAACACTACGTGAATGTGTCATGGAACTGATTTGTCTTGTTCTGACGCATTCCATATTAAATAATACATACTAGCTAACTGAAAACAGTAAGAACTTAAGTACACGTATTTTTAAGTCTTTAGATAAAGATTTTCCTAGGGCAAACACAAGTATGAATGTTATCGCAGGGCTTGTAGGGAATTTGAGGGTAGGTACTGGCACCCACTGATTCATTGGAATGTGTTGACGACCACGTCCTATCTACATGTAATCTCATTCTAATTTAAAACTGCTTAGATAGGCTGCAGTAGTGGAAGAAATGTGATCCTTCCTATCCCACTAATGGAAAGCCAGAATTTCCCTTTTGCCCGTTCTTCCCTTTGTGACCTTAGCAAAAGTGAGAAAGAGAGAGAGTTCTCAAACCCCAACTGAGAGGGAGGGGGTCGCCTGCTCCTCAGGGGCCGTTCAGTACCCCTTGGGGCATCCTGGATTGGAGAAATAATATTTTTTCTCCACAACACCCGGGATTGTGAAGGAGAGAAGTCTGCTCTCCACGTTTGTAATGTGATTACTGGGGGTTAGTGTCTTTATTGTACAAGCCTAGTGATATAGCGAGTGAATGAAGGGTAAGCTACCCTTGTTATGTGAAAACCCTGCGTTATGGGGGATCATTCCCCTTCGTACACAGGTTTATCGCTGACACGTGGGTGTCGTCCCGCATTTGTTATGTTACTGGTCAGCACAGGTAGTTGTCCCCACTTGTGGGTGCCACAAGTGGGTGCCATAAGTGGGTGTCACAAGTGGGTGCCTGCTGTTGGAGATGTGTAGGCTGAGATGAAGTTACTCTACATGTAACTCTAACTTAAGTACCTATGAGAGAGAGTGAGTAGGAGTCTATTGAAAGACTACAGATAAATTAATCATACGATTGAATTTGTAGGAATTGTAGGTTTGGCAGACATGTACGTCTACAATGTTACAAGCATCTCAGACTCCCAACTCTATCACATCTCTCACAGCATCTTACCCCCACCCCTCCATGTTTTAGGAATAATGAGAAATTCGAAATTCCCCACAAAATCTCAGGTATTATATGATTCATGCAATGACTATAACTAATCTTTCTTAATGTAAATATAATTATATATATGACCAACAAAAATAGCAGACATTTCCACACAGTCATACTTCACAGTTTCAAATATTTTTTGCTTGTGTTCATTCAGTATTGAGACTGTCTGACCGCGGGTTCGAACCCCTATGTCAGATAAGATAAGATTGTGTTCAAATTTTTAACCAAGGAGGGTTAGCCACCCAGGATAACCCAAGAAAGGCAATGCATCATCGAGGACTGTCTGTCTTATTTTCACTGTGGTCCTCAATCTTGTCCCCCTGGATGCGACCCACACCAGTCGACTAACACCCAGGTATCTACTTGCTTACTAGGTGAACGGGGACAAAAGGTGTAAGGAAACACTCCCAATGTTTCTACCCTTGCAGGGGATCGAACCCAGGACTCTTAGCATGTGAAGCGAGAGCGTTGCCTACCGGGCCACGGGCCACTATATTTCACCATGTCTTGGTGAAAGTGTTCACTGTGGGGTTCTGTTTCGTACAAACTGAGAGACATGAAGCAAAACTAAGATCGGATTTCAAATGAATCTCCAAATTTTGATCACATGGTTCTGAATGTGAACTGAAAGAATCGTTGGCCAAAGTTATAATAATAATAATAATAATAATAATAATAATAATAATAATAATAATAATAATAATAATAATAATAATAATCTTTATTCCTACAAGTACATGATACAACTATTACAGACATAGCTGACATAACTGACATACTATATAGAAAGCCCTTTTTTATGCAGAGTATTTCGGGAAACTTAGTTTAATCATGTTCCCCAGGATGCAACCCACAACAGTCGTCTAACACCCAGGTACCTACTTACTGCTAGGTGAACAGGGACAGCAGGTGTAAGGAAACATGCCCAACGTTTCACACGTGCCGGGGTTCGATACCCTGACGCTCAGTGTGTGAGCTAAGGACGCTATCAACCAAGCAAGCCAATAGCACTCAAGAAACGGTCGTAGAACGTTTTCGCAGTGAAAGCCAGATACGTAACACACTGGGGTGGCTAGAAACAGCTAGTACTAGTGAGAAGTTCTAGGCACCAACCGGTTTTGTGATATTGGGCATTTGAAATAAGGGAGGCACTAGTAATGGGTTTTGGGAGAGATGGCAGAAGAGGTAATGATTTACAACAGCACCCATAACAATAGCCAGGAGAGACTCCAGCCTCCCGGCAACCGAACCCCCCCCCCTCCCCAGGATTCTTCGTGGGTGTTGCAACACCGTGTGGCACACCCAGGGAGCCTGCGGTCTACCCTCTGTTTACCAACAACTCTAGCAGATCACGTGTGTCAGCTGACTATATCCATTCACCTACTTGTTATTACCTGACAGAATGAATCTGTCATCCAAATAACACATCTCCTGACTAATAATGTTATTTAATGGCAGTTTGCATACTAACATGTTCAGTTCATTTATTAATATGACATCACTCCATCAAAGCAGTGTCAGTCTCCTATACTGCCTGGCGTTTGTGTCAATGTAATGTTAGTGATGTATTCTGGCCTTGATATCAAGCCTTACTGCAGGTAACAGATTTCGTTAGGCAGATGTGTGTCTATATAGTCAGTCGTCTGTTACCTACAGTACTGACAGATCAGATCAGCTCACACACACACAAGGTCGATCATTGTTAAATAATTCGTTAGATTATAAAGTAAGTTCTCTCAAAATGAAAACTTACAGACAGTTCGATTTGGCTCACAAACACTTAAATCTTCAAGTATTATGTGATGGATCAGAATTCACCCTAAATTACATTTAATATACCCATCTTCAGTTATGAGTAATAGAGCTGATCAAGTAGTTAGATGTCGCTGATTAATAAAATTATAGCGGTCGTGTGAGTGTTGATGAATCTCACTGGTCGCATGATCCCTCTCCAGGTGAATTAGGACAGCAGGTGATTGTAATCTATTAAGTAAACTAACTGAAAGAATTAACCAGTTGGTCCCTGGCGCTCAATTAGCTTCCACACGACTGTCATTATTAATCATATTAATAATTAAATCAGTGCGTGCAGCTGTGAGTATAACACATTGGCTTAATTAATATTTCCTGCTTGCTGGGGGTTGTAATTAGTCTAATTATAATGGTCACTCATGAGTAATTAATGACAAGGTTTAAGTACATTCATAAATGAGTTGTTAGTCACACTACGTATTTATTCACTTGTAAGTTAAGTAGTTAATTTTCTTGAGTCAGTGATACGTATTGTGAGTTAATAACAACTGTGTAAGCTTGAGTTAGTTATGTGTTACAAGAGTCTTCACTCCATTTTATGGATGAAACTAATTTTAGATAACATGACTTCATTTATAGCAGGAGCTAAATATCATTTAACACCTACCTTCCCTGACTTAGCAGGTGTAGTGAGCTGATGTAGAGCGTAAGCATATCAGGTGATTGACCACAATGAGAGTGGCTCTGGGCAGACAGACAGATTTGTGAGGCTAAAATTATGCCAGGTAATGTTGAGATTCTCCGAACGTGACGCTTCCCCAAAGTGTGGTTCAGTTTGTTCCACCAGCAAGTAGATGTTCTAGAAAATTAACATCTTTTCTCCCCTTACAACGCCTGTGTTACCAAGAAGTTTATGTAACAGACTCATCCCTCTGTTCCACTTGGGGGACTGTTCCAACAGTCTTGAGAGATTATCTTTTTTTATGCCAATAGAATCCCATGTGCTAAGTCACATCTGCTAGCCCAGGTGGCACCAGTAACATGAAAACTTGAGAATCAGTTAATTTACGGGGATATAAGATCAATGATGA
Source organism: Cherax destructor (assembly GCA_009830355.1). Classification (NCBI taxonomy): domain Eukaryota; kingdom Metazoa; phylum Arthropoda; class Malacostraca; order Decapoda; family Parastacidae; genus Cherax; species Cherax destructor. Next base: position 141,491 of record WNWK01002690.1, read on the forward strand.
GTTTTATGAATGTCATAATGATCAACGTTCTGATATACTGAGAGCGATTAATTAGATCTCACCACTGCCAGCAGTTGGCAACAGTGCCCCGAGTACAGGCCCAGTATAAGCTGGGCGAGGCAGTTGTGAGGAACCAGAAGCATCAGCCTTATGTGAGGAACCAGAGAAGATGATTTCTCAACCAGAGAGCACAATTAATTTAGTGTATTTCACTTAACATATAATTAAGAGAAGACGCCGAGTACGTCTATTAATGGTCTGTTCTAGCATCTTTCTGGGTCACTGCATTGGTGTTCACTTTTCTATCTCTCTGGGTCATTGGGTAAAGTACCAAGACTCATTTAAGTGTTATCAGTGGATCTGCTGGACCTAAAATATAATCCACACACCAATAGTGGGCTCTTGATATCGAGGACATTACTGGTGCTAAGTGAGTATCGACTATGGAAAAATAAACACATAAGCAGTATATTTTTCCATTGTGTCGGTATTTTATACCATTTATTTCCATCGAGTATCGACTATAATGATCTGACATTTAGATACGGTGACAGCTCTTATTATTAATTAAGGACATAAACTGAATGATGTTGTGTCTTGACATCTCCCACCAACCCCCAACACCGAGATCCCAGGTATACAGTAGCATACCTGGGGGGAGGGGGGTGTTACACGTAAGCCCATTTTTACTCCACCTTGTTCATTATATTGATTGTATGTCATAATTTGTTCAATGCAGGTAAGGGTTCAATTGAAGCATGGCGGTGTTGGTATTAGGATAGTGGAAAGTCATTAAGCTCTGGAGCCGGTCAAAGTGTCATATTCACGTGCCGAGTATTCACCCTTTGTGTCAGCCCACTAATCAAGTGTCCACGAGTGCTGGATCCTGATAATGGACTCAGAAAGCAGGTGTCAGCAAGTAACAGTGACCACTACACTTGTGATTTACAGCCCTGTTGGAGGGTCTTCTCACTTATATATGCTGAGCGTGGGATTGCTGGTGATTACCATGGATTTTTGATTGATATATTATGTAATCAGTGTTAGTCAGGTAGAACCTTTCCTGAAAACTAGCGGTCTATAGAGACGTAGGGTAGAGCCTATCAATAGTAATCTCTAATATAGTCACTAGTAAGTAACTGATAATAACACACTAAACATAGAATGTTTTGTGCAGTAAAAGTAACATTCTACACACTGGGGTGGTCAGCATTAGTTAGTTCTGGTGAGAAGTTTCAGGCAAAATCCAATTTTGTGTATGGTTCAAGATGGCAGCATTTGTAATAATGGAGACATTAGCAATGAACTCAAAGATGTCAAAAGTGGGTAGCAGCGGTCTGACAAGACTCTCAACCACCCCACACCCACCCTGGGCTCAGGCTGCGGGTGTGGCAACACCCTCTGAAATACCCAGTGAACCGACAACGCTTACTCACACCCCTAGCCTCTGGTTGCATCAGCCCACGTGTTTCTGTTTACCTACAAATTAAGCGGACCACATGTGTCGTCTTAAGTACCACCTGACCTACCAGTTCCCACCTGACAGAATGAGTCTTCTCGTCACTTTAGTTAACAGATCTGCTGGCTAATAAATAATATAAACCATACCACGGGCGTTGTTCGAAACCGCGATCAGAGAGTCATAAAACTCCAGACCGACGCGTCAGCCACTGGGCCAGCTGGCTACAATAAGATTCATCCTGCTAACGTGGCCGTGACAAACTCTAGCTGGAGTTCGTCACGGCCACGTTAACGGGAGATTCGTCTGTAAAAACTTGCATTTGTGGACACAGTGGTGCCTATGCTAACCTTCCTATGGTGTAGAAATATACCTAGTAGGATGAATCTTATTGTAGCCAGCTGGCCCAGTGGTTAGCGCGTAGGTCTGAAGTTTTATAATATATAATATGCCAAGCCTGTTAGATGGGACAATGTTTCAGCTCATTTAAGTCTCACCACCCTCACCCGGGAGGCCCCAAGAAAGAAGACAGAAGAAAGAAGAAGATGACCGACACCCTCTACCCAGGAGGCCAATGCCGGGTCACCATTTGGAGAAGACCCGGGCCGGTGGTACCGGCAAACCTTCAACAACAAACAATCATTTAAGTCACCACGCCGTCATGCCTGTCAAGTGATTGTTTTATTGTAAGGGATATTGATGCATTCTTGTCATGACATCAAGATTTCAAGAGAGCAATATCAACTAAGGGATTAAACCAGTGTATGCTGCTCTAGTCCATTATTGACTGTGATATGAAGTGGGATTAAGTTTATAATAATAATAATAATAATATCTTTATATGTACAAGTACATGTACAAGGTATACAGGCCTAGCTGACATCAGTGACATACTACTATATAGAAAGCCCCTTGTTATGCAGAGCATTTCGGGCAAATTAAGTCAGTTTTTTCCCAGGGTGCGACCCACACCAGTCCACTAACACTCAGGTACCCATTTTATACTGATGGGTGAACATAGAACCCGGTGTAAGGAAACACGTCCAGTGTTTCAACCCTCGCCGGGAATCGAAACTTAATTGTAAACACCAGATTTTGTTGGGCAGGTGTGCGTTATTTAGTTAATCATCTGTCAGCTAGAATGCTGACAGTTCATTCAGCTCTCACCCACTTAAGGTTAGTCCATATTAAGTAATTCGTTTGCTAGGTGTGTAATTATATAGTCAGTTGACTGTCAAGTTGAAAACTTAAAGACAGTTTGATTCGGGTCACATACACTTAAATCTGTCTGTAATATGTAAACGATCTGGAGTAAAAAAAATGTAAATTATCAGCACCAACATCGTTGTAAATTCATATAAACATCAGCCTATTGATTGATGGTGATTAAAATAACGTGACATCTGTCGCAAATAACTGCGGTTATGAATAAGTGAGCTGATCAATTAACTCACTGACAGTAATGAGTTAAGTGTTAGTGGCTGTGTGAGTGTTAATGAGTCACATCTGTCACTTGATCCCCTCCAGGTGAATTAAAACAGCAGGTGATTGTAATCTATTAAGCAAACTAACTGACAGAAGTAACCAGTTGATCAGTGGCACCTAATTAGCTTCCACATAACTGTCATTATTAGTCACATTAATAGTTCAGTCAGTTAATTATAGTAATTCAATTAATTTATCCTACTTGCTGAGGGCTTGTGTAGTCAGTTTAATTTTACTGATCATTTACCAGTAATTAATGACAAGGGTTGAGTATACTTGTGTGTTAGTGACCAATTAATTTTGAGTCAACCGTCAGTTTGACGGATGAAGCTAATTTTAGATGACTTGGCTTTATTTACAGAAGAGGTTAAATGTCATTTAACCTCCGCTCCATCCATGACTTATCGGGGATAACTAATGTTGAGGGTGTGCATGACAGGTGATTGATCACCCCAAGTGAGCACCTATAAAGCAAGTGGCTCTGGGTGGACCTGACCTAATGGTTGTAATAGACCATAATTTTTAAAGTGGTGGACCGGTAAGCCAGCGGAAGGTCTCGGTCAGATGACCAAAAGCTCCAACGGCGGGTCATCATTTGACTAAGACCCGCGTCAGGAAACACTTGTCCGGTGTCCTGACGAACCTTACCTAACCTGGACCTGACCCACCCAGCAGACAAATCGTGAGACCAGAAGCATCCTGAGTTATATTCGGATTCTCCGAACTGGTCGCTCCCACAAGCGTGATGGAATTTGTTCTTCCAGCAGCAAATAGATACTAATGACATTTTTTCCTTGTATCTGAGTGATGAAGAGGCTTGTGTAAGAGCCTCCTCCCTCTCTAGCATGATGGAACAGAAGGAGGCTTAAAACGTCAGTCACTATTACGTTAAAAAACTCATCAATGATCTGAGACCCAAGTACATAAACTGAGTCTCAAGTTCTCACACAGCAGGTATCACCTGGGCTAGTAGGTATAACTTGGCACATGACAATCTATTGGTGTAAAAGAGATCTCTCTCAACAAAGTTGGTAAGCCTTAATATGCTGAGAGTGACTAATTAGCCCTTATCATTGGCAGTAGTTGACAACAGTGCTCCGAGTACAGGCTAAGAGTAAGCTGGGTGGGCAGCTTTTTAATGCTTTAGAGGCATCAGCTTTGTGTGAGGAACCAGAGAGGACCGATCATGGCATGACGGGATTTCTCAACCAGAGAGCCCAATTAATTTATTACATCTCCTTGAATTCATTAGTGAGAGAAGACCTAGCACCTTTATTTTAACGTCTCTCTGACTCACTGAGTTAATCACAGAGACCAAAGCCGGAATCCACATTCTGAGTGTGGGCCCTTGATGCTGAGAACATCTCCAGAACATGTGCTGAGAGTCGACTATAATGATAGATAACATACCTCTGTAGACAGTAAGTTTATTTTTCCCACCATGTTCATTAAATAGATTGTAATCCATAATATACTCGTATATAAGGCAGGTAATGGCTTAATTAAAGCATAGCAGTACTGGTATCAGGGCAGTGGAAAATTATTAAGCTCTGGGAGCCTGTCAATGTATCATACTCATGTTCTGTGTGTTCACTCTTCATGTTAACCAACTGATCTGTTGAACATGAGCGCTGGATTATTTATCCCGGTGTCATCAAGGACTCAATCCTCGTAAGTAACAGTGCACTTGCGATTTATAGCCTTGTTGGAAGGTATTTCAACTTTTATATGCTGAGTGTGGGATACCCAGCGCTTGGCTATCTAATTGAAATGTTAAGTAATAATCAGTGTCAATCAGGTAGGATCTTTCTCGACACTGCCATGATACCTTGCTGCCACCACATCTTGCTCCTGCCACCACATCTTGCTCCTGCCACCACATCTTGCTACTGCCACCACACCTTGCTACTGCCACCACACCTTGCTACTGCCACCACACCTTGCTACTGCCACCACACCTTGCTACTGCCACCACACCTTGCTACTACCATCACACTTTGCTACTACTCCTGGGGTGGATATTAAAGACGAAGTTGGTCACCTTAAACATTAAATTTATGCCATGTCTGCATCTTACCATTATGATGACTGCTGTGGGATCCCAGTTGTTTAATCAACACTGGATACATCAGCAATGTGTTGCTACCCTATTCTATATAGAAGTTAGATTGTGGGAACAAAACTAGCTATATTTCCTTCTCACATACAGGGTGGATTTCATTTAAAGTGTTGAAATTTGTCAGCTGAGCTGGGAGACTAGTAGGGCAATGAGCATATCGTTAAGTACAAGTTAGTTAGTAATGGTTCAGTAGTTATGGTAGTTACTGTAGGGAAATTGGAGTAAAATAAGAATATAAATGGACTGTATTAAGCTACTTAGCTTATTGACGAATCCACGTCTTCGCAGCCGTCCCCGAAGTCGTTATAGAGGAGTCGTCTACTCGCAATTGTTCTTCAATATTTGTCTGTTACAGTAATGTCACTACAAGAAGCTGCGCACACTTTTCTGTAATATACCGCTAAATTGGATTGTCCTTTTTAGCACATAAAGGCACGGAACATTGTTTTTATTAGTTATCCCGGCGTGAATGTTTCCTCTTTCCTCTCGTAGAATTAAAATGCAATCTGATGCCCGCTCCTCCGCTGGCCCCAGCTTGCCCTGTATCCCTGACCTAAGCACCATTTCCCAACTTGCTTAACACTGCAACAGTTTGCAACTCAAATGTTTGTTTTCTTTAAATATTTCGATCACTGAGAGCTCATGATTGTTCCACACGTGTATAAAGTGAAACAGGATTTTTCTGTACTTTTCCTGCTACGGCAAAGAGAGTCATTTTTCTCAATTGTCTGTCACTCATATACACTACCACTAATCTCAAGAGGCTTTGCATACGTGACCAAGATACGTTGCATACGTGACCTCTGTGACGTTCCAGAGTACAAACATGTGGTAATTATTAAACTGTTGATCAGGAAGCTAGCAAGACGCCATCTGCCCTTTCTGAAGGGCTGGGCCCCTCAGCTCTAAAAATGGCTGAAGGGGGCTGATAGGGCTGAAAGGGGCTGATAGGGCTGAAGGAGGGCCGATACCCCCCTCCTGGAGAAATTTTCTCCACAGTTACAACGGTTTCTTCCAGCAGACTCGGTGTTAATATTACCTGGGAATTACCATCGCTTGGAATGGCTTAACCCATAAATTGCATACGATTGCTATGGGGTAAGGATGTTGTGAGCACCGAGAATATATGTACTTATTCGACGTATGCAACGCAAATTACAACCTTGTACTCACCTTTGCCAGCCACATGCACGGTAATTAGCGCCATCTAGTGGTTGGCATACAACACTAGATCGTCCGATGACTGTGAGGTGTTACTTTGTCATTCTGACTTTTCAAAGTGGAGTTACTTTGTCTAGGCAATCATCCCATCACTTAGATTGTCAAAGGTCATCAACTGGTGATAACTGTGTCTAAGTTATCACCAGCAAGGCTTGGGAAACTTTATTGTGGAAACGTTTCGACACACAGTAGCTTCGTCAGTCCAGTACAAAGAAGCATGGTGAAGAATAGAAGTTTGAGGTAATCAGTCCCTTAGCCTGGAGTCGATGTGTTCAGTCCATCAATCTAGATAAGAATACAACATATGTTGTTGTTGTTGTATGTTCGCCGGTACATCCGGCCCGGGTCTTCTCCAAATGGTGACCCGGCATTGACCCCCTGGGTAGAGGGTGTCGGTCATCTTCTTTCTTTCTTGCTGTGGCTCCCCATGATGGGGAGTGAAGATGGGACTTATATACTGCAGAGGGGTGAGGTGCAGCAGTCGTAGGTGGTGTCACCTTGGACAAGTCCACAGGTGGAAGTAGGTCATGACTATTAGTTAGGCAAAACATAGAATTCCCTGTATCAAGATCCCAAGAAGTTGCTGTGTCTGACAGGACGGTAGATAAATGGTTCAGAGAACCGACAACTTGGCGGTTCTGTGTACCATTTATCTACATTCCTGTCATCAACTGGTGCATATGTCACCATTTTCTTTGGTTCTTTGTGACAGTTTGCATTCACTTCTCTTCATTAAACAGGTTTGTATTGAAAATTCCTGTACATTTTGTAAATAACAAACATGGCACTTTGATGAGGGACTAAGATATGTAAATCACACTAGTTATTACTGTGTTTACTTTCCTTATTTTAGCACAACCCGGAGCCGCTGGTAAGCAAAAAAATTATAGATTGTGAAACATACCCCACAGAAAGACAATTATCTATAACTTATCCCCTATTATTGAAGCTGGAAAGTGGTTTAAAAACACGTGAGCAGACACTAGGACACATTTATTAGTAAACGTTTCGGTCCTGGAACCTTGATCAAGGTCCCAGGACCTCGATCAAGGTCCCAGGACCTCGATCAAGGTCCTAGTGTTTGCTCACGTATCATTTTAAACCAATTTTTTTTTTTTTTATTAACACATCGGCCGATTCCCACCAAGGCAGGGTGGCCCGAAAAAGAAAAACTTTCATCATCATTCACTCCATCACTGTCTTGCCAGAAGGGTGCTTGCTTTACACTACAGTTATAAAACTGCAACATTAACACCCCTCCTTCAGAGTGCCGGCACTGTACTTCCCATCTCCAGAACTCAAGTCCGGCCTGCCGGTTTCCCTGAATCCCTTCATAAATGTTACTTTGCTCACACTCCAACAGCACGTCAAGTATTAAAAACCATATGCCTCCATTCACTCCTATCAAATACGCTCACACATGCTTGCTGGAAGTCCAAGCCCCTCGCACACAAAACTTCCTTTACCCTCCTCCAACCTTTCCTAGGCCGACCCCTACCCCGCCTTCCCTCCACTACAGATTTATACACTCTCGAAGTCACTCTGTCTCGTTCCATTCTCTCTACATGTCCAAACCACCTCAACAACCCCTCCTCAGCTCTCTGAACAATCGTTTTGGTAATCCCGCACCTCCTCCTAATTTCCAAACTCCGAATTCTCTGCATTATATTCACACCACACATTGACCTCAGACATGACATCTCCACTGCCTCCAGCCTTCTCCTCGTTGCAACATTCATCACCCATGCTTCACACCCATATAAGAGCGTTGGTATAACTATACTCTCATACATTCCCTCTTTACTTCCATGGACAAGGTTCTTTGTCTCCACAGACTCCGAAGTGCTCCACTCACCCTTTTCCCTCATCAATTCTATGATTCACCTCATCCTTCATAGACCCATCCGCCGACATATCCACTCCCAAATATCTGAATACATTCACCTCCTCCATACTCTCTCCCTCCAATCTGATATCCAATCTTTCGTCACCTATTCTTTTTGTTATCCTCATCACCTTACTCTTTCCTATATTCACTTTCAATTTTCTTCTTTTACACACCCTACCAAATTCATCCACCAACCTCTGCAGCTTCTCTTCAGAATCTCCCAAAAGCACAGTGTCATCAGCAAAAGCAACTGTGACAACTCCCACTTTGTATTTGCTTCTTTATCTTTTAGCCCAACACCTCTTGCCAAGACCCTCGCATTCACTTCTCTTACAACCCCATCTATAAATATATTGAACAACCACGGTGACATCACACATCCTTGTCTAAGGCCCACTTTTACTGGAAATAGTCCCTTCCCTCCTACACACTCTAACCTGAGCCTCACTATCCTCATAAAAACTCTTCACTGCTTTCAGTAACCTTCCTCCTATTCCATACACCTGCAACATCTGCCACATTGCCCCCTATCTACCCTATCATACGCCTTTTCCAAATCCATAAATGCCACAAAAACATCTTTACCCTTATCCAAATACTGTTCACCTATATGTTTCACTGTAAACACTTGGTCTACACACCCCTACCTTTCCTAAAGCCCCCTTGTTCATCTGCTATCCTGCTTTCTGTTTTACTCTTAATTCTTTCAATAATAACTCTACCATACACTTTACCAGGTACACTCAACAGACTTATTCCCTATAATTTTTGCACTCTCTTTTGTCCCCTTTGCCTTTATACAAAGGAACAATACACGCTCTCTGCCAATCCCTAGGTACCTTACCCTCTTCCATACATTTATTAAATAATAGCACCAACCACTCCAAAATTATATCCCCACCTGCTTTTAACATTTCTATCTTTATCCCATCAATCCCAGCTGCCTTACCCCTTTCATTCTACCCACTGCCTCACGAACTTTCCCTACACCCACAACTGGCTCTTCCACACTCCTACAAGATGTTATTCCTCCTTGCCCTACACACGAAATCACAGCTTCCCTGTCTTCATCAACATTTAACAAATCCTCAAAATATTCTCTCCATCTTCCCGATACCTCTAACTCTCCATTTAATAACTCTCCTCTCCTATTTTTAACTGTCAAATCCATTTGTTCTCTAGGCTTCCTCAACTTATTAATCTCATTCCAAAACTTTTTCTTATTTTCAACAAAATTTGCTGATAACATCTCACCCACTCTCTCATCTGCTCTCTTTTTAAACCAATTTATCGGTATAAATTATCATGGTTCATACCAAGCTAGAAATTCCTCTTGTTAACTATTGATAGTACATAATGTACCTTATTCATTCATTATAGGCCTAAATATAAATATTATAACTTTTTTTAAAATAGTTTATGCTCATAAATGTTCTTTTGTTTTATGAGTTCTTGACATTTTCCTGTGTAATGATGTGAATATTTACTATGTTGCTACGAAATATTCTAAGTTGGATCCCTAGAACCTTTATGTATGTGACTTATTACGAAGACAGGTACAAACCATGGCACGGATGGGGTTAGAACCCATGGCGAGTGAATCGTAAAACTCCAGGCCAGTGCGTAAACCACTGGGCCTGTAGTACCTGGCCATAGGTCACGTCTTCAGGCTAGAAACATCCCAAAGACAAACACCATGGGTATTTTTTTGAGTTCTAGTATATTCCCTCTTGCAACAACAGAGTGCAGTTGAGTACAGTAGAGCAGCAAGGAAGACAGAAACCATACAAATCAGATTAATAACAAGAGAGCAGAGTTCACTCACGTCTCTTGGCTTATAACACATGCAAGGGAGAGATCAGTGTGTGTACTCAGCCTGCTAGTGAGAAACTGACTCCAGCCAGGGGTTTAAGTATAACAGGAATTTGCTTCTAGTCAATCTCTATCCCAATCGGTTGATGTATAAACCTGGTAGCCATTTACAGAGTGACTGGGACCTCAACAACCACACTGTCTTACATAACTGGCAATTTGGCTGGAACAGAGGGAAAGCAAGAAGTGGGTGTGTGATGAACGCCAGTTAAATTGCAACATACTAAGCGTATGTCATATGGCTGCCACCACATCTGGCTGTACCAACACTTGTCTGATATTACTGGCTGTACCAACACTTGTCTGACATTGCTGGCTGTACCAACACTTGTCTGACATTACTGGCTACACCAACACTTGTTTGACATTACTGGCTGTACCAACACCTGTCTGACATTACTGGCTGTACCAACACTTGTCTGACACTGGCTGTACCAACACTTGTCTGACACTGGCTGTACCAACACTTGTCTGACATTGGCTGTACCAACACTTGTCTGACACTGGCTGTACCAACACTTGTCTGACATTGGCTGTACCAACACTTGTCTGACATTGGCTGTACCAACACTTGTCTGACATTACTGGCTGTACCAACACTTGTCTGACATTACTGGCTGTACCAACACTTGTCTGACATTACTGGCTGTACCAACACTTGTCTGACATTACTGGCTGTACAAACACTTGTCCGACATTACTGGCTGCACCAACACTTGTCTGACATTACTGGCTGTACCAACACTTGTCTGACACTGTCTGTACCAACACTTGTCTGACACTGGCTGTACCAACACTTGTCTGACATTGGCTGTACCAACACTTGTCTGACACTGGCTGTACCAACACTTGTCTGACATTGGCTGTACCAACACTTGTCTGACACTGGCTGTACCAACACTTGTCTGACACTGGCTGTACCAACACTTGTTTAACACTGGCTGTACCAACACTTGTTTAACATTGGCTGTACCAACACTTGTTTAACATTGGCTGTACCAACACTTGTCTGACATTGGCTGTACCAACACTTGTCTGACACTGGCTGTACCAACACTTGTCTGACACTGGCTGTACCAACACTTGTTTAACACTGGCTGTACCAACACTTGTTTAACATTGGCTGTACCAACACTTGTTTAACATTGGCTGTACCAACACTTGTCTGACATTACGGGCTATAGCAACACTTGTCTGACACTGGCTGTGCCAACACTTGTCTGACACTGGCTGTACCAACACTTGTCTGACACTGGCTGCACCAACACTTGTCTGACACTGGCTGTACCAACACTTGTCTGACACTGGCTGTACCAACACTTGTCTGACATTGGCTGTACCAACACTTGTCTGACACTGGCTGTACCAACACTTGTCTGACACTGGCTGTACCAACACTTGTCTTACACTGGCTGTACCAACACTTGTCTGACACTGACTGTTCCAACACTTGTCAGTAATGATGTCAGCCAACACCTAGCTGACATCATTACTGACTGTACCATCATTTTGCTGCCACCAAATCTGGCTGACATTACTGGCTGTACCAACATGGTTGCCATCACTTCTGTCTGTACCAACACCTGGCTCCCATCAAATCTGGCTGCATGAAACACCTGGCTACAGTCATATCTGGCTGTACCAACACTTGGTAGCTTCTGGTCTGGTTGCATCAACACCTTTCTACCATTATATCTAGCTGTATCAACACCTGATTACCTCCACCACATCTGCCTTCACCTGGCTGCTATCACATTTGCCTGTATCAACACCTGGCTGCGGTCACATCTGGCTGTACCAACACATGGCTGCTATCACATCTGCCTGTATCAACACCTGGCTGCTATCACATCTGGCTGTACCAACACATGGCTGTTATCTCATCTGCCTGTACCAACACATGGCTGCTGTCACATCTGCCTGTATCAACACCTGACTGAGGTCACATCTGGCTGTACCAACACTGGGCTGCTATCACATCTGCCTGTACCAACACCTGGCTACCACCATATCTGGCTCCCACCACATCTCGCCACATCCAAACCTGCAACAATATCAACAGTATTACCAGCGTAGAATACATATATATATTTCCTACCAACATTTATAGGCAGGCTCCCTGGCCAAGCCTCAAGTCACATGACCAACTCCCCCTTACGTAGGACCTCCCTCACAGGCTGCTGGCCACTGCCTCAGATTTAGGCAGGCTTACGAGATAGGCAGACACGATAGGCTGGGCTCTTCCGTGACATCAGTGACATACTACTATATAGAAAGCCCCTGGTTATGCAGAGCATTTCCCGCAAATTAGGTAAATTTTGTCCCCAGGATGCGACCCACACCAGTCAACTGACACCAAGGTACTTATTTTACTGAACAAGGACAATAGGTGTAAGGAAACACGTCCAATGTTTCCACCCTTGACGGGAATCGAACCACTGACCCTCAGCGTGTGAAGCGAGAGCTTTGCCTACCAGGCCACGGGGAAACGGTTGTTGTTGTTGCCTTTGCTACAATCACCAACCCCGGGCTGCCACCACATCTGGCTGCACCCAAACCTGCCTCCCACCACATCTGGCTGCACCAACCCCCGGCTGCCACCACACCTGTCCGTAACAATACCAATACCATCACCTGGCTGTCGCTACATCTGACTGTACCAACACCTGGCTACCACCAGATAGGTCTTTACCAACATCTGCCAGCACACTTCTGGCTGCACCTACGCCGGACTATCATATCTGCCTGTACCAACATCTGGCTACCACCACACATGGCTGTACCAACAGCTGACTGCCATCACTTCATGCTGCACCTAAACCTGGCCTTTTATAAGAGTTGACAACGTGACCCTCGCACCACTGACAACACGACTTTTACAGCACTGACGGCAATGTCTTGACAACACCGGCAAACATTAGTTTGACAACAGTGCATTGACAGCATGAAGTCTACAGCACTGTCAACATGACGTTAACAGCACTGACATCAAGATACCTTCAACACTTGGAATTAAACGTCGATAATGTGATACTGACAACACTGAGTATAGGACGCTGGCAACAGTGACAACATGACATTAGCAATAGTGACAACACAACACTTAAAGCACAAGAATGACAACACAACACTGACACTGACAGCACAACATTGACAACACTGACACTGACAACATAACACTGACAACACAACATTGACAACACTGAAACTGACAACATAACACTGACAACACAACATTGACAACACTAACAACACAACACTGACAGCATGCCCTGAGCTGCTTTGGGAATTAGTGTGAAGGGGTGCAATTATGGCTAGCTGCTGCAGTGTTTTAAAGCGTGAGGTTGGGGTGTTGAGGAGGGAGCTCCTGCTTCTCCAGGAGGAATTTAGGAGGCTGAAGGTTCACCTCTATGGCGTTGGAAGTGAGAATGAAGTGGCTGGAGTGGTGGAGGGGAAAAGGGATACCAGTAGTGAGGTGCAGTCTGCCACTACCTGCGAGGAGGGTAAAGGGGGGAAGGAGGAAAGGGCTACTAGGAGTGAGGTGCAGTCCAGCACCTGCTACAAGTGGCAAGTGGTTCCCAGTAATGGCAGGAACATCAAAATAAGGAAAGTTAAGAGAGAAGATTTGAAGGTAGGAAATCACTTCTCTGTTCTTCAGGATGAGTGTACTCCAGAGGCCAGTGAAGGTAAAGGTACTACTTCCCCTGCTAATAGAGGTAAGCAAATTCTTGTGGTAGGTGACTCGCAGGTAAGATATATGGACCGTGCTTTCTGTAATAGGAATAAGAGGGCGAGAGAGGGTGTGCTTCCCTGGAGCTGGTGTTGGAGACATAGTCAACAGGTTAGATAATATCATGTCAGGTAATGGGAACAAGCCCATTATCTGTCTCAGTGCTGGTGGAAATGATATTGGGAAGGGTAGGAGAGAAGAGTTGCTAGATAAGTACAGGTCAGCTATAGAGCTAATTAAGTCCAAGGGAGGGGTCCCAATCATATGTAGCATCTTGCCTAGAAGGGAGTGGGAAATGAATGGTTGTCTAGGGCAATTGGTGCAAATTGCTGGCTAGACAGATACTGCAAGGAACTTGCAATCCCATTCATTGACAACTGGGACAACTTTTATGGCAAACATGATATGTATGCAAGGGATGGGGTACATCTCTCTGGGACAGGGGTGGAAGCACTTGCCAACTCGATTGAGAGGGCCATTGCTGACATGCCTAGTATTTTAAACTGATAGATGATAGAGGTATGGGTGTGTGTGGGAAACAGTCAGTTTGCAACACTAGGGCTGAAAACAGTAAGTGTATAAAAGACATTCATCATAAAGTTACAAATAAGGGCAATGGATCAGGACAGCAAACAAAGGGAGACAGCAGGGGAAAACAAGAGACTAGCTCCCTTAAGGTTTACTATACTAATAGCAGGAGTGTAAGAAATAAGATAGATGAGCTAAGATTAATTGCAAGTGCAGGAAACATAGATATTATTGCTATAACAGAGACCTGGCTCAATCTGAAAGATAGAGAGTTGCCTTCTGAATGTCACATACAAGGCTATAAATTATTCCACACTGATAGGGTCAACAGGAAGGGTGGTGGAGTAGCGATGTACGTCAGAGACAATTTAAAGTGTTGTGTTAGACAAGATATAAAATTAGAAGCGTCAGCCACTGAATCTCTTTGGTTACAGCTTCTTGAGGGCCGTGTAAAACTTATTTTGGGTGTGATTTACAGGCCCCCAAATCTTGATAGGAGTGCAGTAAACTTCTATGGGATGAAATTCGTAAGGCATCTACACATGAAAATGTTGTGCTAATGGGAGATTTCAACTTTAGACAAATTGACTGGAGCAATTTGACAGGAAATTTAGAGTCAAGTGACTTTCTTGATACGATTCAGGATTGTTTTTGAAACAGTTGGTGACAGAACCAACTAGAGGAAATAACCTGCTAGACTTGGTTCTTGCCAGCAGGGAAACGCTAGTTAATAATCTTGAGGTTAATGATGAGCTTGGGGAAAGTGATCACAAATCACTCAGTTTTAATATATCATGGAATTACCCTACTACTGGAAATCAAGTCTCTGTCCCTGACTTCCGCCTGGCTGATTTCATAGGACTGAAAAATTACCTGGGTAGGCTGAACTGGAATGACCTGACAGTGGGTCAGGTAGGTGGTGATTGACAATATGACGTTTTCCAGAGAATAGTTCTAGCTGCTCAGGCAGCTTATGTTCCTAATAGGGAAATCAGATCAAACAAAAGTGATCCTAAATGGATGAACAATAGATTAAAACATCTCATTGGTCAAAAGAGAGGCATATATAGGCGAATCAAAAGAGGAGAGGGGCAATTAGGTAATCAATATATTCAGTTAAAGAGAGAAATAAAAAGGGAATAAGAAAAGCAAAAAGAGACTATGAGGTTAAAGTTGCGAGAGAATCGAAGACTAACCCAAAAGGATTTTTCAGGTATACAGAAGTAAGATTAGGGACAAGATAGGCCCACTCAAAAGTCACTCAGGTCAGCTCACCGACAGTGATAAGGAAATGTGTAGAATGTTTAACACTTACTTCCTCTCAGTTTTACACAGGAAGATACTAGCGATATTCCAGAAATAATTAATTATGTAGAACAGGATGATAGTAAACTATGCACGATTAGGGTCACAAGTGACATGGTCCTTAGACAAATAGATAAATTGAAACCTAACAAATCCCCAGGCCCTGATGAACTGTATGCAAGGGTTCTAAAGGAATGTAAAGAGGAGCTTAGCAACCCGTTGGCTAATCTTTTCAACATATCACTGCAAACTGGCATGGTGCCAAATAAGTGGAAAATGGCAAATGTAATACCTATTTTCAAAGCAGGTGACAGGTCCTTAGCTTCGAACTATAGACCAATAAGCCTAACCTCCATAGTGGGAAAATTTATGGAATCAATAATTGCCGAGGCAATTCGCAGCCATCTTGAAAAGCATAAATTAATCAAAGAATCTCAGCACGGTTTTACAAAAGGGCGTTCCTGCCTTACAAATTTAATAACTTTTTCACTAAGGTGTTTGAGGAGGTAGATCATGGTAATGAATATGATATTGTGTATATGGACTTCAGTAAGGCTTTTGATAGAGTCCCACATCAGAGACTATTGAGGAAAATTAAGGCACACGGAATAGGAGGCGAAATTTTTTCCTGGATAGAGGCATGGTTGACAAATAGGCAACAGAGAGTTTGCATAAATGGGGAGAAATCAGAGTGGGGAAGTGTCACAAGCGGTGTTCCACAGGGGTCAGTATTGGGCCCCTTGTTGTTCACAATCTACATAAACGACATAGATGAGGGAATAAATAGCGACATAAGCAAGTTTGCCGATGACACCAAAATAGGCCGTCCAATTCATTCAAATGAGGACATTAGAGCACTCCAGGAAGATTTGAATAGACTGATGCAGTGGTCGGAGAAGTGGCAGATGCAGTTTAATATAGATAAATGCAAAGTTCTAAATATTGGACAGGACAATAACCATGCCACATATAAACTAAATAATATAGATCTTAATACTACTGATTGCGAAAAGGATTTAGGAGTTCTGGTTAGCAGTAATCTAAAACCAAGACAGCAGTGCATAAGTGTTCGCAATAAAGCGAACAGAATCCTTGGCTTCATATCAAGAAGCATAAATAATAGGAGTCCTCAGGTTGTTCTTCAACTCTATATATCCTTGGTGAGGCCTCATCTAGATTATGCTGCACAGTTTTGGTCACCGTATTACAGAATGGATATAAATGCTCTGGAAAACGTACAAAGGAGGATGACTAAGTTGATTCCATGTATCAGAAATCTTCCCTATGAGGATAGACTGAGGGCCCTGAATCTGCACTCTCTAGAAAGGCGTAGAATTAGGGGATATGATTGAGGTGTATAAATGGAAAACAGGAATAAATAAAGGTGATGTAAATAGCGTGCTAAAAATATCTAGTATTGACAGGACTCGCAGCAATGGCTTTAAGTTGGATAAATTCAGATTCAGGAAGGATATAGGAAAGCATTGGTTTGGTAATAGAGTTGTCGATGAGTGGAACAAACTCCCGAGTACAGTTATAGAGGCTAAAACGTTGTGTAGTTTTAAAAATAGGCTGGATAAATATATGAGTGGGTGCGGGTGGGTGTGAGTTGGACCTGACTAGTTTGTGCTACTAGGTCAGATGCCGTGCTCCTTCCTTAAGTGAATGTAACCTGACCTGGATGGGTCGGGGCATTGGCTTAAGTCGGTGGGAGATTTGGACCTGCCTCGCATGGGCCAGTAGGCCTGCTGCAGTGTTCCTTCTTTCTTATGTTCTTATGTTCTTATAACACTGACACTGACAACACAACACTCATAGCACAATACTAATAACACTACTCATACAACACTGACAACACAACACTGACAGCACAATACTGACAGTATAACACTGACACTGACAACACAACACTCATATCACAACACTAACAACACAACACTACACATACAACGCTGACAACACATCACTGACACTGTCAGCACAATATTGACAGCATAACACTGACAACACAACACACGCAACACTGACAACACAACACTGAAAAAACAACACAAATAACAATATTTTGCTCTCCTAGAGATAAAGGCGGTATACGGTAAAGTGAAAATCCTGGCCAAGCCTCTTGGATGGTCTTTACCGCTGCTTCAACAGGCCAGCAAGTTTTCACCACAATCCTTCCAACTATTTTTCATTTTATTGGGGTTATACACACATCGACCCGAGCACACTCAATAACACACGCACGCACGCGAGGGCGAGCACACACACACACACACAGTGAAGAGGCGGGGCCAGGAGCTAAGTCTCGACCCCTGCAACCACAATTAGGCGAGTACACACAGTATTGTATTGACAATGAATCAGGAAATTAATTGTAGGTAATCACTTCTTGATGTTAATGTTCAAAATATTAATTGTACTATTCTTTAGTACAATTTACCATAGGTCCATACACACACAACCCGCACATATAGAAGAGAGGAGCTTACGACGACGTTTCGGTCCGACTTGGACCATTTACAAAGTCACACTAACACACAAAGACGGGGGAAGGGGTATTTATAGGCAGGCAGACAAGGGAGGGTCCATAGGTCCATATTTACAGCACTAGGCCTACACTTCCTATCCTTGGGACCAACTCTAAGGTAAATGCCATAAAACTTCAATCAACAGTTGCAACTCGCGTGTTCCACTTGATCTGCAATTGACAGTCACGTCAAAGTCTTGCAAAAGTTTTTTTTTATAAGGATGTATATCCCTCCCACCATCATTTAAAAACAAATATGGAGATCCTTCTTGGAAAAAAGTTCACAAGAAAAAGTTCTCGAGTTAAATTTCTAAGAATATCTGCTATATCAAACATTCTCCTTTATCAACATCCGATTTATAACATTAGAAATCAATGTTCTAAATTTCTGTCAGATAAACATTAAATTCAAATCCAGTTTTATGAACCTACTTATTATTGGAAACTATTTTAGGTTTAAGGATCAAGTAGCTGGAAAATTGTGTTCATATATAGTTTATCACTTTGATTGTTTTAATTATAGTATTAGATATGTGAGGAATACTTTTCAGAATTTTAATAATTTAGTTTGCGAAGATAGGGGTCAGTGGTAGATAAGCCGCCTCACTCAGCCATAAGAATTCATTATGAGTCTCACAATCATTATGAGTCTCACAATCATTATGAGTCTCACAATCATTATGAGTCTCACAATCATTATGAGTCTCACAATCATTATGAGTCTCACAATCATTAATTGAAGTCTCAGGTGATTGTAAAACTATAACTAAAACACCGAACACTTTGGATTTAAGAATTCTAGAGATCTTGGGGTTTAAAAAGCTTCAACCTGGACTCACTGACAGTAATTTTGCAGTTAATTTGATTACTCTGAAATACAACACAAAACTTGACTCAACATAAGTAACCTTTTTGTTTATGTTGAGTCAAGTTATGTTTAAATTTTATATATAGTATATTGTAACTTGTGCAGTTCACGTCGTATATTGTCCATTATTATATCATGTTCAGGAAGAGAATCTTGAAGATGGTCATTGTTTTCTCACTGCACCGTCGACTGTAATTCAATAAATGTTCTAAAAAGTCTCTCCCACCTAGAATGACTTATATTCAAGCTTGATCTTCTTCACACACACACACACGGGGCCAGGAGCTGTGACTCGACCCCTACAACCACAATTAGGTGAGTACACACACACACACATATACATACACACACACAGACATGTATAGTATGCAAAGTCATGGAGAAGATTATCAGGAGAGAGTGGTGGAACACCTAGAACGCAAGAAACTTATAAACGACAACCACCACGGATTCATTGAAGGCAAATCCTGTGTCACAAACCTACTAGAGTTTTATGACTGGGTACCAGAAGTAAGACACGAGAGAGAGGGGTGGGTAGATTGCATTTTCTTGGACTCCAAGAAGGCCATCGACACAGTTCCTCACAAAAGATTAGTGCAAAAGCTAAAGGATCAGGCACGTATAACAGAAAGGGCATTGCAATGTATCAGAGAATACCTGACAGGGAGGCAACAACGAGTCATGGTACGTGACGAGGTATTACACTGGGCGTCTGTGACGAGCGGAGTTCCACAGGGGTCAGTCCTAGAACCAGTGCTATTCTTGGTATATGTGAATGACATATACTGTACCAAGAAGTAACAGAAGTGACAGGGACAGAAGTGTCCCTGTTTGCAGATGTTGCGAAGTTAATGAGGAGAATTAAATCAGATGAGGACCAAGCAGGACTACAAAGAGACCTGGACAGGATACAAGCCTGGTCCAGCAACTGGCTCCTCGAATTTAACCCCACCAAATGCAAAATCTTGAAGATCGGGGAAGGGCAAAGAAGACCGCAGACAGAGTATAGGCTAGGGGGCCAAAGACTGCAAACCTCACTCAAGAAAAAGGATCTTGGGTGAGTATAATACCGAGCACATCTCCTGAGGCGCACATCAACCAGATAACTGATGCAGCATATGGGCGCCTGGCAAACCTGAGAATAGCGTTCCGATACCTCATTAAAGAATCGTTCAAGACTCTGTACACCGTGTACGTCAGATCCATACTGGAGTATGCAGCACCAGTTTGGAACCCACACCTGGTCAAGCACGTCAGGAAATTAGAGAAAGTGCAAAGGTTTGCAACATGGCTAGTTCCTGAGCTAAGGGGAATGTCCTACGACACTGGAGGACAGTAGGGTTAGGGAGATATGATAACGACATTCAAAATACTGTGAGGAATTGACAGGGTGGACAGAGACAGGATGTTCCAGAGTTGGGACACAGAAACAAGGGGCCACAATTGGAAGTTGAAAACTCAGATGAGTCGAAGAGATGTTAGGAAGTATTTCTTTAGTCATAGAGTTGTCAGGAAGTGGAATAGTCTGGCAAGTGATGTAGTGGCGGCAGGAACCATACATAGTTTTAAAACGAGGTACGATAAAGCTTATGGAGCAGGGAGAGAGAGGACCTAGTAGCGATCAGTGAAGAGGCAGAGCCAGGAACTATGTCTCGATCCCTGCAATCACAAACAGGTGAGAACAAATAGGTGAGTACACACACACACACACACACACACACACACACACATACACTGGGGGTGAGTATAACACAGAGCACATCTCCTGAGGCGCACATCAACCAAATAACTGCTGCAGCATACGGGCGCCTAGCTAACCTAAGAACAGCATTCCGACATCCAAATAAGGAATCGTTCAGAACCCTGTACACTGTGTACGTTAGGCCCATACTGGAGTATGCAGCACCAGTTTGGAACCCACACCTAGTCAAGCACGTAAAGAAACTAGAGAAAGTGCAAAGGTTTGCAACAAGACTAGTCCCGGAGCTAAGGGGTATGTCCAATGAGGAGAGGTTATGGGAAATAGACCTGACGACACTGGAGGACAGGAGAGATAGGGGGGACATGATAATGAGATAAGATAAGATAAGATAAGATTTCTTCGGATTTTTAACCCCGGAGGTTAGCCACCCAGGATAACCCAAGAAAGTCAGTGCGTCATCGAGGACTGTCTGTCTTATTTCCATTGGGGTCCTTAATCTTGTCCCCCAGGATGCGACCCACACCAGTCGACTAACAACCCAGGAACCTATTTGCTGCTAGGTGAACATGACAACAGGTGTAAGGAAACACGTCGAAATGTTTCCACCCGCCGGGAATCGAACCCGGGCCCTCCGTGTGTGAAGCGAGAGCTCAAGCCACCAGACCACCTAAATACTGAGAGGAATTGACAAGGTGGACAGAGACAGAATGTTCCAGAGATGGGACACAGCAACAAGGGGACACAGTTGGAAGTTGAAGACTCAGATGAATCACAGGGATGTTAGGAAGTATTTCTTCAGTCACAGAATTGTCAGGAAGTGGAATAGTCTGGGAAGCGATGTAGTTGAGGCAGGTTCCATACATAGCTTTAAGAAGAGGTATGATAAAGCTCATGGCGCAGGGAGAGTGACCCAGTAGCGGCCAGTGAAGAGGCGGGGCCAGGAGCTATGTCTCAACCTCGGCAACCACAACTAGGTGAGTACACACACACATACACGCACCCAGCAGAGCTAGGTGTTGTTCGTGATCCGAGGACACTCGTGGCAGTGGTATGCTCATGGATTGATTTCAGCCTCCTTCTGTTTGAATACCCGAGACAATGTGTCGTGGGGTCGAACCCTGGCCTGCCGCAGTTTGGTAAATGATTCAAAATCACTTGTTTCGTGGTTTCATTGCTATATAGACTGCTTGTGGAGGCGGGTATTCAAACAGGAGGCTGAAATTAATCCTTGACCATACCACTGCCACGAGTGTCCTCGAATGACGAACATCACCTAGCTCTGCTGGATGCGTGATCTTTGTAGGATCGATGGCTGAGTGGATAAGGTGACATGTACATTCTGTTGTCTCTTGAGGCGGGACAATGTTTCGTGAGATCTAACCCTGGCCTGGTGCAGTTTGTGTTCAAAGAAGCTATCCGGTTCATTTGATACCTCGAGTGTACTAGGATAGCTTGTTGACTTTAGTCCAGGAAAAAAACTCTTCATATATACACAGAATAATCTTCAACTTTCTTTAAGGATGACCAAAACTCCAGAGTAAAATCGTTAATTTAATTAAAGTAATAAACTCAGAAAATTTTAATTTTCTTATGAAAGTGAGTTAAATAGGGCCCATTCTTCAAAGGGCGCAATTATATATATATACATAAATATTGTCACAGTTACAATGATTCACCGGGAATGTATAAATCCCCATAGAATAGTTAGACAATCCTTATAGAACATATGAAATAATCAGTACGTCTCTGACAGCTCTTATCATGCAAGGGATCAGAATAAGTTTAGAGACTGCCAGCACCTGAGAGGTGTTCCCATGCAAGGGATCAGAATAAGTTTAGAGACTGCCAGCACCTGAGAGGTGTTCTCATGCAAGGGATCAGAATAAGTTTAGAGACTGCTAGCACCTGAGAGGTGTTCCCATGCAAGGGATCAGAATAAGTTTAGAGACTGCTAGCACCTGAGAGGTGTTCCCATGCAAGGGATAAGAATAAGTTTAGAGACTGCTAGCACCTGAGAGGTGTTCCCATGCAAGGGAGTACGAGAGAGGGTTCTGCTCAGTAGTGAGTGGATGAACCAACTGCCTCCAGTAGTCAACGTGATCTGAGGTCAGGTATGATCACGTGACCAGCGGGAGGTCGGCAGGTCACATTCCCTTTAGCTCTGGAAGTAGCCATGTTGCAAACCTTTGCACTTTCTCTAATTTCTTGACGTGCTTGACCAGGTGTGGGTTTCAAACTGGTGCTGCATACTCCAGTATGGGTCTGACGTACACGGTGTACAGAGTCTTGAACGATTCCTTACTGAGGTATCGGAACGCTATTCTCAGGTTTGCCAGGCGCCCATATGCTGCAGCAGTTATCTGGTTGATGTGCGCCTCAGGAGATGTGCTCGGTATTATACTCACCCAAGATCCTTTTTCTTGAGTGAGGTTTGCTGAAAGTGGAAAGAAAAGGTTTAAGCGTTTAAGTCTTAGAATTAACGTAGAAAATAGAGATATTAGACAAGAGATAGCCAGTGACCGTAATGAAGCATCTCTTTGTGCA
Organism: Cherax destructor; assembly: GCA_009830355.1. Classification (NCBI taxonomy): domain Eukaryota; kingdom Metazoa; phylum Arthropoda; class Malacostraca; order Decapoda; family Parastacidae; genus Cherax; species Cherax destructor. The sequence continues at coordinate 164,739 of WNWK01002690.1, forward strand.
CATAAGAATGAGGTAAATATGAATTTGTGTGATGACTGACTGACTGACTGATTTGCTGACTGACTTGACTGATTTACTGACTGACTTGACTGATTTACTGACTGACTTGACTGATTTACTGACTGATTGACTGTATTACTGACTCACTTACTGACTGACTGTATCACTGACTGACTTACTGACTTGACTCACTTACTGACTTGACTCACTTACTGACTTGACTGATTTACTGACTGACTTACTGACTGATTTACTGACTTACTTGACTAAATGACTGACTTACTGACTGATTTGCTGACTTGACTGACTTACTGACGTGACTTACTGACTTGATTTACTGACTGGCTTACTGACTGACTTACTGACTTGACTGATTTAATGACTGACTTATTGACTGATTTACTGACTGACTTACTGATTGACTGACTTGACTGATTTACTCACTGGCTTAAGTTAGACTTTTTCACTGAAGAGGGCCCTGAAACGGTGTCTAGAGCAGCTGATGCCTTACCGTCAGTTGTATAATGTACTGCGGGGTAAAGTAGAACAGAAATCCATTACAGAATTTATGCACACTCCAGTACAACCATCGACTTCAGTACCAGAACCTCTACCATCCACCTTAGCCCTGTAGGGCCACAGCACAACTCTCCACTCTCTTCGCAATCATCCACAAATACTAGCATCCACAATTTAAGGTAAGAAATAGTTTTGTAATCTTAAGCAGTAAAAACAACAAAATACATCATGACAATGAACTACAATTACATATTCACTTTTATTTTTGTGAGATTTGGAGGTCTAAAAAGAGTTGTTTGGCTTTTTGGGGCTCCCAGGAACGTAACCCTATTTTTCCCATAAGTTCTTCAGTTTTTCTAACACGATTTTAATTAAAATGGAGTTTTCAGGAACGTAATTACCGCTTTAAACGACGGTCTACTGTATATATATATATATATATATATATATATATATATATATATATATATATATATATATATATATATATACATGTACATATATATATCTTGTCGAATAGGTAAAACTGGTCAATTAGCAAGAAATCATTCAAAATTAAGTCCATTCTAAAATTTTCTCTAATACGTTTAAAGATATATTTTTTTCCTTTATGTTAATGTAAAAAATTAATAATTTTGTACCAAAAGTACCTTAGAAAATTTACCTAACCTTGTTATAATAAGCACAATTTAATCCAGCCAGACTAACTGGGCTTTGGCGTCGCTCAAGGCAGTGAAGCAGCTCATGCAGCAAGGGCCTACATCAGGGACTTTCCAGAAGACAAGGTCGTAGTCAAACTTGACTTGAAATGCCTTTAATGTAGTGAAAAGAGATGTGGTCTTGCTAGCCATTCAGGATCGGTTCCCCAGTCTTTTTCCCTTCATTTCAGCTGGCTACAGCAAACTCTCAATTCTTGTTTGGCGAACATGAAATTTCCTCATCAGAGGTGTTCAGCTGGGTGACCCACTCTCTCCACTTCTCTTCTGCTTGGCGGTAAGAGAATTAACTTGCTTGCGCAGCGAGCACAACATCCGGTACCTTGATGATGGCACTCTGGCAGATACAGAAGAGTCCCTGCTAGAGGACCTGCAACGTGTGAAGACAAAGGGAAAAAAGCCTTGGAACATCCTCAATAATAATCACAGCTGTGCGAACAATCCTTCCTGAAGCCTCTACTACCACCCAGTCAAGAGCACCCTCTTGGGAGCACCACTGAGTAATCAGGCCATCGACACGGTCCTCAAGGACAAACTGAATGCCCTGAAGAGAATGGAGGAGAGAATAAGTGATCTTTATGCCCATGATGCCCTGTATCTCCTCACAAAGTGTCTTACCTTGCCAAGACTCACTTCTTCAGGTGCGCACCCTCTTTCGACAACCCAACACTTAGCGAATATGATTCTCCTGAGATCTATCTTTAAAAAGGCACTGAATCTGTCACTGGAAGATCAACACTGGGATCAATCAACTCTCCCAGTGCGACTGGAAGGTATAGGGGTGCGCAAGGCAATGCATGTAGCTTTACCTGCATTTCTGTCCTCGTGCATGGCTTGAGAGGAGCGATAGCTCAAGACCCCAGGTTCAATGAAGCAGCTACGCTGTGGGACACCCTTGCAGACTCCTCCAGCAGACCAGCTCCTCCCAAAGAACACAAACAGTCCCACTGGGACAAACCGATCATGGAAAAAATTGCTAACACAATGCTCAACAACGCTTAAGGAAAGGACAAAGCTCGTTTCCTAACGGTGAAGGCACCACACTCATGAGATTTTCATTTAGTTGTTCCCAACTTCTCCCTGGGCACCCAACTCGACCCACAAGCCATTCGGATTGGTGTTGCTCTTCGCCTAGCCGCCCCCATACTCACCGAATATAGGTGTATTTGCGGCAGGGCGTCGGCTGATCAATTCAGACTTCATGGTCTCATGTGTCATACATCAGAAGGTCAACGACATCATTAAAAAAAAAGTCTCGCCACAGCCTGTTGCCCAGCTCAATCGGAACCCCAAGTACAGAGGTACGACGGAAGTCAAAAGCATTCAGATGGAGATACTATGCTATCCTGGAAGGATGATAAGCAGATTGCATGGGACTACACCTGTGCTGCCAAGTTGGCAGACACCTACTTGCCATACTCTGAAGTTGAAGAGGGTGGAGCCGCCAGTTACAGGGAAACCCAGAAGATCCGCAAATATGTAAACTTGCCCCTCTTGCTATAACTTCATCTCAGTAGGGTCGGAGACCCTTGGAGCATGGGACGAGTGTGCTATAAAGTTCCTCAGAGAGCTGGGTGAAAAGCTCATCACAGAAACCAAGGATCACAGAGCGGCCTGCTTCCTCTTTCAGAGACTCAGTGTTGCGATCCAGAGGGTAAATGCCTGTAGCATTCTGGGCATGCAGCCCACCGCTGGGGAGCTGGACGAAGTGTTTGAGATGTAGGCTCTGAGATGTTATTTATGTTGTTATTTCTATTGTATTTTTGTTAATGTATTTTGCTTATAAATAAAGTTTACATAGAATATAGAATATAGGGGGTAATAAGAGAAAAAAAAATATTCAAACCCTCCGAGGAGAATCTCAGTTTTCCCTGAAGTCAGTTTATTCTTTTCTCTGAGGATGAGCGTCCGCAATCCAGTTCCAGAGGTGGTACCTCCTATATTATATATATATATATATATATATATATATATATATATATATATATATATATATATATATATATATAAACCTGCAACATTAACACCCCTCCTTCAGAGTGCAGACACTGTACTTCCCATCTCCAGGAATCAAGTCCGGCCTGCGAGAATATATATGTATATATATATATATATATATATGTGTGTGTGTGTGTGTGTGTGTGTGTGTGTGTGTGTGTGTGTGTGTGTGTACTCACCTAGTTGTGGTTGCAGGGGTCGATTCATAGCTCCTGGCCCCGCCTCTTCACTGGCCGCTACTGGGTCAATCTCCCTGCGCCATGAGCTTTATCATACCTCTTCTTAAAGCAATGAATGGATCCTGCCTCCACTACATCGCTTCCCAAACTATTCCACTTCCTGACCACTCTGTGACTGAATAAATACTTCCTAACATCCCTGTGATTCATCTGAGTCTTCAACTTCCAACTGTGTCCCCTTGTTGTTGTGTCCCATCTTTGGAACATTCTGTCTCTGTCCACCTTGTCAATTCCTCTCAGTATTTTATATGTCGTTATCATGTTGTCCCTATCTCTCCCGTCCTCCAGTGTCGCCAGGTCGATTTCCCTTAACCTCTCCTCGTAGGACATACCCCGTAGCTCCGGGACTAGTCTTGTTGCAAACCTTTACACTTTATTTAGCTTCTTTACGTGCTTGGATAAATGTGGGTTCCAAACTGGTGCTGCATACTCCAATATGGGCCTAACGTACACAGTGTACAGGGTCCTGAACGATTCTTTATTAAGATGTCGGAATGCTGTTCTTAGGTTTGCTAGGCGACCGTATGCTGCAGCAGTTATTTGGTTGATGTGCGCCTCAGGAGATGTACCTGGTGTTATACTCACCCCAAGATCTTTTTCCTATGCCAGTGATGGCACTGGCATAGCTAGGATCTTGTATTCCTGCTGAATCGCTGAAGTTGTCAGGAAGAATTTGTTTTATAAGCTCATTTGATGCTATGGAAGAGGATAGGAAAGCTGGTAGGGTAATCTGGGAAGATTTGCGTACTCCCATCCCCCCAAGTCTGACTGGAAGTGAAGCTTGCAACCACTGTCCATCTTCGAGGGAAAGATTCAATATATATATATATATATATATATATATATATATATATATATATATATATATATATATATATATATATATATATATATATATATATATATATATATATATATATATATATATATATATATATATATATATATATATATATATATATATATATATATATATATATATATATATATATATATATATATATGAAGAACGTTCTGGTTTTACCCGTCATCACAACTGCTACTGCTATGATTCCATCATGTCATTCCGACTATGTGCAGCTTTAAGAGGTATGGGAAAAATTGTTTTAGCGTTGGGGGGAGGGGTTTAGGTGGGTAAGGTGATGTTGTGGGGGGCACGAGTGAGGGGGACGAGAGGCGTTGCAGCCTTGTGCTTCATTGATCTTCCGGGGTGGCGGTCTGACCTTCGCTTGTAAGAGATTAAACCACTCTAATTGTCTCAAGTCACGTTGGCTCAGGCTACGCCATATCAAACTAGGTCAAATGCAATTATGGCAGACAAAGCGGCATCATATTATTGGATGCCACTTGATTTTAAACTATATTATCACACTAAATTATATCAGGTTATTTCGTCACGCTTAGTTCAGAAATTTGATTGGACTCAGAGAAGGATACAGTGAATTAATTAAGAGAAATTCAGGAAGACTAAACCAAAGAAATGTAAGAATACTTCATTTCTAAGTATATCATCTTGAAGGGAGATTCATCTCGGTACTCGACCCGGCATGGTGGGATCTGTCATTTGAGCTGAGCATCCTACAACTCTTAGTCATCTGGAGGTGAAGCAGAAGAATAAAGAATAGAGATAGAAATGATGATGATGATCCTTCAACACTGTGGAAATGATGGTTGTTTTGTTGCTTTGTAGGCCAGAAGTCATCATGATCACCCACCTGGTCCATCTTCATGGACAGTAGACCTCGCCTTTTAGTCAACAACATTACTCCAACGTCGATAATTTACAACACGACTGAACTGCATTTCAAACTTTCTCAACGCAAAAAGTCTTTCAAAGATTCTACTGGCTAACTGCAATCTTTGGTAACAGTGATGCTTACTCCATTCTCTTGCTTATGCTTATGCATTAGCACTTAAAGTTTAAAGCATTTGTAGGCTCTTTTATCCTAACTAATGCAATAAGCTTAAAATTGCTCACGAAATCGTAATAATACGATTGCAAACAAACCACGGAATGGATGAGGCTTGAACCGTAATGGCCTGGAGTTTTAGGGAACACTCGCCACGAGCTCAAACGCTATCCGTTCCGTCCTTTATAAGATTAAAAATTGTAATAATGAAGGGCTTCAAGGATTGAACTAAGAATTGGGCGACAGATTACACTAAGGGTAATAAGCGTTGGGCAAAAAGCAGTGTAAAGACTGCACAGAAAAAACGTAGAGAATTCTGGACACTACCTAGAAAAGCATCGAACATAGAGAAGCATATGAGGTAAGTTTAGCTATATTCCTATTATTTATGAAGTGAGGATTTGGCAGCAAAGACCAGAAGGTAAAAGTATCTTTAGAAATGACCATCGTCAGACTCTTTGCCTTTTTTTTAATTTTTGAAAACGAAGATTTAGGAAAATAATTGCACAATAATTTCGAATAACAAGAGGAAGGAACCAACATTGATAAATTTCCGTTCTCTTTTTGATCATCAAAAAAGAACGGATATTTATCAACGTCGGCTCTTTCCTATGGTTATCTGGGGAGACCCCGAAGACCCGCAGATATGAAGGCCTGCCCCCTTGCTATAACTTCATCCCAATAGGGTAGGAGACCCTTGGAACATGGGGGAAGTGTGCTCTAAAGTTTCTCAAAGAGCTGGGTAAAAAACTCATCATAGAAACCAAGGATCACAGAGCGGCCACCTTCCTCTTTCAGAGATTCAGTGTTGCGAACCAGAGGGAAAATGCCTGCAGCATTCTGGGACGAAGCATTCGAGATGTAGTTCTGAGATATTATCTACGTTGTTCTACGCCTTATTGTCACTGTAAGCTCAGTGAGAGTTCATAGGGTATAACCGTTTCTGCTCACGTGACCAACCGATGCAACCGTTAGCCCAATGTCAAAGGTCACCCATGTCAAAGGTCAACCCTTTGAACGCTATGAGCCCTGCTCGGGGCAGTGCCTCAGTTACCATCCAGACACCGTGTATAGAAGAACCAGGCTTGCGGCTCTTGAGATTCCACCCTGTCTCAAGCAACACTATTGTATTTTGGTCAATGTATTTTGTCAATGTATTTTGTCTTTAAATAAAGTCTACACAGAATATAGGGGTTGGTAGGAAAAAACAATACTCAAACATCTTTAGGGAGAACCTTGAGTTTTTCCTGAAGCAAGTTTATTCTTTTCTCTGAGGATAAGGGTCCCCAGGACAATTCCAGAGGTGGTACCTCCCTCCCTCACTCACTCTCTCTCTCTCTCTCTCTCTCTCTCTCTCTCTCTCTCTCTCTCTATATATATATATATATATATATATAATATATATATATATATATATATATATATATATATATATATATATATATATATATATATATATATATATATATATATATATCTTGTACCTAGTAAGGTAGAGGTAGCTTGTATGATCACCGTCATGATCATCTCATACTATCAACACCATGTGTTACACTCGAAGACTCTAACTGGATCCTGGTGTTGCTCAACAACCACATTGCTTGTTTGTGGTTAAATATACATTTCATGTATTTATTTAGCCTAGCTTAACCAAATTCAAGAAAGCCTAAGCTGACCAAACCCACCATTAACTTAAAATGCCCTAAGTAGAATTTATAAGCATAAATGGAACATCATTAAATTGATGCTGGGAATCTAGTTAAAAATAAAAAAAACGTAGTACGATATGGATAGGATGGTCTGAAGCTGCTTTATGTCCCCCAGGCTCTGCTAGCGTTCAGCCATAGTTTATGTCCCCCAGGCTCTGCTAGCGTTCAGCCATAGTTTATGTCCCCCAGGCTCTGCTAGCGTTCAGCCATAGTTTATGTCCCCCAGGCTCTGCTAGCGTTCAGCCATAGTTTATGTCCCCCAGGCTCTGCTAGCGTTCAGCCATAGTTTATGTCCCCCAGGCTCTGCTAGCGTTCAGCCATAGTTTATGTCCCCAGGCTCTGCTAGCGTTCAGCCATAGTTTTCCCCCCAGGCTCTGTTTATTCCCCAGGCTTTATGTCCCCCAGGCTCTTGTCCCATAGTTTATGTCCCCCAGGCTCTTAGCGTTCAGCCTAGTTTATGTCCCCAGGCTCTGCCTAGCGTTCAGCCGTTTATGTCCCCCAGGCTTGTAGCTTCAGCCATAGTTTATGTCCCCCGGCTCTGCTAGCGTTCCCAGTTTATGTCCCCAGGCTCTGCTAGCGTTCAGCCATAGTTTTGTCCCAGGCTCTGCGCGTTCAGCCATAGTTTATGTCCCCAGGTCTCTGCTGTCGTTCAGCATGTTTATGTCCCCAGGCTCTCTAGCGTTCAGCCATAGTTTATGTCCCCAGGCTCTCAGCGTTCAGCATAGTTTATGTCCCCAGGCTCTGCAGCGTTCAGCCATGTTTATGTCCCAGTCTGCTACGTTCAGCCATGTTTTCCCAGGCTTGCTAGGTTCACATAGTTTATGTCCAGGCTCTGCTAGTTAGCTGTTATGCTTAGCGTTCAGCATAGTTTGTCCCCAGGCTCTAGTTCAGCCATAGTTTATGTCCCCAGGCTCTGCTAGGTTCAGCATAGTTATGTCCCAGGCTCTGCTAGTTCAGCCATAGTTTATGTCCCCAGGCTCTGCTATTAGCCGTTTGCCAGCTGTGTCCCAAGTTTTGCCAGGCTTGTAGTTCCCAAGTTTATTCCAGTTTAGCTCAGCTGTAGCCCAGCTTAGTCCCAGCCTACGTTCAGCCATAGTTTATGTCCCCAGGCTCTGCTAGCGTTCAGCATAGTTTGTCCCAGGCTCTGCTGGTTCAGCCATGTTTATGTCCCCAGGCTCTGCTAGCGTTCAGCATAGTTTATGTCCCAGGCTCTGCTAGCGTTCAGCCATAGTTTATGTCCCAGGCTCTGCTAGCGTTCAGCCATAGTTTATGTCCCCAGGCTCTGCTAGCGTTCAGCATAGTTTTGTCCCAGGCTCTGCTAGCGTTCAGCCATAGTTTATGTCCCCAGGCTCTGCTACGTTCAGCCATAGTTTATGTCCCCAGGCTCTGCGTTCGCCATAGTTTATGTCCCAGGCTCTGCTACGTTCAGCCATGTATGTCCCCAGGCTCTGCGTTCAGCATAGTTATGTCCCCAGGCTCTGCTAGCGTTCAGCCATAGTTTATGTCCCCAGGCTCTGCTAGCGTTCAGCCATAGTTTATGTCCCCAGGCTCTGCTAGTTCAGCCATAGTTTATGTCCCCAGGCTCTGCTAGCGTTCAGCATAGTTTATGTCCCCAGGCTCTGCTACGTTCAGCCATAGTTTATGTCCCCAGGCTCTGCTAGCGTTCAGCATAGTTTATGTCCCCAGGCTCTGCTGCGTTCAGCCATAGTTTATGTCCCCAGGCTCTGCTACGTTCAGCCATAGTTTATGTCCCCAGGCTTGCTAGCGTTCAGCCATAGTTTATGTCCCCAGGCTCTGCTAGCGTTCAGCCATAGTTTATGTCCCCAGGCTCTGCTAGCGTTCAGCCATAGTTTATGTCCCCCAGGCTCTGCTAGCGTTCAGCCATAGTTTATGTCCCCAGGCTCTGCTAGCGTTCAGCCATAGTTTATGTCCCCAGGCTCTGCTAGCGTTCAGCCATAGTTTATGTCCCCAGGCTCTGCTAGCGTTCAGCCATAGTTTATGTCCCCAGGCTCTGCTAGGTTCAGCCATAGTTTGTCCCAGGCTTGCTAGCGTTCAGCCATAGTTTATGTCCCCCAGGCTCTGCTAGTTCAGCCATAGTTTTGTCCCCAGGCTCTGCTGCGTTCAGCCATAGTTTATGTCCCCAGGCTCTGCTAGCGTTCAGCCATAGTTTATGTCCCCAGGCTCTGCTACGTTCAGCCATAGTTTATGTCCCCAGGCTCTGCTAGCGTTCAGCCATGTTTATGTCCCCAGGCTCTGCTAGCGTTCAGCCATAGTTTATGTCCCCAGGCTCTGCTAGCGTTCAGCATAGTTTATGTCCCCCAGGCTCTGCTAGCTTCAGCCATAGTTTATGTCCCCCGGCTCTGCTAGCGTTCAGCCATAGTTTATGTCCCCAGGCTCTGCTAGTTCAGCCATAGTTTATGTCCCCAGGCTCTGCTAGCGTTCAGCCATAGTTTATGTCCCCCAGGCTCTGCTGCGTTCAGCCATAGTTTGTCCCCGGCTCTGCTAGCTTCAGCCATAGTTTTGTCCCCAGGCTCTGCTACGTTAGCCAGTTTATGTCCCCCAGGCTCTGCTAGCGTTCAGCCATAGTTTATGTCCCCCAGGCTCTGCTAGCGTTCAGCCATAGTTTATGTCCCCAGGCTCTGCTAGCGTTCAGCCATAGTTTAGTCCCCAGGCTCTGCTAGGTTCAGCCATAGTTTATGTCCCCAGGCTCTGCTAGCGTTCAGCCATAGTTTATGTCCCCAGGCTCTGCTAGCGTTCAGCCATAGTTTATGTCCCCCAGGCTCTGCTAGCGTTCAGCCATAGTTTATGTCCCCCAGGCTCTGCTAGCGTTCAGCCATAGTTTATGTCCCCCAGGCTCTGCTAGCGTTCAGCCATAGTTTATGTCCCCCAGGCTCTGCTAGCGTTCAGCCATAGTTTATGTCCCCAGGCTCTGCTAGCGTTCAGCCATAGTTTATGTCCCCAGGCTCTGCTAGCGTTCAGCCATAGTTTATGTCCCCAGGCTCTGCTAGCGTTCAGCCATAGTTTATGTCCCCAGGCTCTGCTAGCGTTCAGCCATAGTTTGTCCCCCAGGCTCTGCTAGCGTTCAGCCATAGTTTATGTCCCCAGGCTCTGCTAGCGTTCAGCCATAGTTTATGTCCCCCAGGCTCTGCTAGCGTTCAGCCATAGTTTATGTCCCCCAGGCTCTGCTAGCGTTCAGCCATAGTTTATGTCCCCCAGGCTCTGCTAGCGTTCAGCCATAGTTTATGTCCCCAGGCTCTGCTAGCGTTCAGCCATAGTTTATGTCCCCAGGCTCTGCTAGCGTTCAGCCATAGTTTATGTCCCCCAGGCTCTGCTAGCGTTCAGCCATAGTTTATGTCCCCAGGCTCTGCTAGGTTCAGCCATAGTTTATGTCCCCCAGGCTCTGCTAGCGTTCAGCCATAGTTTATGTCCCCAGGCTCTGCTAGGTTCAGCATGTTTGTCCCCAGGCTCTGCTAGCGTTCAGCCTATTTATGTCCAGGCTCTGCGGTTCAGCCAGTTTATGTCCCCAGGCTCTGCTAGCGTTCAGCCATAGTTTATGTCCCCAGGCTCTGCTAGCGTTCAGCCATAGTTTATGTCCCCAGGCTCTGCTAGGTTCAGCCATAGTTTATGTCCCCAGGCTCTGCTAGCGTTCAGCCATAGTTTATGTCCCCAGGCTCTGCTAGCGTTCAGCCATAGTTATGTCCCCCAGGCTCTGCTAGCGTTCAGCCATAGTTTATGTCCCCCAGGCTCTGCTAGGTTCAGCATAGTTTATGTCCCCAGGCTCTGCTAGCGTTCAGCCATAGTTTATGTCCCCCAGGCTCTGCTAGCGTTCAGCCATAGTTTATGTCCCCCAGGCTCTGCTACGTTCAGCCATAGTTTATGTCCCCAGGCTCTGCTAGTTAGCCATAGTTTATGTCCCAGGCCTGCTACGTTCAGCCATAGTTTATGTCCCCAGGCTCTGCTAGGTTCAGCCATAGTTTATGTCCCCAGGCTCTGCTAGCGTTCAGCCATAGTTTATGTCCCCAGGCTCTGCTAGGTTCAGCCATAGTTTATGTCCCCAGGCTCTTTCGTTCAGCCATAGTTGTCCAGGCTCTGCTACGTTCAGCCATAGTTTGTCCCCAGGCTCTGCTAGTGTTCAGCCATAGTTATGTCCCCAGGCTCTGCTAGCGTTCAGCCATAGTTTATGTCCCCCAGGCTCTGCTAGCGTTCAGCCATAGTTTATGTCCCCAGGCTCTGAGCTTCAGCCATGTTTTGTCAGGCTGCTATTCACATAGTTTAGTCCCCAGGCTCTGCTAGCGTTCAGCCATAGTTTATGTCCCCCAGGCTCTGCTAGCGTTCAGCATAGTTTGTCCCAGGCTCTCTAGCGTTCGCCTGTTTATGTCCCCAGGTCTGCTAGCGTTCAGCCATAGTTTATGTCCCCCAGGCTCTGCTAGTGTTCAGCCATAGTTTATGCGGTACAAGGACACTACTCTCCTATATACAAATAATCCTCACATAGGTGAATGAAACTTATGACGACGTTTCGGACAGATTTGGACTATTAACTAATAGTAACTATGTAGATAAATGGTTCAGAGAACCGACAAGTGTTGTACATGTGTCTAATTTATCAACTAGTCGTGACTATTTATTGGTCCAAGTCAGACCGAAATGTCGACATAAGATCCATTCTTCTATGTGCGGGTTATTTATACATTATTTCAGTCACGGTCTTGTGCCTTTTTATTGTTTACTACTGTGCAATATACTGACGGTGATGCTGACTCCTACTCTCAAGTATACCTCTGGTCTCTGCTAGTAGGCTCATCTGCTTCGTGGGTTCTGAACGAGCCTCCGAGATTTATATACAGATTTATATATAAATTCTTTATTTCTAATCATTGCATATACACAATACAAAGTATTCATGGGGTTTTAAAATGGTCTTGAGAGCACACAAATTTTTTTTTTTAATTAACACATCGGCGTTTCCCACCAAGGGGTGCTTTACACTACAATTATAAAACTGCAACATTAACACCCCTCCTTCAGAGTGCCGGCACTGTACTTCCCATCTCCAGGACTCAAGTCCGGCCTGCCGGACGTCAAGTCCTAAAAACTATTTGTCTCCATTCGGTCCTGTCTAACACGCTCACGCATGCTTGCTGCAAGTCCAAGCCCCTCGCACACAAAACCTACTTTACCCCCTCCCTCCAACCTTTCCTAGGCCGACCTCTACCCTGCCTTCCCTCCACTACAGATTTTTACACTTTTGAAGTCATTCTATTTCCTTCTATCCTCTCTACATGTTCGAACCACCTGAACAACCCCTCCTCAGCCCCAGGATAATAGTTTTGGTAATCCTGCACCTCCTCCTAATTTCCAAACCACGAATTCTCTGCATTATATTCACACCACACATTGCCCTCAGACACGACATCTCCACTGCCTCCATCCTTCTCCTTGTTGCAACAATCACCATCCATGTTTCAGACCCAGAGCAATGGTATAACTATACCTTCATACATTTCCCTCTTTGCTTCCATTGAAAGCTCTTTTTCTCATCAGACTCCTCAATGCATCACTCACCTTTTCTATGATTCACCTCATCTTTCATAGACCCATCTGCTGACACGTCCACTCCTGGCCCGGTGGTCTGGTGGCTAGAGCTCCCGCTTCACACACGGAGGGCCCGGGTTCGATTCCCGGCGAGTGGAAACATTTCGACGTGTTTCCTTACACCTGTTGTCATGTTCACCTATCAGCAAATAGGTACCTGGGTGTTAGTCGACTGGTGTGGGTCGCATCCTGGGGGACAAGATTAAGGACCCCAATGGAAATAAGACAGACAGTCCTCGTTAATGCACTGACTTTTCTTCGGGGTTAAAAATCCGAAGAAAATCTTATCTTATCCTAAATATCAGAATGCATTCACCTCCTCCATATTCTCTCCCTCCAACCTGATATCCAATCTTTCTTTACCTATTTTTTTGTTATCCTCATAACCTTACTCTTTCCTATATTCACTTTCAGTTTTCTTCTTTTACATACCCTACAAAAACTCATCCACCAACCTCTGCAACTTCTCTTCACACTCTCCCAAAAGCACAGTGTCATCAGCAAAGAGCAACTGTGACAACTCCAATTTGTGTTAGATTCTTTATCTTTTAACCCCAAACCTCTCGCCAACACCCTCTCATTCACTTCTCTTACAACTCCATCTATAAATATATTAAACAACCATGGTGACAACACATATCCTTGTCTAAAGCCTACTTTTACTGAGAAATAATCCCCCTCTCTCCTACATACTAGGATAACCCAGTCAAGTTAAATAATATTACTTACTTCCTTTGTGGTCCCTAATTTTCATTGTATTGTTTACTCAGTGTAAAAGTTAGTAAGTCACCTGTTATCATCTTTCTTAGTTCCTAATATTTAATTATTTGTGTTTCGCTTCACCTGGATTGCTTCAAAGATTAATATGGTCTTAATATTTTTTTTTAGTAAGAAGACTGGGTAAAATAAAGAATGGAAGAGTTTGGCATGTGCTGGGCTGCTCGGCTGAGACAGGGGGAAGGGGAATGCCAGGGTTAGAGCTTTGGGGAAAATAGTGCGGCTGGGAAGGGAGGCAGGGGAAGCGGAGGGGGTGTTAAGGGATGATGGGGGAGAGGGTGTGGTTGTGGAGGGGGAGTGGGGAGAAGAGCATTTCAGTATTTAGCAAAACTGGACACAACAATATGCTGCTACAATGTTATATGTAAAAGTTCAAGTCTGGATGGCAAAAGTCGATGGGCAAGGGGTCGATATATTTTTTGTAATTAACATTATTAGGAACAAAGAGATGTTTTTACTCAACATATGAATGTTACCAGCAAATGTTGGATCTTTCTTATCATTCTTACACAGGCCAGGAATGTCTTACATGAATATGGGATTTTCAACATAAGAAATATATATATAAATATATATATATATATATATCTTTCTTTCTTTCAACACGTCGACCGTTTCCCACCGAGGCAGGGTGGCCCAAAAGGAAAAACGAAAGTTTCTCCTTTTACATTTAGTAATATATACAGGAGAAGGGGTTACTAGCCCCTTGCTCCCGGCATTTTAGTCGCCTCTTACGACACGCATGGCTTACGGAGGAAGAATTCTGTTCCACTTCCCCATGGAGATTCTGTTCCACTTCATATATATATATATATATATATATATATATATATATATATATATATATATATATATAAAAAAAAAAAAAAAATATATATTGCCGATTAGGTAGAACTGGTCAATTAGCAAGAACTCATTTAAAATTAAGTCCTTTCTAAAAAATTCTCTTATACTTTTAAAGATATATTTTTTTCATTTATGTTAATGTAAAAATTAATAATTTTGTGCCTAAAGAATCTAAGAAAACTTACTTAACCTTATTATAATAATAGCAATTTAATTTAGCCTAACCCAACTAAATATAATTTAGATAAGTTTACAATAATTTAATAATAAACAAACTTAATGAATTATATTTTTTTAGTTAGGTTCAGAATGATTTTTGCGAAATTATTGCATACACAAATTTTCGCTTGTCTTATTTGGCAAGAAGAGCGTTGCTATTTAAGCCAAAATCGCAAGTTTTACCTATTCGGCACAGCTATGGTAGGACAGAAATTTTCTAAGACATTTATTTTACCTAGATGCGACTGACAACAATGGACTAACACTTGTAGTGGAGGCAGGATCCATTCATAGCTTTAAGAAGAGGTATGATAAAGCTCATGGCGCAGGGAGAGTGACCCAGTAGCGGCCAGTGAAAGGCGGGGCCAGGAGCTATGTCTCGACCCCTGCAATCACAACTAGGTGAGTATAACTAGGTGAGTACAACTAGGTGAGTACAACTAGGTGAGTACTTATTTTTACTACTAGTCGACCATGAACAGCGAGGGTGTATGGAGTCGTGCACATGAATTTTTCATGCCAGGAAATCGAATCCTGAACCTGGAGATTGTGAGTAGAAAATTGTGAGTAGTGAGGTGCGCGGCACACCGTCGTGGTTGGGGGGGAGGGGGTTTACCGGGGAGTGGGGGATGCTGGATAGGGTGCGGCACAGGAGGGGGAGTGAACTGGTGGAGGTTTTGGTGGGAGATGGTGGGGCTGGGAGGATGAAGATGGGGGAACAAGTGGGGTGTTTTGGTGGTGGGGTGGGGGTGGGTTCTGGGGATGTGGGGGTGTTCGTGGTGGGGGCCAAAATCAATATGGTTGCCTGACGCTGCCGGCTTGCTAGCGGCTCTGTCTCCTCACCTTTCATTGCTCTCCTTCTTCTTCAGGTCTTCCTTTTCTTATTTTTCTTCTAATTTTTTCTTCTTTGCATTTCATTTTCCTTACATTCATTCTTCTTCATCCTGCCCTCTTAGTTTTAATTTATTTCCTTCCGTCTTTCCCTTGCATTCTTTCCTTTCTTCTTCTCCATTTATCCCGTTATTCTTCCTAAATTCCATTATACATTCCTTTATTCTCTATTTTCTTCCCCGTCTCCTTTCCTTTTATTTTCCATTCCAGTTTAAATTTGTTAAATTGTAGTCATTTCTAGGTTATTTTTTTTGTTTAGATGCGTCATTTTTTGAGCCCTTATATATTTTTTTTTCAGTTTTATAGGACTAGTTAGGGTAGGCCTGATTTAGTAGGTTTCAATACTAGGCAGGACACATCTGGAGAAAGGCTGATGCTTTTAATCTAAGAAAAGAGAAATATTTCAGTGGAAATAAGTCACTTTGTCTGACCTTTTTGGGGTTATTCTAGGTAATTTACATGTATGATAATTGTACTGAAGTGTACCTGTACCTAAATTAACTTACTTACCCTTACCACTGTCTGAACCATCAATCATCACTGTCTGAACCATCGATCACCACTGTCTGAACCATCACCACTGTCTGAACCATCACCACTGTCTCAACCATCACCACTGTCTCAACCATCACCACTGTTTCAACCATCACCACTGTCTCAACCATCACCACTGTCCCAACCATCACCACTGTCTCAACCATCACCACTGTCTCAACCATCACCACTGTCCCAACCATCACCACTGTCTCAACCATCACCACTGTCTCAACCATCACCACTGTCTCAGCTCTAACCACTGTCCCTACCTCTCACATGCTCAGTCTTTATTGTTCCGTATCTTAAATATTCTATGGAAAAGAAGCCTGCACGCAGAAGCCATCCCAGAGTTATTAAAAAATCACCGACGGAGCCTCACTCCACAAAGGTGGCAGTATAACAGTCGAAAAAAAATCTAGAGGCGGGTAAGCGCTGACGTCCCACATTATCAAAATCCTTGACAGAGCTTCAACAAGCAAGATTGCCAGTCACCTGGAATCACAACACTTAAAGAATCCAGGGCAATATGGGTTAAGAACAGATCTCTTTTGCCTCTCACAAATGCTGGACCTTTACGACATGGTCTTGGATATACAGTAAGACAAGCAATATGTACACGTAGCTAACACTGACTTTGCAAAAGCTTTAGACAAGCGCGACGATTGTGTAATAGCGCATAAAATACGTTATTATATCATCGAAGGATATTTAGTTTTTAAACAAATAGAATCCAAAGAGTAATAGCAAATAGAGTGAAATCACTCCCGGGGCGCAGTGCTTTCCCCACTTATTTCTCGTATTCTTCCATTCGACACAGAACAGAAATAAATCATACCACCATATCATTCCACTCAGACGATACTTGAATTTATATGAGTGACATATATTAGGTACACAATAAACCTCTAAGCAGATATAAACTAAGTCTTCCTGTGGACCACTGATAACAATATGCTGTTCATAGAGGACTAGTTTCAGTTAGTCTACTATAAAAAATTTGAGGAAATAAAGACAGGAACGGAGTATAAGACAAACTCAATTCACTAAGTAGAGCGGAAGTTTACTGTGTTAGTAAGTAAGTTTATTCTGGTATACACAAATACAGTTACATAGATTATCATACTTAGCAGTATATGTGTAGAGAACCCAGGATAACCCAAAAAAGGTCAGACAGAGTGACTTATTTCGATTGGGGTCCTGTGAGATACTTAAGTGATAGTAACAGGATAAAATCTCATATTAAAGGATCAGAACCTTGTTATTATCATAGCTAGAAGGAAAACGACATCCAGGATAACAAGAACTTGGAAAACAAAAGATGGCAAGACAGTGTTGAAAAACTTGGACACTGTTTCTCTCTCTGCTGGAATACAGCTAAATACTAATGCCAAAAATACTTGAAAAACGGGTCATTTATGTGACTAAGACCCCGTGTCAGGAGACACTGGTCCTATTCTCCTGACGAATAAAACAATGTATACTAATAATCACTTATAAGGCAGGGAAAATTTCAGAGCTCAAGAATGTGCAGAGAACCTTCACTGCTCATATAAATTCAGTCAAGAATCTGAATTACTGGGAATGCTTGAAATTTTTCTGTTTCTTAGACGGTAGACATGAAACATGCGTTATCATTTACACTAGAAAATTTTGGAGGGATTGGTCCTACACCTGCGCACCATAGTCACTAAAAATGAAAGTAGGAGGATTGGCAAATGGTACAGAATACCCTAAATTAAAAACTGGTTCGTTGAGTACACTACGAAACAAATCAATAATTGTAAGGGGACCAAGACTCTTCAGTACCTTCCTTCACGCACGAGGAAAATTACTAACAAATTCCCGACTGTTTCAAGAGAGATCTTGATATGTTCCTAAAGTCAATTGCCGATCAGCTGGGTTGTGTTGCAGATGTTGGTCTGCCTGAGGCTGACACCAACAGCCAGCCAGGACAGCATCCTGTAGGCACGATCTGAGACCGTGTTGCAAGGAAGGTGACTCCTTGCAACACGGGTTACCTAGAAGTTACCTAGAGGTTACCTAGAGGTTACCTAGAGGTTACCCTCAGTGTCTACCCCTCACCTGACTACGTCTCAGGTTGCTATTAAACCAAGGTTACTTGACACGTCGTCTCCATGGTAACCAGTTTGTTGTGAGACTTCCTAGAAGAGGAGGGAGAGAGAGAGGGAGAGGGAGGGAGGGTGAGAGGGAGAGGGAGGGAGAGAGGGAGAGGGAGGGAGAGAGGGAGAGTGTGAATGAGTGTGTATGAGTGCGTGAGTGTGTAGTCACTTGTGGTTGCAGGGGTCTGGTCGTAGCTCTTGGCATCGCCTCTTTGCTGGTCGTTACTAGGTCCACTCTCTCCCTGCTCCATGAGCTTTATCGCACCTCTTCCTAAAGCTATGTATGAATCCTGCCTCCACTACATCACTCTACAGATTGCTCTACTTCCTGACAACTCTATGACTGAAGAAATACTTCCTAACATCCCTGTGACTCATCATAGTTTTCAACTTCCAGTTGTGACCCCTTTTTTCTGTGTCCCATCTCTGAAACATTCTGTTCCTATCCACCCTGTCAATTACTCTCAGTATTTTATATGTTGTTATCATGTCTCCCTTATCTCTCCTGTCCTCCAGTGTCGTCAGGTTGATTTGCCTGAACCTTTCCTCGTGGGACTTTCTCTTTTAACGTGCTTCACCAGGTATGAGGTCCATAACGGTGCTGCATGCTCCAATATGGGCCTGACAAACACAGTGTACAGTGTCCCGAATGACTCCTTAATCATGTGTCGAAACTCTATTCTTACATTTGTCAGCCCCCCCCCGCCATATGCTGCAGCAGTTATTTGGTAGATGTGCGCCGCAGGACATGTCCTCCGTATGATATTCACTCCAAGTTCCTTTTCCTTGAGTGATGTTTGTACTCCGTCTACGGTCTTCTTTGACCTTCCCCAATCTTCATGACTTTGCACTTAGTGGGATTAAACTCCAGGAGTGAATTGTTGGACCAGGCTTGCAGCCTGTCCAGATCCCTTTGTAGTCGTACTTGATCCTTGTCCGCTTAAATTCTTCACAATAGATTCACATCGTCGGCGAACAGGGACACCTCTGAATCTATCCCTACCGTCATGTCATTCACATGTACCAGAAACAGCACCGGCCCTAGAACTGACCCTTGTGGAACCCCGTTCGTCACATACACCCACTCTGACACTACGACACGTACCAACACTCGTTGTTTCCTTCCTGTCAGGTATTTCTTGATCCATTGCAGTACCTGTCTTGTTATTCCTGCCTGTTCCTCAAGTTTTTGCTCTAATCTTTTGTGCGGAACTCTGTCAAAAGCTTTCTTACTGTCAAATAAAATGCAGTCTACCCACCGTATTCTTACTTCTGTTACCTTGTCGTAAAACTCCAGTAGGTTTGTGACAGGATTTTCTCTCCCTGAAACTGTGCTGGTTGTCGCTGATAAGCTCATTCATTTCTAGGTGCTCCACAACTCTTCTCTTGATAATCTTCTCAATGACATTATATTCTATCTCCATGACTTTGTTTATCTATGTGTGTGTGTGAGTGTGTGTGTGTGTGTACTCACCTAATTGTGGTTGCAGGGGTCGAGACTCAGTTCATGGCCCCGCCTCTTCGCTGTCCGCTACTGGGTCTCTGCTCTCCCTGCTCCATGAGCTTTATCATACCTTATCTTAAAACTATGTATGGTTCCCGCCTCCACTATATCGTTCGCTAGACTATTCCACTTCCTAACTACTCTATGGCTGAAGAAATGCTTCCTAACATCCCTTTGACTCATCTGAGTATTCAGCTTCCAGTTGTGTCCCCTTGTTTCTGTGTTTCCTCTCTGGAACATCCTGTCACTATCTACCTTGTCGATTCCCCGCAGTATTTTGTGTGTCGTTATCATGTCTCCTCTAACCCTTCTGTCCTCCAGTGTGTTTGTGTGTGTGTGTGTGTGTGTTTGCTCACTTATTTGTACTCACCTTATGGTTGCAGCTCCTGGCCCCCGCCTCTTCGCTGGTCGCTACTAGGTCCACTCTCTCCCTGCTCCATGATCTTTGTCGTATCTCTTTTTAAAACTATATATACATCTAGCCTCCACCTCATCACTCTCCAGATTGTTCAACTTCCTGACAACTCTATGGCTGACGAAATACTTCCTAACATCCCTTTGACTCATCTGAGTTTTCAACTTCCAGATGTGTCCCCTAGTTCCTGTGTCTCATTTCTGAAACATCCTGTCCCAGTCCACCCTGTCAATTCCTCTCAGTGTTTTATGTCGTTATCACGTCCACTATCTCTCCTGTCCTCCAGTGTCGTCAGATTAATTTCCCTTAACCTCTCCTCGTCAGACATTTCCCTTAGCTCCTGGGCTAATCTTGTTGGAAAACTTTGCACTTTCCCTAATTTCTTGACGTGCTTGCCCAAGTGTGGGTTCCATACTGGTGATGCGTACTCTAATATATGCCTGACATACACAATGTACGGAATCTTGAATGATTTCTTACTCAGGTGTGGGAACGCTATTCTTAGGTGTGCCAGGCGCCTGTATGATGCAGTAGTTATTTGGTTGATGTGCGCCTCAGATGTGCTGGGTGTTATTCTCACCTTGAGTGAGGTTTGCAGTCTTTGGCCCCCTAGCCTGTACTCTGTCTACGCTCTTCTTTCACCTACCCTAATTTTCCTGACTTTGCATTTTGTGGGGTTAAACTCCAGTAACCAATTGTTGGAACAGGCTTGCAGTCTGCCCAAATCCCTTTGTAGTTCTGTCTGATCCTTATCTACTTGAATTCCCTGCATTAGCTTCACATCGTCTGCAAACAGGGACACTTCTGAATCTGTACCTTCCGTTACGTCATTCACATATACCAGGACAAGCACCAGCCTTAGGACTGATCCTTGTTTAACTCTGACACCTCGTCACGCACCGTTATTCGTTGTTTCCTTCCTGACAGGTATTTTCTAAACCATTGCAATCCATTCCAATGCCTTTCCTTTGTTTGTTTGTTTGTGTGTATGTATGTGTGTACTCACCTAATTGTACTCACCTAATTGTGGTTGCAGGGGTCGAGACTCAGCTCCTGGCCCCCGCCTCTTCACTGATCGCTACTGAGTCCCCTCTCTCCCTGCTCCGTGATCTTTATCATACCTCGTTTTAAAGCTATGTATGGTTCCTGCCTCCACTACATCACTTGCTAGACTATTCCATTTCCTGACTACTCTATGGCTGAAGAAATACTTCCTAACATCCCTTTGACTCATCTGAGTCTTCAACTTCCAATTGTGACCCCTTGTTTCTGTGTCCCCTCTCTGGAACATCCTGTCTCTATTTACCTTGTCTATTCCACGCAGTATTTTGTATGTCGTAATCATGTCTCCCCTAACCCTCCTGTCCTCCAGTGTTGTCAGGCCGATTTCCCATAACCTTTCTTCGTAGGACATTAACCTTAGCTCTGGAACTAGCCTTGTTGCAAACCGTTGCACTTTCTCTAACTTCTTGACGTGCTTGACCAGGTATGTGTTCCAAACTGGTGCTGCATACTCTAGTATGGGCCTGATGTACACGGTGTACAGTGTCTTGAACGATACGTTACTAAGGAATCGGAACGCTATTCTCAGGTTTGTCAGTCGCCCATATGCTGCACCAGTTAT
This sequence comes from Cherax destructor, assembly GCA_009830355.1. Lineage (NCBI taxonomy): Eukaryota > Metazoa > Arthropoda > Malacostraca > Decapoda > Parastacidae > Cherax > Cherax destructor. The sequence goes on from WNWK01002690.1 coordinate 186,358, forward strand.
CCGGTTGATGTGTCCTTCCGGAGACGTGCTTGGTGTTATACTCACACCAAGATCTTTCTCCTTGAGCGATGTTTGCAGTCTTTGGCCACCTAGCCTATACTCTGTCTGCGGTCTTCTTTGCCCTTCCCCGATCTTCATGACTTTGCATTTAGCGGGGTTAAATTCGAGAAGCCAGTTGCTGGACCAGGTGTTAAGCCTGTCCAGGTCTCTTTGTAGTCCTGCCTGATCCTCATCTGATTTAATTCTCCTCATTAACTTCACATCATCTGCGAACAGGGACACTTCTGAGTCTATCCCGTCCGTCATGTCATTCACATATACCAAGAATAGCACTGGTCCTTGGACTGACCCTGTGGGACCCCGCTCGTCACAGGCACCCACTGTGATACCTCATCACGTACCATGACCCGTTGCAGTGCCCTTCCTGTTATACGTGCCTGATCCTCTAACTTCTGCACTAATCTCTTGTGAGAAACTGTGTCGAAGGCCTTCTTGCAGTCCAAGAAAATGCAATCAACCCACCCCTCTCTCTCGTGTTTTACTTCTGTTACTTTGTCATAGAACTCCAGAAGGTTTGTGACACAGGATTTACTTTCCATAAATCCGTGCTGGTGTGTGTGTGTGTGTGTGTGTATGTGTGTGTGTGTGTGTGTGTGTGTGTGTGTGTGTGTACTCACCTAATTGTGGTTGCAGGGGTCGAGACTCAGCTTCTGGCCCCGCCTCTTCACTGACCTCTACTAGGTCCTCTCTCTCCCTGTTCCATGAGCTTCATCATACCTCGTCTTAAAGCTATGTATGGTTCCTGCCTCCACTACATCACTTGCTAGACTATTCCACTTCCTGACAACTCTATGACTGAAGAAATACTTCCTAACATCCCTTTGACTCGTCTCAGTCTTCAACGAGTATGAATCCAGCCTCTTCCACCGTCCAGGTCGTTCCACTTCCTGACCACTCAAAGGTTTAAGAAGAACATATTTCCTACCTTCCCTTTGACTCCTCAGTGTTATAAGCTACTAGATGTGTCCTCTTGTTCCTAAGATTCCTCTCTCAGTGTCACCTGTCCAGACCGTCAATTCTTCTGATGACTCGGTATGTCAGAATCATGTCATCCCTGGTCTTTCCGTCCTCTAGTGTCGCCAGGTTTAGCTCCTTGTGTTCCTCATTATAGCTCATACACGTCAGCTCTGTGAGTAGTTTCGCTTTAAACAGGCTTTTTTAAATGTTTTGTGAGAAATGAGTTCCATAATGGCACTGTATAGTCAGAAATATGCCCGACATATGTCAGGAGTGGGTTGATTATTATTATAATCAAAAGAAGCGCTAAACCACAGGGGTTATACAGCGCGGAGGAGTGGGTTGAACTAGGTGTAGTTACTCTCCTTGTTGAGGTGTCTGAAATCTATCCTAAAATTTACCAGTCACGCATTTGCTAAGGCTGTTATTCGTTTGATGTATGACTCAGGCGATATGCTTGAAACTACTCGCTCTGAGGACCTTTCTGTTCATGGAAGTTTGCTGCCACTTGTTATACCAACACTGCAGCTTTTCCAGGTCCACTTTTGTGTATGTGTACTCTCACCTAATTGTTCTCACCTGTTTGTGGATGTAGGGGTTTAGTCTGGCCCCGCCTCTGCTGGCCCCTACTGGGTTCACTCTCTCCTGGCTGTGTCAAGCCTATCATACCTATTTGTGAGGGAAAAGTTTATTAGATAGAAGTGGTGGAAGTATGAATGAATGGTGGTGGTAGTTTATTGGGCAGTCTGCCTGTTCTGTTAGGTGGGTGTATTGTCCCCGCTACCCCCTCCCTTCTTCACCAGGTGGGAGGGGACGAGTGTCCCTCCCACTGGTTGTCAGTCACTTGACTTTCGGCTCCCATTAAATTTGTAAGTATTCATTCCACTCCTGTTTAATTTATTATGTGTTGGGTTACTTTGATTTCAACAAGAGCTTCACTCTTGTTTAGGATTTTATGCTGCAAATTCTTCCTGTCCTGATTTTGGGATTACGTATGTAACGTCATCTAATCCTCACCATTTCTTTTAAAGGCCATACGCCTATCATGTGAGTGATTTCTCGGTTGGTGTGTAATTTTATATATATTTAGCCTTGATTGTCAGCTCGGGTCATCCGACACAGGTGAGATAAGAAGGGCAGCATGGATCTTGAAAAGAACTTATATTCAATCTGACATCTGTACCTACACTGGTCCCCCTTCCACTCATAGCCGACTCACAATCAGCTACACACCATTCTAGCAACCGGTTCCCAGTTATAACCCCACCAACATTTCATGGTGGTAGTCTACTGACGACTCAACTGCTTCACAAGTGTTGTGGTGGTCAGAGGATCCCAGTACTTCTGTTCGTCAGAATCTCTACTCGAGTTGGTGTCACTGTCTAGTCAGTGTGTCAACAGTCACGTCCACCTGTGACCCCTCCCCCCCCCATCGTCATCAACAACGGCTCGGTATTCCAAACGACGATTCAGCGATTCAGCGCTACGTGCCCAGAACATCGGCATGGCACCATTCAGAGCTACGTGCCCAGAACATCGCCACGGCACCATTCTCCACTACGTATTGTATACATATTAGCTTTGAGTCACTAATTGTATATTTTTTATTTTTCATTTCTTTGCTTCAAGTAGGATTAATTTCATGTTTAAGTGTTTTATATTCTTTATTTTTACAAATTAATAATATTGCTTATCCCACCATGTTATCATTGACTTTTCTATCTTTTAATTTCAATAAGGAGGAACCAGCCTTATCAAACACTCTTTGAGGGTCCGACAGAACTGCTGATCCTTCACACTATTCTATAACCTATTTATGTATTCTGCCTCTTCCACTCTGCTATCTAGTTCTTTCTACTTCCTGACCACTCATCTCTGACTGGTCTGTGTTTTTAATTTTCAGCTGTGACCCTGTGTACCTGAGACCTCCATCTCAACCAGGCTCTCCCTGTACACTCTCTCAATAACTCTCAGTATTTTGTGCATCCAAATTATTTCACCTCTGGTCATTCTGTGCTCTGTAGTTGAGAGGATTAACATCTCTAGCCCTTCCTCATAGTTCATGCCCCTCTGTTCTGGGACTAGTTTCGTTGGACATCTTTGCAATTTTTCCAGCTTGAATTGCTTTATCAGGTGAGGGTTCCTTACTGCTGCTACATACTTCAAGATGCACTTGAGAGATGCAAATGGCTCCCTGCTGATGTTACTGAAAGCTACCCTTAAATTTGCTAGTCTCACGATTGTGAGTGTGTGTGTGTGTGTGTGTGTTTGTTACTATATCGATGCTTAAAATGATAAGGCTTCGGAGGCATCTTACTTTATTTGTAATAACGTGATGGTACACAGGCAGTGTGTTTGTGCCCATGGCCCAGGAGGTCCATGCACCTGTGAGGGAGAGAGGAGTAGGCCTTGTGTTGATTCTGGGAAGCCTGGACGAGAAGTGAGAGAGAGGCAGGGGTGGGCTGGCTGGCATGCCACCGGCTTGCCCTCTGGTAGAAACTATGGAAACTATGCATGTAGGCTTACTGGCTACATTCTGCTCAGCTGGCAGACAGCATAGGCTGTCTATGCAGACAGTACGGGCTGTCTACATCGCTCGGCCACCTACCCATGGTCGACCCTGACCATGACTGACAGTAAAAAAAACCTCTGTCTCTCTCTCGCAAGAACAGGGCACAGAACACAAAATAAAAACATACATATACATATGGACATGGAAAAAAAAACTTCCTACAGAGAGGGAAGAAAAAAAAAGATGTGCTTCGTGGTCTAAGGCAGTGAGCATTAATAGGCATCACTGCATGCCTTCCTGCATCTGTACAGATACTGCAACACAGGAGACATCGCTGCGGCTGAGCTGTGATGTAACAAAGTACGGTCTCCTCTGGAGTGGTGAAGCAGTCATGGTAGTAGTCACTGCAGGGTTCACTCAACCTGGGGCACAACATGCTGGTGTCCTCGAGTGAGGCATCGTCAGTAGTTGCAACAGGACAGAACCTCTTCTGGCAAGCGACTCAGGAGGAAATTTCTCGTTTCTCGACTGGTACTGTCGCTGGGGCTGTCACTGCTGGCGAGTGTGGAGTGAGTCGTGGCAGGGACGACTCGGCAAAACATTTTGAGGTTGTAACAGCATACACCTTACTGCAGTGAGTGGGCTAGCAGTCAAAGTGACATCATCTTTGTGCAGGCTGCTCACTGAAGCTGTGACATAAGGCTGACAGTCGCCTGCCGACAGGACAGGGCTACTGCGGCTTGACGAGTGTCAGTCTCTTGACAGCTGAAGTTACAGCAGAGGATGGTCTAAGCGACCTCAGACTGGTCGTCTACATATAACTGCATTCTGGTGGTCAGAAGGTGAAGTGGAACGGGTCTTGATGGGGGAATCGTCGTGGGTACAATTCAGCAGGGGCATCTACGAGTGGTTAACAATAAGAGCTTTTTGTACAAGGGGCTCAGACGCTCATAACTGATGCCTGAACTGACTGATGTCAGCTGTCAAGTGCGGGCATTGGCAAGACTACTCCGGACATATAAAACTGCACATGCGGTACAACATGGCTTACTAACAAATGACGCTTTTCTGTGCAAAAATCAACACTAAGCCATTCACAAACATGAGAGAACACTGCCTGAGAGGAATTAATTAACAAACGACATATATCTTCTCTCAAACTTCTCGACAATAATGCAACAATTTGCTCACTGTGAAACTACAGCACACGTGACATCATGTGGTGATGTCAGGCATTACATCGTGAGGTGATGTCATGGGGGGACATCGCGAGATGATGTCTTGGAGTGACATCATGATGGATGTCATGGGGTGACATTGCGAGTGACGTCAGGCAGATGTCCAGGGTGACGTCAGTGGAGTCGGGCAGCATTGTGGTGATGTCAGCAGCATGGTGACGTCATGGGTTGATGCGGGCAGCAGATCACAGCGTGGCTTGGGATCTGGCTTAACCCACGTGGCTTGGTGATACCCCACGTGGGTTTCTGCACGTGGCTCAATAATCACTGTGGCTTGGGGCACTCGGATACACAGCTCTGGCAAGAATTCCCAAGGAAATTCACAGAAAACACGGCAGAGAGGGAGTGAGAGCATAGTGGTGGAGTGTGTGGCGGTGTGAATGGGTGAGTCAGGTGAGGAACTCCTGCTGCTTCTCCCTACCCACAAACTCTGGGAGAAACACTCACACTGGACGCAGAAATCCCCACAAATTTCACCTCTGACTTGCTGAAATAGCCGTGCTGAGCTGAACAACAACAGCAGAACATGCTGGTAAGGCTGAGCATGTGACTTGAACAGCATGGGACGCCTGAATCCTGCTTGTACCTGTGTCTGGATGCTGAGATTTGCAGACACAATATCAGGATAACTCGTTGAGAGACGGATGCTTCTTGTGTAGAGTGATGAAGTGAAGACAACTTCATTCCTCTTCCTTCCTCTTTCCAGGCAAACACATCTACTGAGAGGGCTGTCACCATTTATATCGATGGGTGATTGTGTCGTTCTGCTGCAGGCGATGGTTGAAATGATAAGGCTTCGGATGTGTCTTACTTTATTTGCAATAACGTGAGGGTACACATGCAGTGTGTTTGTGCCCAAGGTCCAAGAGGGCCATGCACCAGCGAGGGAGAGAGGAGTAGGCCTTGTGTTGACTCTGGGAAGCCTGGACGAGAAGTGAGAGAGAGGCAGGGGTGGGCTGGCTGGCATGCCCACCGGCTTGCCCTTTGGTAGAAATTATGGGAACTAGGCATATAGGCTTTGTGAAGGTTGTCGCCAATCTTCTTAGGAAAAGTATAAGAGAAAAAGACAATAATAACAAGAAAAATAAACCCTTTTTTTAATAGAATGAAATTTAAATAATAAATACGTAAATATGATTATAATAATCCTCTCTTAAGAAAAATGAAAACAAAAAAAATATATATCTCTGATCCAAAGCTACTTATATACACATGTTCTTGTTAATACAGAAGCAATGAATCCATGTTAGACTCCGTGGTGGTATTGTTGTTGTTGCCTCGATGTTTTCCACAAATCCATCAGTTTTTCAACATCCACAATGTCACAAATGATGTCAGGGACTCAGGTGAAAGTCGTCCCATGGTAAAGTACCATTGCCTGAGGTTTCTAGTGTGAACTGAGGTACTACCGGTGTAGTGAAGAATTGGTGTTACTCTGTTTCTCAATTGGTGAGTACGCCGGCCCCCCACTCAGCCTTGAATCCGATGATCCGTGCGGAAACAGAGGACTGTGAAAGAAACCACACGAATTACTCACCACTCTAGCATTAATTTACATAGTAGGCATAAGGCCTTTAAAAGAAATGGCAAAACTGTAATAAATAACTTTACCAAAAACCAAGGCAGGGCATAGCAGAAGTTAATGTTGTTAAACATGAGTGAAGCTCCAAAAAAATTAAAGAGTGAAGCTCTTGAACATAAAATAATGAAGATACGAGCAGCCGTGAAGTACTTACAGTGAGATCGGGCGTGGTCAGTCGAGTGATTTCAACCTGTGGCCGGAGCCTAGCATTACACCTCTCACCGGGTGAAAAAGGAAAGGGGGGTATAGGAGCAGCTAGACACTCACCCCACTTTAACAAGCAAACTACCATTCAACCATCACTCTACATACCTTCACACTTTCATCACTCCTATCTATGGACTTATCCCTCACAGGCTTACTGGCTACATTCTGCTCGGCTGGCAGACAGCATAATCTGTCTATGTAGACAGTACAGGCAGTCTACATTACCATTTGTCAAAGGCAATTGTCGCTAAGACACTCAGCCTTTTTTTTGAGTGTGTATATGTGTGTGTGTGTGTGTGTGTGTGTAAGAGAGAGAGTTGCAAGACATGAAGAGGTTAATAACATTATCAAGAGGAGCCTCACAACAGCCGGATGCCCAGCAGTAAGGGAACCACCCCAACTATGCAGATCTGATGGCAGCCAAAAGCGTCCAGATAGTATCACCCTTCAAGCCTGGACAGACGGCAAGCAGGTGGTGTGGGACTACACATGTGCATCTACCTTGGCTGATACCTATCTCCAATACACCAGGGAGGAAGGAGGGGCAGCTGCCACCTTCAGGGAGTCCCAGAAGTCGAGAAAATATGGAGAACTTGCCCATCATTATATGTTTGTTCCCATAGGCTCAGAGACCCTTGGCTCATGGGGAAAGAGTGCATTTAAGTTCCTCAAGGAGCTGGGCAAAAGACTCAACAGGGTAACTAGGGATCCCAGGGCAGCTAGTTTTCTGTTCCAGCGACTCAGCGCTGCTGTTCAGAGGGGTAATGCATGCTGTATTCTGGGCACGCGCCCCAGCTCGGAAGAGCTGGATGAGATTTTCGCATTATAATCAGTGACAAACATGTAACAATATGTATTAGACATGTATCTCTCACACCTCGTGTACTGTATATGCCATCTTTATATCAACAATGTATCTCTTAAATCTTTTGTACCATATTATGTAATAAAATATACCTATTGGTAAAAAAAGAAGATGGGGTGGTAGGGGAAGTGGAATATTTAAATGGCATCAGGAAGAAATCCAAATTTTCTTCCTTGAAGCCTTTTTATCCACTTCTCCGAGGCTATGGGTCCCACAATTTGTACCAGAGGTGGACCCCATCTGCCGAATAGGCAGAACTTGCGATTTTGGCTTAAATAGCAACGCTCATCTTGCCATATAAGACAAGCAAAAATTTGTGTATGCAATAATTTGTGAAAATGTGAAGCGAGAGCTCTAGCCACCAGGCCACCGGGCCAGGAGTGGACGTGTCAGCGAATGGGTCTATGAAAGATGAGGTAAATCATAGAATTGATGAGGGGAAAAAGTTGAGCGGTACATTGAGGAGTTTGTGGAGACAAAGAACTTTATCCATGAAAGCAAAGAGGGGAATGTATGAGAGTATAGTTATACCAATGCTCTTGTATGGGTGTGAGGCATGGGCTGTGAATGTTGCAATAAGGAGAAGGCTGGAGGCAGTGGAGATGTCATGTCTGAGGGCAATGTGTGGTGTGAATATACTGCAGAAAATACGTAGTTTGGAAATTAGGAGGAGGTGCGGGATTACTAAAGCTATTATTCAGAGGGCCGAGGAGGGGTTGTTGAGGTGGTTCAGACATGTAGAGAGAGTAGATCAAAATAGAATGACTTCGAGAGTGTATAAATCTGTAGGGATGGAAGGCAGGGTAGGGGTCGGCCTAGGAAAAGTTAGAGGGAGAGGGTAAAGGTTTTGTGTGCAAGGGGCTTGGACTTCCAGCAAGTGTGCATGAGCGTGTTAGGAGTGAATGGAGACAAATGGTTTTTAGGACTTGATGTGCTGTTGGTAACATTTATGAAGGGATTCAGGTTAACTGGCAGGCCGGACTTGAGTCCTGGAGATGGGAAGTACAGTGTCGGTACTCTGAAGGAGGGGTGTTAATGTTGTAGTTTTATAACTGTAGTGTAAGCACCCCTCTGGCAAGACAGTGATGGAGTGAATGATGAAAGTTTTTCTTTTTCGGGCTACCCTGCCTTGGTGGGAAACGGCTGATTTGTTAATAAAAAAAAATAAAAATGTATGGATCCTGCCTCCACTACATCACTCTCCAGAGTGTTCCACTTCCTAACAACTCTATGACTGAAGAAATATTTCCTAACATCCCTGTGACTCATCCGAGTCTTCAACTTCCAGTTGTGACCCCTTGTTGCTGTGTCCTATCTCTGGGACATTCTGTCCCTATCCATTTGTCAATTCCTCTCATCTTCTCAATATTTTACATGTTGTTATCATTTCCCCCGTTATCCCTTCTGTCCTCCAGTGTCGTCAGGTCAATTTCCCTTAACCTTTCCACATAAGACATATATATCCCTTAGCTCCTGGATTAGTCTTGTTGCAAAACTTCGCACTTTCTATAATTTCTTGGCGTGCTTGACCAGGTGTGAATTCCATGCTGGTGCTGCCTTCTCCAATATGGGCCTGAAGTACACACTGTCTTGAATGACTCCTTAGGTTTGCCAGGCGCCCATATACTGCAGCAGTTATTTGGCTGATGTGCAACTCAGGAGAAATGCTTGGTATTATACTCACCCAAGATCCTTTTCCATGAGTGAGGTTTGCAGTCTTTGGTCCCCTAACGTGTACTCCATCTGCGGCCTTTTTGGACCAGATCTTTGTCTGCTTGAATTCTCCTCATTAGCTTCACATCGTCTGCAAACAGAGACACCACTGTTCCTCTGCTTCCTCTCTCAGGACCCATGGAGAGATGTTATCCGGCCCCATCGCCTTTGAGGTATCGAGCTCGCTTAGCAGCCTCTTCACTTCTTCTTCGGTTGTATGTATTGTTTCCAAGACTTGATGGTGTACCCCACCTCTCCGTCTTTCTGGAGTCCCTTCTGTCTCTTCTGAGAACACTTTTTTGAATCTCATGTTGAGTTCCTCATACACTTCGCGGTCGTTTCTTGTGATCTTCCCTCCTTCCTTCCTCAGCCTGATTACCTGGTCCTTGACTGTTGTTTTCCTCCTGATGTGGCTAGTTGTGTGTGTATGTGTACTCACCTAATTCACTTAATTGTGGTTGCAGGGGTCGAGACTCAGCTCCTGTGTGTGTGTGTGTGCGCACATGACTTCTTGCATGTTTTAGTTTTGCAATCATAAATTCTGGAAATACTAATGAAATAGGAGACATACAGTGATAAAGCAACAGCAGGATTAAAATGTCAACATTAATAATGACGAAAGAGAGAGAGAGAGAGAACATAGAGAGCACAGGCAACATGGAAGGGCGTGGTCCACTGGTTAAAAAAAGAGGGTGGTGGTTGGGGAGGGGATGGAGGAGGGACATGTGTTAGGTGGGTTGGGACTGGTGGAGGGGTGATGGATGGGGTGTGGGAAAGGGTGGTACATATTCCATCACACTGCCCTCCCATCCTCTCTTTACCTTGTCACGCCCACTGCCTGCCTCTACCACCACCACCACTACCACCACTACCACTGCCTGCCTCTACCACCACTACCGCTACCAACACTACCACTGCCTGCCTCTACCACCACTACCGCTACCAACACTGCCACTGCCTGCCTCTACCACCACTACCGCTATCAACACTACCACTGCCTGCCTCTACCACCACCACCACTACCGCTACCAACACTACCACTGCCTGCCTCTACCACCACCACCACCACCACCACTACCGCTACCAACACTGCCTGCCTCTACCACCACCACCACTACCGCTACCAACACTGCCTGCCTCTACCACCACCACCACCACTACCGCTACCACCACCACCACTACCGCTACCACCACCACCACTACCGCTACCACCACCACCACTACCGCTACCACCACCACCACTACCGCTACCAACACTGCCTGCCTCTACCACCACCACCACTACCGCTACTATCACCACCACTACCGCTACCACCACCACCACTACCGCTACTATCACCACCACTACCGCTACTATCACCACCACTACCGCTACCACCACCACCACTACCGCTACCAACACTACCACTACTACCACCACTACCACCATAACCATCACTACCACCACCACCACTACCGCTACCACCACCACCACCATAACCATCACTACCACCACCACCACTACCGCTACCACCACCACCACTACCGCTATGAACACTACCACTACTACCACCACCACCACCATAACCATCACTACCACCACCACCACTACCGCTACCACCACCACCACTACCGCTACCAACACTACCACTACTACCACCACCACCACTACCGCTACCACCACCACCACTACCGCTACCAACACTACCACTACTACCACCACCACCACCATAACCATCACTAACACTACTACCGCTACCGCTACCACCACCACCACTACCGCTACCAACACTACAACTACTACCACCACCATAACCATCACTACCACCTGCACCATAGTAACATAAGAATGTATGAACAGGGCAGCAGACCTGATGGTAAATGATAGGCAGTCTAACTCACCCACCCACACCCACTCACGTACCTGTCCAACCTATGTTGAAGCTACATAAGGTTGTCATTTGATTGACGTTACTCGTTAGTTTATTCCACTCATCCACAACTCCGTTACCAACCCAGTGCTTTGCTAGTTCCTTCCAAAATCCAAATCTGTCTAAATTTAATTCATTGCTATCATTTCCAGCCCGTTATTCATATCGTCTTTATTTATTCCAGTTTTCCATCTGAACACTTCAATGATATCCTCCATAATTTTACATATATCAAGAAGTGCAAATTCAGCGCCTTCAGTCTCTCTCCATAGGAAAGATTTCTTATGGAGGGGATCAAGTTGAACCCTCTCTGTGTGTTTTCTAGCACATTTATTCTCGTGTTTTCTAGCACACTTATACTCGTGTTTTCTAGCACACTTATACTCGTGTTTTCTAGCACACTTATACTTGTTCTCTAATAAGGAGACGACAGATGGACATTGTAAATAAAACAAGACATTTATAAGGATATATAAAGTTGATATATATGAAGTAAAAAATATACTTTTATTTCACTTACACACTGTTGTCTAGGTTTTAGATTACTGATATCTAGAACATTTGTAATTTTTTTTGCATTCACTTTGAAATTTTTATTATTTAATATATATGGGACAGGTGCAATAGTAATTTTCATTATTTAATATATAGGTACAATAGTAATATTATCTAGTACTAATTTTTCTAATCTTATATTTATTTCATTGACATCTTCAACTACTCAGTAGGACCCAAGAAACTTTTGGTCGAGCTTTGGCATTGCGGACGTTTTATCGAAATTAGTCACCATAACTCTCAAGCAAACTTCAATTTTGGTTGGCTTTGCCTGAATGTTGGTAACTCTTGTAAATTCTGCTGTTGATTTATGAAGTGTTTCTCGGATTCTTCTGAATAAACTTTGAGCTAAGCTGGTACGAGTCGCTACGAAATCATCTGGATTATAATTTGGTTTCGGAGTGGAATATAAAAACTCATCCGTAAGCGCTTATCTACACAATCTACCTGGAGTCTACCTGGAGAGAATTCCAGGGGTCAACGCCCCGCGGCCCGGTCCGTGACCAGGCCTCTTGTTGGACAGAGCCTGATCAACCAGGCTGTTACTGCTGGCCGCACGCAGTCCAACGTACGAACCACAGCCCGGCTGATCAGGTACCGACTTGAGGTGCCTGTCCAGTGCCTGCTTGAAGACAGCCAGGGGCTTGTTGGTAATCCCTGATGTATGCTGGGAGGCAGTTGAACAATCTTGGGCCCTCACACTTATTGTGTTGTCCCTCAACGTGCTAGTGGCACCCTGCTCTTCATTGGGGGAATGTTGCAT